>CAJQUW010016536.1:0-23936 GCA_907163375.1 Prostheceraeus crozeri | reverse complement strand
ATGCTTCGTTTTGGCTCTACAGCCCACAGCCATCCCAAATTCGCCGGTAACTCGGTCGTTTTTCGGAAAAGTGTTGAAAATTTTTTCTCTCCGATTGAGCTGGAAATCACCCTACCGATGCAGAATTTGACGCTGATTCCAAATCTGGTCTCAGATCTGCCATTGGAGCAGCCGTTTAGACGCTAGAGCCCAAAACATCCCAAATTCGCCGTTAACTCTGTCGTTTTTCAACATCTGCCAACCTGGTGGGCGCCCAAGTCAACCTGGACGGCCGACCAAGACTCTCTCCAGAGGAGGGGGCGCTGTGTTTATTGTGGAGGTTTGCTTACTACTAGCGGAGATATTAATGGAGAGATGCTGTTAGTGATTCATTGAAGCTTCCATTTATTTACTGCCACGACAAAAGAGGATTCAACATGAAATAAGAGGATTGAAAAATAAGTCCCCGCGAGGTAGCTTCTAGAAGTACAAGTATAAGTGGTTATATTAACTTGTGACGGTGAGAAGTGAGACAATATAGGTTTTATAGCGTCGTTTATCAAAGTGAAATAGTCGTTTGACAATGACGATGGAACAACTTTCTTCACATAATTTGAAATCAATCTTGATTTTATGCCTCAAACTCATTTTCATGCGGAGATTTTGGTGCATTATCTAGCATTAAGTGGAACAGTTGATTGATATTTTTAAAGCAGACAGCATTTTGGACTGTCTGCTGTAGAACCCACAACATACCTCAATCAAGAGATCATCGAAGAATGCTCCAAGAATAAGTGTTATTTTGCTCAGGAATATCCTTATGTCGCGGAAATCCTTTCCAATTTGAGAATGAACAAGCTACAACATTATCACGATCAAAATTGCAGCTTCTTCATGACACAATTTATATACTTTGAACGAGGAGTGACAGAGGTTTTTAAGACTGAGCATCCAACTTGCGACTTCAGAAAATGTTCCAGCGTCTTGCCACAATCTACAATTGCTGCAGAAATGACCACTGATGGAAGAATATCTGGTTTTCAGATGAGTAGTCGTTCCATCCAAAGGTCCACTGAACAGTCAATACGGAAGAGTGCACTGACAGTAAGCAACAGAAGTGAAACCAGAGGATCCCATTACCGACAAGCAGCAACCATCCTTGATGTGCTACGGTGCTATATCATGGCGCGGAAAGACAAGCATGTGCTTCGTTGAAGGATATGTGAGTGGTCAGGAAAGAATTTCAGAGTACATGAGGAATACGAAGACTGTTGACCAGCATGTTAATCGCGAAGAAATGTGGCCTTTGATGTTTAGTGACACAAGTTCAAAGATCAGAAGACGCAACTGGGTTTGACAACGGGACGGAGTAAAAGCACATTTCTTGATATGGAGCTGAGCGAGAATACTCTTGTCTCTTGGCTTAGCAAGAACGCGCCCGAATTCATTTCTACGACCATCTGGCAAGCAAAGACTCCATATCTCAATGTAATGGATTACTCGAAATGGAGCACACTTTTGTCCCATTTACAAATGAAGCGCAGCAACATCAGCACAATTGATGAATTTAAAAACGCTCTAACTGCTGTTTGGGGCAGTATTAGTCCGGGAGCTAGCGTGAAGTTGTGCAGGGAACGAGGTAGTACATAAAACTTTCACATAGCATAGTACACCTCTAACCTACTGCAAAACTTCGCGTCTGCCGGATCAGATCATTTGCTTTTCAGAAATAGAGAGGATAACACAATCCTATGTATTTCCAGTGATAAAATTGTGACATTTAAGGTGTTGACTCCATTTTTTCGAATTTTTGCTCATAAAAGTTACACAAATTGGTATTTTTTTGAACTGGTTATTATAGAAATCATCTACAGATCATGATCTTTCACATGAGTTATCATTCAGTGACAGAGGATGAAGTAAAGTGTACAAACAGACACTTTTCGTTGGTGTAACTGCAAATTTTAACATAGAAATTTCAGGAAAATTGTTGATATACTTTAACGAAAAATGTCTGTTTGTACCTTTGCGAAGTTTTGCAGTAGGTTAGAGGTGTACTATGCTATGTGAAAGTTTTATGTACTACCTCGTTCCCTGCACAATTTCACGCTAGCTCCCGGACTATATTTCTATTGACTGCTTTCAAAGCTGTAGGGCCTACTCACGCCCTACTTCGTCGTGAGTTAAACGTTTACTCAGGTGTGCAGAGCTGGAAAGTAAACATACCGAACACTTTTAACGTGAATATATCTGCTATATGTATGCAGTTGTATAGCAGTTGCGGCGACTGTAAGCAAATGTTTTTGAGGTATTTTTGTGGGACAACTAGAAACGATGAGTATATTTATGTGAGCGTGTTAAACAAGAATACTAGCGTGAATCATGACAATAATTAGGTTCAATTATTATCAGGAAATCACTTGGCTTAATGAATTGATATCCATCATCAATTAATTGACCATTAAAAAGTCGCAATCTCGCATAGCACTACTGAGAATTTATTTCGGGATCATATAGAATCATATAAATATTTTACTTGACTACAAATTTACAGCAGAAATATTACATAATGGTGAGATGTGAAATAAATTTCTTGCGAGATATGGCAAAATGAATTATGCTCGCTTGATAGTATTGTCATTTCAACGATTTTGTGGTTACATGTAATGTATTTACATCGTTACCAAAGTAGGCCTACTGTAGATAAAACAACATGCAACACATGCAAACTACCAACCATTATTTAATAAGACAATTGATCTGATTTTCAGTGTCGGTATTGCAAATGTTTGATTCATTGTTCGCCCATCTGTTTGTGTTCATAACGTAGAATATTCCAAAATTTCTGAAGTAGAATTTACAAAAATTCTCTGGAAGAGATCTTAAGTGAATGACTTCATCCTAATGAAAATACCAAACTGTGACCATTTTGCGTAGCACTTCGCATTGCGAAATTCGCGATAAAAATGTAGAAAATTTGCGCAGTCGTATGATGTAGAAGAGCCATACAGCAAGCATACGCTCATTGAGATGCAGATAAAACAGTCTGTCTGTCACACTGAATTCAGTACTCGTCGGACGTTCACGATGTCATGGCTTTGACTGATTCTTTAGTACAAAATACAGGGAGAAACAAAGCATGGTCGAGCGGCTGCTGATGAATTTTAGATTGTAAATAAATGAAATTTTTCACTGAATCACTGAAATTTCAATCGCTCAGTTTTTGAAGATTGTGGATCTCAGCCTGTTTTCTGCTTTTAATTATTTATGAAGCGTCAGCAAATCTGTTACTTCTCATAGAGGCCTTCTTTATTCTTCAGATGTTTGGAGAAAAGGCCTTCGAATTGGTTCGTGAATTAAAGCGTTCATTACCGCTGAGTTTACCTTTGTTTAATGAGGAAGGGATACGACAAGCAGTGGTGGAGATGAGTGCTCTATTCGAAGCTAACCAAAAGAGTGTCGGCGACGCCAATGCTAGTGGTGATAGCCAATTATATCGTGCCGTCCTGTTGCGTCATGCTGCTATGGAAAGAAATCGACGCTGCGTGCTCGCGTACCTCCATCAGCGCCTTCTCTTTCTCCGTCGCGTGAGATGGGAACTGGGTACTGTTCTGCCATCAAGTAAGTGGCATCGGCATTTATATGTCCGCTTCATGACATCATAAGAAGGGCTTGGGAAAATAAGGGGATAAGCCACACTTTCGCAATTTTACAGGAGAGCAATTTAAAGGTTTTGAAATATCATCGTACAAAAGGCATACACACTAGTCCTGTGGACATCAGAGGTAGCGAGCCAATGCGTATGAATCATCAGTTGAGCAAGTAGCGAAGGTAAAGACGCATTAGATTAACTCATAAAGGCGGCCAAATGAAAATATGCAACCCAATTCATGTGGCATATCCCCTTTTACGTGCTCATACTCAAAACTGCCGAATATTGAAGTATCCTTATCTAAGCTCCCAATTCATTACTCGCCCATTATCCATCAGGAAATGTTAATTGAAGCGGTATATGATCCCTTCATCGATTTGATCCCTTCGTCTAAGTTAATTTGTTAAACTCAAAAAATCTTAATTCACATTTGTCTACTTTTATCAAAATCTATTTTTTTGTCTACTTTTTAGTACAAGATTACTATCTTTCAGAAAATTAGCGACATTCAGCTTTAAAATTAAAGATTAATATAAGAAATTTAAATCAGCTTTGAAATTTGATCGAATGGATTAAAATGTTATCTATCTTGGCCAAACTGTCCTATTTTAGTCCACATTACGTGTTTTACGTGTTTTGAAGCAACATCTTTGGAGACCTTAAGGATTCCCTGATTTTTATCGTCAAATCCGATAACTTGTGCTTTGAAAACCTCGTGTTTTCGTTGCTCGCTTCATCGAAAGGTCGGAAATCTTAATGAAATCTTGCATCAACATATGTTCTTGAAACCTATTGACGGAAGAGATTCTTGCGGCTCATTCCGGACAGCAGTCAATGGACATGCTTTCTTCTTCGGCTTGATTCTTTTAAATGTGGATGAGGTCTCGATCACATAAATGAGTGTGTGGCCTGTTTGAAGGAAGACATGGTTGTGCTTTTGAACTTTTTCTCTTTCACCAGGTTGCACCCTGCCATTGTGCAACGACATGATTGTCCATTTCTTGCTTTGGACCCTGCACCTTAGAGTGCAGAGAGTGGCTTATCCCCTTATTCATCCTGAATTTTGTGGCTTATCCCCTTATGCACTTTCTGGAAACCATATAAGAATACCTCCAATCATCGTCTAACTCAGTCAAAAAGAAGCATCCAGATATATTACACAGGGTAAAATATCTCCGTTTTTGAAAAGAATGTGGCTTATCCCCTTATACGTGCGACCACATCATATGCATGGTTGCCGCGGTCTTTAAATCCCTAATTGTCATGGAATTCCATGAAAAGCAGCAGGATGTCATGGCATTCTGCAATCTGCTTGTAACTGTTACTAGTGAATTGTGTGTCGTGAGCATTGTATTTCGTTTAAGACACTTTTCAGCATTGAATTTCTTATTGCCCTTCCCATTGACTTCCAATGACACGTATGGGGTTCGACCATCAGACCACAAAATCGCTAGACCAAGCGCCTTTTCCGTGTTCCACATACAGAGACCACTATTCACTAGCTCAGAACGGTCTGTAAAATAGAACTTTGGTAGTCCTAGATCCAAATGATCTGTATACTCAATTGAAAAATAAAATAGATTTTTTCATTCCATCAACAGTAAGACAACAGTAAACATCATCTTATAAGAGAATATAGTAAACGTACCCAGGTTTTGATTTTGAGTTTTTTGTATAGATACGAGAAAAATGTCGATACGAGATATGTCACTTACATGGTTGTGTATATTGGTTCAGGTTCGCACAATTCCGGTTCACGAGCAGTTTGGGTGATAGCGTATTGCGATTTCCTAATTGATAATCTGAGAGAGAGGAAACACCTTTCATCAATATTTACTAGAAGTTTGTTTTACGCGCTTTTGATGGACTATTAGTTTCTAAGTGAGATCAATTTTCTTTCAGACGTTCGGCAATCCATTCATGAGGAAGAGGCTCGTTGGTTTCAAGATTACAACAAAATGTTAGCACAGTTCATGATGAGTACAGATTTGGACCTCACTCAGCATTCGTCGCCACCGAAATCACTTTACGTCGAAGTTCGGTGTTTGGAAGATTATGGAGAAATGGAGACTGAAGAAGGATGTCGGTTAAATTTAAAGAAAGATTCTCATCATCTGATGATGCGGTCGGAATGTGAAGCGCTGATTAGACAGGGCGTGCTTGAAGAGGTAGATTAAAATATGACTATGATGAACCAACTTTGCGTGCATTTATTGATAGGATAAAGCCTTCTTTTTGATATAAGAATATTTTTAAGTCTTCTTTGACCGCTATGATGTGCAGTTTCTGATAAAATATAATTTATCTTGTAATATATTGAAGTTCTAGTCTTCCAGTCAACACAGTGGATGATTGCTTTTAGCTATTTTACTTTTGTTTTCTTGTTTGACCCCGGCATGTGCACTATGCCAGCTAGCCAAAGTGGGTTTCGTTCCATGGCAAGATAAGAAACTTTTGTTAAGAGTAAGATATGCGACAGTGATGAAAGCTTCAGTGATAACTTCACTTTATGCATGCAAGGTTACTGTCTTTATAAGTGGTTTTGAAAATATTTTCGAATCTAAGATGAGCAATAAATATCTCTAAGTTCACAAACCATGTATTGTTATGCAGATGATCTTACTACCAGCTATTGATAGATAGATAATTCAATTTCATTATGAATCATTTAAGGATTAAGCTGTATATTATCTTCAAGTTTCACTAATAAACGTCAACAAAGCGAACTGCGATTTTATCTGGACCTGTTCGCTCGGTCCTTTCCCCTCCTACATTATGTTGTCCATAGAAATATAAAATGGCATTAAGTAGAATCGAGTTTATATAGTCGCATAATGATTTTTCGTATTCTTTTGATCATAGACAGGGTGGCGGCCGAGTCCGGGAATCGCCCTTAAATTTTAGCGGAACATGATTTGGTGATGCGCATTGTACAACACACCAAGTTCTGTTCAGTTTCCAGGTTATATTAATGGTGGGAGATGGCATCCTGTCGCTAAAACGTGGCTTATAGCACACAAAATGATAAAGTCATGGAAATGCATGTACCGTAAGTAAAGGTACATTGTGTATATTAAAAACAGTAGGACTGCTCATATCGAGGTCTTGTACTTATTGGTTTTGATTATAGTTCGCACACACAAGTAAAAGCTCGCAATTATTGTGTAGAAAAAATGCTGTTTTGTGCTCTTTGTATTTCTTAACGTGTTCAGGTAATTTCGCAATATGACAGATTTTGTAATATCTTATGATGATTATCTTATAGCTAGTCATATGGTGTCAAGTCAAAATGGCCTCAAAAAGTGAACTTGATAAAACTGTTCAAAGGAAGGACACAAAATAAGAGCTAAATAGCATAAACGTTCTCAGTAGCATCTAGGTATAACCAACGCTTTCGTCAAAAGTTTTTCTAGAAAATCAATAGACTCGGACAGTTTGATAGTAGGCCAACACGTATTTATTTCTCTCCTTGTAGGACATCTTCCCTTTATATGACTTGGACTGTACATTAAAGTAATAAAGAAAGACGATGACACGGTAGGTGCAAGTGGTATCGCTATTTTAAATTACCATATAAACAATGATTGAATGGCACTGAGCTCCATAGGGTGTCGTGCGTATCTTCCGTGTCCAGTAAGCATTTACGTGAAACCGATTCCTACCTCATCTAAATCATGAGGATGTCACATGGCTATCTCAGGCATTGCAAGACTACAAATATTTTTTGATGGCTAAACTACTGATCACATGTCTTTCACTTTTTGGCCTACCACTGTATATGCAAAGGAAAATGCTAGTATTTAAGAAGCTGCAATAGTCTCTATGAGTGAAGTTGAAGAACTTGAAAAATAAATCGAATAAACGAAAAAGTTTTCTATCCTCGAACATCTATGTTAATAAAATTAAATGATAATACTTGAACATCCAAAGAGAAAACAATTCTCGATAAACATATCGATGTGTAGTACAATATTATATTTCACTCGATAGAGTCGAAAACTACCCGAAAATTCCGATAGAGAACAATCTCTATTTTTCTGTCTGATTGCATATCATCAGTGGCAATGCACATAACCAAACTTCTCTATTCCTGATGAAGTTTGGAGATTGCCTTATAATGCCGTAGTTATGCTGTAATCCGTAGAGATATCATTTCATAGTGGTAGGCCTATATAATTATAAAAATCAAATTTGACATGCAAGTTTGGATTCTTTTGGTATCATGGTTGAGGATGAAATGATGGTTTGCCTAATAATCTGTGATACGTGTAGCAGTTATAGCCTAACAGGATCTCCATCAGGAAAAAAATCATGAGTGAATGCTTTTTTTAGTATTAATTGCTCCTCAGAATTTCGTGATAGAGTGTTATACGTTAATTGCCTAAGGGTTTCCGATTTTTCCACACTTTGGACAAACCTTGACTTGAGCCAGGTAAAGGATTCCTTGAGATAGTGTGATTTGTTATTTAGCAATTCTAGTAACTTAGTTTACATTTTGCTGAGCTTTCATCTCGAATAAAGGGTATTTTTGCTATTGATTTCATCCTGGATTACACTTGTGCTTATTTGGAGAGCTTATGTTTAGGCAAATTCGAGGCATTCCAATGAGTAGGAATTTCAGCTCACTCTTGGCTGATCTCTTCCTGGCTTGAAGGGAGTTTATGCTTCACGGTTCTTCTTGCTGTGAAGAAATTTGCTTGACCAAACAATGTGTAAATTATTTCGATGTTAAGAAGATCAAGATTTATGAGAAACCTTTGCAGCACGGAGGTTCATCATAAGATTGACCAGTTCAGTTTTCCAGTGATTCTAAATACTTTTCCAGAAAGCAATATCCAACTGGCCTGAATATCTTTACTGCCCAACTTCTCAGATTGGTCAGATTTTACTCTAATGCATCTACCATCATGTCTAGAGCTATTGGCATTTTCAATGTCTTCAAGAAAAGCGGTTGTGAAGTTGATCTACTTATCATTTCCTGCATCAAATGTTTCACAAGGAATTGTTTACAAGTTTGGTTGTTATTCACCTCGTCGAATTTCTTCCATTACGGAATGCATTATTGACCTGACATTATCTTAAGTGCATTGGCATCGCCATTTTGAAGGGAGGTGTGTCACAAATAAATCGCACAAATCCATACATGTACCATAGTGGCGTCTTCTCCGTACCTGCGAGGCCTTCGGCGCATACTCAAAAATAATTTTCCAACAATTATAAAAATGAAAAGTGTCATCATTCATTTAAATTCGATAGCTTCTCGTGACAGCTGTGCACAGCTTTCCGTCTCAAAATCAGACACTCAACCTCAGAGCGAACAGGTTTGCACCACGTGCTCGAATCACAGCTGTTTTCTTCGAACAATCAGACACACAAGCTAGTCGTGTGTTCAGACGGAGCACTGATGTTAAGACAGCGAAAGAGAGTTGTTGTAATGTATACGCCTTGCTTCTACATCTTTACTATTGTTTAAATACTTCATTTAAATTGTCATCATTATTATGTACTGGTATGAATATACGCAATGGTGGAATATATACACTTTCTGTACGCGATACGCGGTGTTGTTCTCTCTCTCGTACTTAAATGTGGAAGACAGAATAATTGGCGACGGAGGATGAAAGCGAATTGCTGAGGATGAAAGCGAGTTGCGAAGTCTTCTGCAAAAGTCGTGAACTCTTTGATCGTGAATTAAATCAGCTGTGAAAGTAAGACTGGATAGTGACCTAGGCTTATTTAACTTTTGTGACATTGTGCGTTTCCACTGTCATGGAAGATCTAGGCAGTTTGCTAAAGTTCTTATGTAAATCGATTGACCCAAATCAATTGTCGGTCTCTTGGACTAGGTGGCTGCGTTCTTTTAACTACTACATAGTTACATAGTACATAGTTTTACATAGTTGGTAGGGGTATTACTGACGATGTTCAAAAAAGGCTTTACTGTTGCACTTAGCAGGCCCGGACACCCAAGACATTTTTGATACGTTGGTAGCAGCACCCACAGAAGACCCATCCAAGGATAGCTCAGGGACCAAATTATTGACCAATGTCAACGTGTTACGGAGGAAGTTACTCGAAAAAGGCAATATTTCACTCGCTGATGTTATAAAAATCGCGAAGGCTACTGAAATCGCTTGACTATCAGGTGAAAAGGTTTGACACAAGTGAAACCTCTGTGGCAAGAGTACACAGTAGCAGCGGGTCCAGTGGAAAATCGAGACAAGGTCAAAAGAGTTGGCAAAATGGACATAGGCCTAATCACGGTGGCAAGGACAAATCAAAAGGTCGACATGGAAAGTGCTTTAGGTGCAACGGGGAAGGACACCTGGCCAGCGACCCATCATGTCCAGCTTTGAAAGCGAAATGCAATAAATGCGGGTTGAAGGGACACTATGCGGTGTGTTGCAAAACGAAAAAGACGAGAGCAAAGGCCAATAACGTCGAAGTTGAGGCAACCGCAGAAGTCGAAAAGGAAAACCATTTTGCGTTTACCGTGGGCCAAGGTACCGGTAATCCTAAGGGCTTGGAGGAGGGTATTTGCTTGACAAGATACCCTTGAAACTGTTGATTGATACCGGCACAACAGCCAACATAGTGGACCGTGGGACATGGAATAGGCTCAAGAAGCAGAAAATCCGATGTGACTCATGGGTGACGACAGGTAACCTACACTCTTATGGACATAAGAACAAACCACTGGAAATTATTGGAAAATTCAAGACAACGGTACGCTTCGAAAACAGGAAATGTGAGGCAGAATTCGTCGTTTTCGAAGGGGAAGATGAACCTCTAATGTGCCGTGCTACAGCCGAAGAGCTGGGATTGATCACTGTAAATGTGACGGCCAGGGCAGTGGACGGGGTAAATAGGGAGAAGCCATTCCCCAAGTACACTGGCAAGCCTATAAAATTGCACATAGACAAATCGGTTACGCCTGTGAATCAAGCACCGAGGCGAGTGCCATTTAGTATGTTGAAGAAAATTGAAAACAAGATTCAAGAACTGCTGGATTTGGACGTGATTGAAGAGGTGACAGGTCCAACAACGTGGGTTAGTCCAGTAGTGGTGGTAAACAAGCCAGATGGTGACATCAGATTATGCGTCGATATGCGACAGGCGAACAAAGCCATTATTCGGGAGGTATTCCAAATCCCTACGATCGATGAAGTCATTGAAAAGGTGAATGGGAGTAAATGGTTTGGAAAAATAGTTCTGAAATTGGGTTACCATCAACTCGAGTTGGAGGAAGAGTCCCGCGACATCACCACATTCGCTGTGCATTGTGGAACGTACCGATACAAACGGCTAATGTTTGGGATTTCTTCTGCGCCCGAGTTATATCAAAAGACAATTCGGAATATTATTAGACAGTGCGATGGAACAGCCAACATTGCAGACGACATTCTGGTGTACGCAGACAGTGAATCTGACTTAGAGAAACGAATGGAAAAGTTGATTGAGACGTTGAGGGCACACGGCCTTACGATAAACAGGCCTGTGATTACTCCTCAAATTCCTCAGATTCCTCAAATATTTTTTTTACTCCTCAAATCCTCAAAAATTCCTCAAATATAGCTTAACTAAGAGAAATTCCTCAAATGTGACACATTTCAGATTAAATGTAGGATAATGTATTGTTTTTTGGCGAATGGCGGTGATATGTAAACTTCCAGTCAAGAAGCTGAGATAGAATCCTATAACATGTATCCTACATTCTGACTGCTGAGCTTGAACAATTATGATTTATAACGTGCTCTTATTTCACGTTGTTTTCATTTCTGTAAGCTACATGGCTGCAGATATTTTGGTTCGTCCGGACTTATTTTGCTATGCAGAGAAGTCTGAAGTTATTGTCTGTTGAACTCCTTAGTTCAGCACTTTCACGTACTTAATGAGTGAAACACTGCGATCAACCTACAGAAATTGTATATTTGAACACTGCAATCAATTTTTACTTCCAACATCATAATGTTGCGGAGAATTCCAACAATAAATGCTTATTCAATTATTTTCATTGTTTATCTTGACCTGTTTCACAGCCTTCATTATGTTTCTGCGACTATAGGGTTGCCAAATGTATGCCTGTGCTTCTTAAAGAACTTGAGGATATCGATCTTCTATATCCATTATGTGATAACGTGTAGGTAGCCTAGCCCACGTGGATTTCAATGCTCTTCAACTGAAGCTTTTGCTTTACTCATTCTCTTCCATTATATTTCCGCTGAATATGAACACATCCGATGGGGTAAAGCGGATGGTCTGTAAATGTAGTGTCTATATGCCTCCTGGTCACTAGTGTGTGGGAGCTAGAAGCTTATGAGGCTGTGCTATCCCATGAGTCTGCAACTACGTTTTTCAGGGTTTGCAGCCCGACATCTGAACACAGGTTGGTGTGAAAGTAGTGCACACATCGTTTATCGTTGTATGCGAACTTAAATTAATGAAGACTTTCAAACCACATATTACTGGGTTGGTAGATTTTCAACCTGGGTCTACTGCAAGATGTGGATGTCAATCTCTATTCGGAACTTCATTGCGAATTCACTCTTTGCCCTAGATGATACCAACGACTTAGCTGGCAAGTCTGTTCCTGACAGTTGTTTTGTGTCGTCTGAGAGAATTCATGTTCATTTGAATGTAGATTGAAACGATATGATCAAAGCGCTGACAGGTAAACAAGAGCTACCAAAACTTATGCAGTAAAAAATAATATTAATATATTAGTATGTAATGCGGCGTATCCTTCATAATACTGATTTTTTTAACCCAATAGCAATGAATTCCGTCAACGATTTTGATCATTTTTTAGTTATGGGTTACTCTCCCAAAATTTGTCTAAAATCTGTGATAATTAATCGTCACAATATCCTCAGATGCCTGTATTTAGGATATTTCCTGCATTCAAAATATTGCAGTATACAAATCTGACAAGCAAAATTGAATTGGTGACGATAGCGTGAAGCACAGCGATATCAGCAGCTTGATCTGACATCCTCTGTTCGACACATTCTAAGCAGATAGTACTTGAGGTCAACAAATTAAATTCGTAACAACGCTGGAAATGATTATGACCAGGCCAATATCCCTTTGTAATATACACAACTTCAAAAAGTGTGGTGTGGTCAACCCTGGGGTTGCCTTCTTCGACCTTCATGACTTGAAGTTTGCCCCAAAATCCATGCTAAAAATTGCATCTTTTTTGCAATTACCATATTAGGCTCCGCTTCCATTCCTCAAATTTTTCAAGTAAAATCCTCAATTTTTGTCATAAGCTAATCACAGGCCTGGATAAATCAAGAAAAGAGCATCGTGAAAGCTCAAGAACTGACGTTCATGGGACACCGGCTGTCCCCAAGGGGTGTGAGGCCTACAGAAGAGAAAGACAGCAGCAATACGTGACGCTAGCCAACCGACGAGTGTGTGTAAGGTTCCAAAATCACATCAGGGCCCCTTAAGGGATATTCGTCAGGGCCCCCTAAGTGCGAGTTCCGCGTGTTTAGTTCAGGGGCCCTGGCGGTGTAGCCCTAACCTATGAAAGAATAAATTCTGCTCTCAAAATTATTATTCCTTATTACAATGTACTACTTATTTAACTGGTACTACTATTTGTAATTAGTATGAAATCTATTCTTAATTTCTTTGCGTTTCACAATACAACCCGCTCTAACAGAATTTGACACTGTCTTCATATACATGTAGTTGGATTATTTAATTTCCACATGATCAAAGAATCAATTATTCTTCAATCGGAAAAGGAAAATTGACGTGCTGTTCACATAACCTCTATTTCTGAAGTCGGACAAGCTGCTGTAGCTTGATACATTGAGAAAATGGCAAACATGCAACACAAATGTCATCATTTCATATCTTCACGATCGAATAGAGATGTCTTGACGTCGATGTAGCTTCATTGCTGAAAATAAAGTAAGTTAAATATTAGAATCAGAGCTATGGTCAGCTATATGCCTATACTATTATGAGAACCAACGAAATATGCGAGAACAAATTTAACAGAATTAAATATTGTATAAGTGAAACGCAGGACAATCCATTCAATCTCTTACACACTATAAGTGACACTAAAACGTTATTTATAACAATAAACAAATGACGGGAAACCAAACAGGAGTTATCACTAGTGTCATAGCTGTAATTGGCATCGCTCGGATGAATGAAAGATACGAAAATATATGATAGGCCATATATATTCAATAAAATTTCACCATAATGCTCAGAAAACGCTTGCTATATTGCCAGACATATATATCTATATTCAGACAGTTCATTGTCGGAATAGCTTCGCGACGAATGGATTGATGAGGAGTTAGGATCCGAAGCATCCCATTTTTATATTACATGTTCATTATATTTTCTGAGAGTGAGAGAATTATCTACGTTAACAGAAGTATGCCTGATTAGACCAATGCATTAATAGGGATGCGCCAACGCAGTCGGCATACCACTAGGTGATATGCCACGCGTGATTCACGCGTAATTACGGAACACCCCCAAACATCCGTGGTTAAGGACATTCTATTCTTCTATCCGCGTACATACGCGCTGCACTAAGAGTCAGAAATCACTTGATCTGATGCTGTTAAAACATAGGAAATGTTTTATGAATACGCGCGGGAGAGCGTTTATAGTTTGCGTGTCGTCCGCGGTTGTCTGCGCTGCCGCTTGAACCACGGATGAACCGCTACGCATGTTCTGTCTTCCCTGAGCATGAAATTGAGGTCCTATCACATTGTTTAGCCTCTGATACATGCAGACACATGAGACCGCAAAGTCTATGTAACAGGACTGCCAACTTTATTAACTTATACAGTATAACTTATATTGCAGCAAAATCCCGCATAGCCACGGATGTTTGGGGTCATGTGTAATTACGCGTGATTGAGCGTGGCATGTCACCTAGTACCAACTTACTCACCCGAGTCGGAGTTTTTTACGACTCCGCATCTTTAGCATTAATAAATTGTTTCTGATGAATTACAACTAGCGATTCAATAAATTGTAGTATTTACAAAACTGTCAACGGAATTTCAAATTAAATTTGAAAAAGCGTCTCCTCAAATATATTTAAGTATATGTGATCGAATAGTGAACATGCGATGATAGCCCACAGTGATAAAGTGATGACTATTAACAATTTCGACTGCAAAATGATTGATAAACATCAAACATAAATTACTACTAGGGTGGCTGAATCTCGCTTAATTGCGATTAACATGCCAAAATAAACATACGACATGAGCTGAACAGATGAGCTGCTTTCATTGACAAACTTGTACCCACCTGTACAGCAACAATTTGTAACTTTTGACATGCGCGAGACGCGTCGGATGCATTTACGAGTATTTTACAATAAAATTAGCAGTCGTAAAATTCGGAGAGAATTTTCTTTTGAATTTATCATGACTGACCTCCCGTACGGAACAGGTAGGCCTATACGATGCTATGCAAAAATACCTTCAACCGGTTCCAATTGAAAGTCAAAGAGTGTCTCGATCTTTGTCAGGAAATTTATTAAAAGAAGTGAAACTCCAATTACAAACTGGGAGAACCTTTCATGATGTACAGTGGCTACCATGATGCTGAATTTTTGAGAAAATAAATTTCATATTAATATTTTTAACAATTGCTATCAATAAAATATCATAATGTATTAAATGATATAATAAATATATAATGATAAATAATAATAAATGTGTATAAAATAAATAAATATAATCAATAATTATATTGACGCATTCATAAATGTAATTATTTTTTATCTAATATTTATTTACCATGATGTGCAAGAAAATATTTTTCGAGATAGGCCCTATGGGAAGCAAAAAATTGGCAAGTCATCACGCTCTGAAGGCATATAAATGACATGATCATAGCACATTTTGTTGGTTATCGGAGATTTCGGCTCATAAAACGTCATACTCCAACAATGAATGAAGATGTTTTTAGTTCTTTTTTGTCAATAAGCATATAAAATTGGAGAGCTAAATATGCTTGTAATGAATCTATTTTGAAGCACAATGTTTAGAAATTTGTGTAGATAAGATGTTGCATTCCATATTCCGATCGAGGAGGTGAATATACGCTTGGAAATATAGCATTGACTTAAATTACATACGGTACTCTGTAGGCCTGTATGTAGTCATTATTCGATTACTATATTATTTTGAATATAAGTCATTTTAACAAACTCTCGCGAAAACGAAAGTTTGGTCTCGAAAGTTAGAAGTTATATCAAAAATTCGACGGGGCTTACCGGCATCATGGTCAATGGAATTTTAAAGCAGTTGAAGAAAGAATGAGCTATAATGAATTCATATCAACCGACAAACGCACGTATTCACTTCATCCATAATGTAGGCGAATGTCCAGTCTTGAATTTCAGTTGGTAGATTTTTAAGAAAAACAGTCCGAGAAAGGACTAAGAATGATGAAGAATCTGTGTGACTTAAGAACACTTGAAACTATAATTTTATATAGAATTCGTCATTTGAGTACACAATGCACTCATAAAATCAACTGGTTTTAATATTGCTATCACACTTGTTTACTAATGAATATGTAGCACAATTGTCGCTCTGAGAACCACACTTGATATATTCAGTATTTCTATTAAGTCTCGTTGCAATGTACACTCAAGGGACCAAATAAATTTACGCCATATATCAAGGATTATTTTGTACACGAAACATATGAAAGGATGCTTTTATGTCTGCGGTGTAAGCCATGATACGGCATTTCCCAGAGGGATTTTGCTGCACATTATCTGAACTGCATGTTGCATCAAAGCGATATGTGTAACATCTTCGACAAAACGATCTTGAATTATGTTCAGATATGTAGTGTAGAATGATAACGTGAAATCAGTAGTATAAAATGACAGCACTTTTCATTAACAGGAAAAGAATCTGACGGATTTTAACGAGAGCGTGCGATGTATTTTCGGGCGGAGAAGATAAGTCACACCGCAATTTTATGTAAAAGACATGGGATAGGGAGTTTAATATTTGCACGGCCTAAAACTGTACATGCAATGTTCGTTATAACCCATTTACACGCACGCTACAGCGGGATTGCACTGTATATTGTCTGCGTTCTACTACAGTATAGTAACTTTGATTTGACAAATTACTCTTGAATATATTGTTCAGATGAATGATGTAGAATGATAACGTAGAATCAGTAGCATGAACCCAGACCTTTATCACCAATAGAAAAATAATTTGATTAATTTTAACGAAACCGTGCGATCTATGTCTGAGCCCTAATCTGCATGTGTGTTTATGACGGAGAGGTTGATGTCGAATTGAGTCGGCATAGATAGATTTGATTCCATATATGACCGACATTTCTATACTGATGAGCCGCTGTATGAGCTTGGAGCTCAATTTCTAATGAGCTTGGGTAAGGATTGCCCATCGCCTGTGTTTATCCTGATATCATATCGTCCATGATGGACTACTCTATGCTTACGTTCAAAGTTGATAAGGATTCTGAGTTACAATTTCTTATGTGCACGAGCTTATAATTCTGATGTGAAGATTATTCCTTCACACAAGTTTACATGCAGACCAAACAGATACAGTCACCGACTCGCTGTTGAATGGTTTCATGAACATCTCGACTCTTTCTCCCAGAAGGCGATTGAAATATTCCCCATGTACATGCATATGTTGACCTGGTTTTGATTGGGGATTAATCTTACAGTATTGAATTTAGTATATGTCAGACATAACTCCTGCTGTAGGTCTAATTACCTACTTGTATTTTAGTACTTGTACTTGTAGTATTTTGAAGCCTTGAATGTCTGGGCAAAAGTGATCCTTGTTTTCCACCCTATAAGTTCCAATAAATGCAACTTGTAAATTCATCACCATAATCTGGAACTCAATAATAAATCTCAGCTCATTAATGCAAGCATGTCAAGTCAATTTATTAACGTAATCTAGGCGGTCCAATATGTTGGAAAGTGTCGATAAGAATGTAAGAAACACAAATCAAATGCCGCAATCTAAATTCACGTGTAAGTTTTCGATTTTAACAAAATGTTGTCTTGCTGAGAAGAAGTTCTGAAGTCGAAGGCGCACAAGCAGCAAATATTGCACGCAGCTCAACTACAATCTATCACGTTTTCGTGCTGTTCTATATGGCCAAAAGCTGAGGCGGAGATGTAGCGAATTCATAGTCCATGCATAGACACGGTCCTTGAATTGTGAATTACCGAAAATCAACACGAATTCGCTCTTACACAAAAATTCAATTGCAATTATTCATCAAGGTCTGAATGGAATATCATTCCAAAGCCTACATTAGGCCATAGCCAGAAAGAACAAGCAATTATCCGCAAATCTGGGATTCCCTTCTATAATTTCAATCACAGCTAGGCCTACTAAACAGGAAAAGGTATCAGCAGAATTTTGACCACGCCAGCAAAAGACCCTCTAACGGATGAGGTCATGAGCAGTGGCTTTCCATTAGGGTTTCTAATTTGCGGAAAATGTCAAGTAATTAGGATTTCCAAAAACCAATCTAGAAATTCGAATTTTTCGAAGCTCGCATGTAATAAAAATTTGAATCCACAGATTGGTATTTGGAAATATTAATTACTTGAAATTAGATGGATCTCGGAGAAGAGATACCCACACATTGCGGAAAATGGTTTGTAGTTTACAGCTTACACATAGTCATGAAACAATGAACGGATGACAGTTGATGGATCATTATGTCTTCGTCCTACATTCCTCTAATTTAATTGTTGCCTGGTGGATTCCCATAACGAACACAAAAGAATAGATTGAAGAAAAAGAAGTTATAGCTTAAAATGAAACTTTTGAAAAGTATCTGATTTTTCTTTGTCTGCAATAATGAAGTGAAATTTAAATACGAGGTCGTCAAATTTTGTGACGAATTTATTAGTGAGGTCCAAAGTGGCAATGCAATAGTGCACAGCTGGAAATTATGCTTCTACATTCGCTATCATTCAGATATGAGAAAGTGTGATTGAGACAGTTGACATAACTGATTGATCAAGAGGATCTAAGGGGTGCTTAGAATTGTCTAGATTGGTTAGTTTGATTATGACTTACGGAAATTATTCAGTGTCTGTGTCACTGTGGACCAATCCTCTTCTCCTTTTTGATGGGACAGAATCAGCAGAATAATGTCTCTCTCTCGTCGATCTGCCACCACATCGATCTCGAGCATTATTGAAAAATCTGGCTATTTGAACCTCAATATGCTTGTGTGTGAGATCAGGTTTGGAATATTTGAATAGTGCCATAGAGGAGTCTGAAAATAAAAGATGGATCATAACAAAATAGCAGAAGAACCGTAGCTTTTCAATAACAAAAACTGCTAAAATCTATGATAAAAACTCATCAAAAATGAATTGAACAGAAGGGATACATTGAACAAATTGACTACTACGTGTAGGAGAGAATAAATTTCAATGACATTAAATCAAAGTAATTAATGTAGACTTTAGTAAATGAATGAACACCGCGATCGACCATCCATGCTTTCTGACAGCATGATTTTATTTTAACTGTTTATAAAAGATAGTTGTCACAAAAATTATATATTGATTATCCATGTTTTTATTTTCATATTTATACATTTATTAAAATTAATAATCTGTGGCTTTCTGGGTTGTAAGTACTTAAATCCCAAGAACGACTCTTCGGATTTAAAAACGCAAAACTCGGAAAATCCATTGATTATTTTTTACTTAATCCATGATTATGTCTCTTCCAGGTGGTTGCATTTCTCTTGAATGATAATACTGAAGTATAGTCCGGGAGCTAGCACGTAGTTGAGCAGGGAACATGGGTCGCAGCTGAAACATTGACATGGCATTGTAGGCTACACCTCTTGACTACTAAACTTTACGTCTGTCGGATCAGATCGATCGTCGTTCATTGATAGACTGGATTGACAATCCCAATGCACACCTACTTCCAAAGGAAGAATTGTGACATATTGGTTGTAAATACAATTTAATTGATTTAATTAATTTTGTGAAAGGAATTAAATGAATAGAAAATCGCTCTTTTTCACGATGGCTATCTGTATATCAGCACATTTTTTAATTGTTGTAGTTGCTGCTAGCATCTTTATCCATGTGATGTGTGAATATCACACATTGTTAGAACATATTCATTGATTAAAACTTCATTTCAAAACATGCATGCTTGAACTTTTTTGAATATCGATTGAAACGGAAAATCCACAAACGTTCAGAAAAGGAATTCTGTATGCAGTTTAATTAAATTTGTAGTTGGATGAAACAAGATATACGTGTATATACCGCTGGTAATAGATATGAGATTGAGGTTATACATTCAACATTCCATGATATGTACATGTATAAAGTGCATAGTGATAAGATTCGCATACTTGAGCATTTATGAAATATATAAAGGAAGTCAACAAAACAGAAGCAAATTTATAAATTAGATATATAAATAATAATTTACAAAATGATAAATTACAGAAGCACACCACTAATACAGATCAGACTCTTTCATATGTATGCTCCTTCGAATCAAATGAACGAAGTGCATAGTACGGACATCTTACCCGAAATTGTAAAATTTTTGCTGAAATTTCTGTGAAAATTTTGTGCTGTCATTAGACATGTTAATGCTCTACCAGTATAAAAATATATATGTTTTCTAAATAAAACCGAGCAAGCATATGAAAGAGCATAATCTGCACATGCTTCCTATATATACACTCGACGACAAAATGTACGCCCCATACTAAGTTGTTTGAAGAAAAACACTTTATTTCCAGGCTCCTGACAAAAGAATTCTGGAAGAGATTTACTTCCATCAGGTGTTTAAAGATCATTAATGATGAAAACAACAAGATGATTCACAAATATTCATTAAAATTTAGTGGTACCACCTTTGTTAACAATAATTGCTTCAACTCGAGAAGTCATTAACTCAAGCACCTTTTTTGCAAATCTCAGAAACTACAGGATATCTTGCCCATACATTTAAGAAAGCGTTGATCAGTTCCTGTTTTATTGAGGAAAAATGATCATAGATTCTTCGCATTTTGCATTGAAGCAAATTTAGTCTCTTTCGTTTGCTCTACCCATGTCCTTCCACACTGGTTGATTCATGTAGTGAAAAGCAACAGGCTATTGTCTGTCAGTCTGTCTGTCACACAAATTGTCAAACAACTCATTCATAACACTGTCTTGATGATTTTGAAGTCTTGACTGTACTATAATCTAAATATTTTTAGCCTTTTTTCGTACCCTAGATACTGTTGGCCTAATCAACTGCATATTGTAGGCATATTTGTAATTCTAGTGTATAAAACTTAAATCAAAACGCCATATCGAATGTATAGGCCATAGGCCCTACCTAACTTTTGGTATACAAGAATTTACAAATTTATATTAAATACGTAAGCTGATATAATTTGACATACTTGACAAATATGTGTTGACATTAGCGCTTAACGCATTTACTCAGGCCTCTTCAGTCATGACCATCGATTGTTCGTTTCGGTTGCTTATTGTGCAGCTGATATGCATGTATATCGATTGAGAAATAAACGATTTGATATTATGTATGACAGGCTTGAAACTTCCAAAAAAGCATAACTACCTCCTACTCAGTGCAGTCAATTTGATCGGGATGATGATATCCATTCGATATGCTGCAGGCCTATGGGAATTTTTGTGACCCCTCTGCTAAAATAGTTATCTATATGATCAATATACAATTAATAAAACGAATCAATCAAATCGTCAGAAGTGAGAACAAATTGGAGGATGACATTGATTTACGGCTGGCGAGAACGGAATTCTTTGTCGACACAGATCAATTGTAGGAGAGAAACAACTATCTAGTGAGTGTTGAACGGTTACATCGCAGTGCGTCTCATCTTTGCTGTTTACGTCGGAAATGTCCAGATTTTAACAAGACATTCTGAAAGAAAAATTAAATTACATTCTATCCAAATTCTATCTAATATAACTTAAATCTAATTCTATCTATATAAACGACAATCAATGATTCACATCCGTCAACGAAATTTAGTTCCTCTTGCATTTGAAAAGAGGAAAGCTGAGAATATTAATTTGGACACATTTGTGACTGATTTTCGTCGAAAACATCCACGCTTCGAACCAAATTCACACTGAAGTTATTCAATATCATATTTCAGTGACCAGATAGGCCTATAATTTTCTTTCAAGAGACGAGGCTGAAGCTGACACATTCACAGTCTACTTCAAATGTAGTGCATTGTACATGTACTGTATACTTAAATGACTATCCGCAGAATTCTATCGATTTCTTCATTATCCTGTACTATAGAAGTGTCAGGATTACTTTGATGTCAGGTTTACATGATTAATTTGCATTTGGAAACAACAATTCATATGAAATATTTGAATTCCGGATATAGGCACAACCCTAGTCCAATGTGATTTTTCGTCTCTCTTTGTAGCCCACATGATTAAGAGAACTCCAGGTGCATCAATATAATGAACATTAGCTAATTATTATGCGCGAAACATGTATTTTCACTTCACATGTTGAACTCTGATTCCTGTTCCATCAGCTTACAAATGAGGTTGAAAATCTCCGTCAATGCTAATGCACAGCTGTTCTTATTGAGTTGCATAAGCTGACATCCTTTGACAGCATAACTTTCACAAGTCAAGGCGCTACTGCTACAAGGATGGGCTCCGCTCAATCGACCTCTTCCGACCTCCTTTGACAACATAATTTACACAACTCAAGGCGCTACTGCTACAAGGGATGGGCTCCGCTCCTTAGATACCAATAACTTTCTTCGCTAATTAAAAGCAGCGTCTTGCTAGCAACTATTCGGAGTGGTAGTGACTCCGTGCCAATGGCAATTCTCCTATCAATAAAGTTGCTTGCGATCATATTTCAGTCTGAAAGCTTGGTGCGAGATGAGTAGACGCAGGTCATACACGATTTCATTTAAAAACGAAGTACTGGCCACTTTGGAGAACAATGGTGGTTCGGAATGTCTCAGCCACAGCAAAAGTACATAATGTCAACCGAAGACAAGTACAAGATTGGAGGGACAAGGCAAGTGAACTCAAGGCATGCAGCAGTCAAAGTCACTTTAATACGGGATGCAACACCGCTATTAAGACATCAAAATTAGGAATAATGCAACATAAAGGAAACGCTTCAAATAAGGTAGAGATAACCAAGTTTCGGGAATACATGTAGCAATGATGTACCCAATGATCACAAACTTCAGTTGCAAGATCATCTATTTTGTTTACTAATGGCTTGGCACTGTTCAAGAGAGTGGGAAAGGCACACGAATAAAATTGCTACTTCCATTTTCTCATAGCATTCTGTGAGAGGGGTCTTGAGACATGACAGCTTCACATGAACGATACAGGCCGCATCATAATGTATTGCATAAGAAAAAAATGATTTTTATTCAATCATTTCATATCGCATCAAATATGATTATGATAAATGGACATCGGAAATATATTTTGTTAGTCTGCTGACATTCAGTTGAAAAACCAATGGCATCACTATTTAATAATAAAAATAATTGATAATCATTTAATCCGTTTGCATGTAATGACAGGTTTATTAGCTACAAATTGTGCTACCTTTCGGTCTTCGTGACTGACAATCATTATATCTACCATATATCGGAGAATGATTGACGATAGGCAGTCGGCTTCGCAAAAATAAACCTCTTCGTTGTGCAGATGCGCGTATGCGTGCGTGTAACTGTTCTGCAGATTTCGAACTCCCGTTTAATCCAAGTAATAGCTTGAATGAAAATGCTTTAATTTTTAATAAATAATTTAGCTGTTGGTGCAATTTTAAAGACAAATATGACGAAGTGGTAACTCATCCCCCGTGGATATTATTTCATCTGTATGTGAAAGAATCCACTACAGTTAAGTATGACGCATTTAACTTCGCTCATTTCATGTTTCAATGCCTGCAACACATCCGCATTGCATTCTCGTTGTAAACCACTCAGAGAACAAGCGTGGCCATGGAAACGAAAAATCATTGAGTTTTCAATTCGCAAATTCAGCTTTAATTTTTTTCAAAAAATTGTGTTGTCTGAAAGCTTTATTCATTGGTTAAAATCTCAGTTCTTTGTCTTGCACAGTACTTTCTGGTGACTTAAGTGAATGAAATTACAAAAATTTAGATTTGTTTACCACAACTGACCGGACATGCTATGAAGAGTGTGCCAAATGAGCACATGAAACACAGCAATTCAGATGGTATAAAGTTCATTAAAATTG
>CAJQUW010016535.1:5000-22590 GCA_907163375.1 Prostheceraeus crozeri | reverse complement strand
GTGAGAAACACAGCATTTGTGTGTAACTCGTTGAAAAATCACCATGCTTGAAATCATGGCGACGTTATGTGACACATGCGTTGGCCTCGTGACAACGATTCAGGCAATTCAAACGAATGACGTGGAATTTGCAATGTAAATTATGAAATGATAACATTAGATGATATTACCACCAATATTCACAGCTCAACTTGCTCAAATATATTGCATTATCTAAGATGAATCATCAAACGTTCACATAGGCCTAATATACCACAGGCGATGTCCAAGACCAATTATGCGATTATCATTCTTTTTGTGCACTGTCGTTGCTGTTGTTGAACAGTACTGTACATGCATCGTATCATAGTAAATTGAATGAAAGTCATTTGCCTAATTTACTTGGCATGCAAGCCTATATTAATGCTGAAGCTGGTATAGAATGAAATAAGCAAACGTATATAAAACAAAAATTAGACCTGTATGAAGAATGTAATGAAAATGCCATCTGATTAATGATTCTAGTATTTAAACTTTATAGAAAAATGATTTCAACGGTCAGGAAAAGCAAAATTGAGAAACTGAGTGTGTAGTCTCTCAACAGTTCGCAATAATTCATGTATCAACTACATATTACAAAATTGTAGCCTACATGTACTGTAAGTATTGTATGCTAAGAAAACTATCATACATGCATGCTGAGGAGTTAGTACACATCTATAGCATTAGAAGCCTAACACCGTGCCCACATATTTTGCATTGCATTTTTTACATACCTTTGCATTGCATGCCGTACACTGTGTAAGCCCACATGTAGCACTCGTAGTACTTGTGTTGTTTAGACTTATTGTAAGGGTTTGCATGTGTTATTACTATTAGGAGGCCTTACATGTACTAGCGCTGTACTGTAAAACTATTTTACATGTTTTAAAGCTCATACGAACATAGGCCTTCTGAGTCACAAAAATGCGATGAGAATTGCGAAAGCATGAAGAGAGTTATCCGGAATACCACAATCATTTCAGATTGAGCGAAATCCTGATTTTCGTGAAACAATGTGCTTTAGTGTCAAACTTTGTGTTTGCACCACAATTACGTATGAACGAAAGCTCTGTCCTTAAATTCAATTGAAGCACCTTAAAAACATATATGATGAAGTTAATGTATTCATTAGAGGGGAACTGAAATATTTGTATGAGGTGATCAGGCTGCTGATTAACATTTTTTCCACTGAATTCTTATCACATAACCGGTGGCGTCCGGTCATGTGACAGTTTTGTGCTATTATCAAACAATTTAGTGCGAAAAAAAAAAGATAGCGAGAGTGACACAGTTCTACTGTCATTAGTTACGCATAAAGTAGGGCTTACAACCACGCATGATTTAAAAGTGCTCAATCTTGTTCAATTTTTTCAGAATCTCTATACAACATTGGCGTCGGTTATGTGACAATTTTGTGCTCAGCATGTTTGGATTTTTTACATAGGAATATAGTTTTTTTCCAGCAAACCATTGATTAACGACAAGTATGTGACAAATATATTATTCTGTGGGATGCATGTCCACGCATCTGAGTCTCAAAATGAAGCTTTCTAGCTATTGATTATCAATTGATATGTAGACGTCGGCTATGTCACAAATTATGTCGTCGGTCATGTGACATTTGAAAACTGGTGGACAGGTACATGATTATCAATTTTCGTAAAAATTAGATATCCATAGATCCAATATTTCGGATAACTGGCGTGTCTTTAACAGCATTTTAAGCAGCCATTTTGATAATCTCTAGGCTCGATTAATAAGAAATGACTATATGCCACAACCGAGAATTAGTACTCGAACTTGTGGACATACGAATTTGCACCATTTTCGAACTTTGAGCACGTCGATATCAAAAGCTAATGGACAACTGCATCTAAAAATGCACATGGATTAAGGTGGATTCTAGCATCAATTTAAAGTTCAATGTGTTGATCTAAAAAATTGGACCATTGAATGTCCCTTGATTGACCAATGATAATGAAATTAATAGATTTTTTTGGATTTGCCCGATTACTTCTAAGCCTTCGAACTTCATGGTCTCCCTCCGACCCTTTGCACGATCGCATGTTAAAGCTGTGAAATCACAATTCTCTTTTTCTAATATGCAATTGCTTTTTCGACCCAAAACTTTCTGCTCACTCTGCAACGGACGTCGGTGTGCTCCCAAGAGCATGGATCTATTTTACAAAATTTTTAACATGAGTATCATGAAAACAGTCTCTCATCCACTCTCAACATGAAGCCTCAGAAATCAGCAACACACAGAAAATTTAGTTCTCTCTTCAAGCGAAGCAAGATGACTTTGGTTTCTCAACTCCTCTTCTGATATTGGTGCGTCTGCATTTTGTTCTTCGCTACACGCAGCTGAACCCAGTTGGAGACTTAATTTAAATGATTAGAACTTGTAGTCTGGTGAATTCTATTTCCTCCGCACTTTCTCATTGGGATCTCAATCTCCATCGTTGGTGAAGCCAATTATCAACCTCAATTAGATAAAGAACATGGACGTCGCCCATCCGCGAACATCTCTCCCAGCTTCTCTTTTCGTCTTCTGATGATCTTTTCGGCGATCGGATCTATGTGTGCAAAGCTGTCGATTCTTGTGATTGGCTCAACGCTCTTCCTTCAACATTTGTCGGCTTACGCTTGGTTGACGACCAACTCCACTGCGCTGTTGCCGTACGCCTCAGAGTCCCTGTTTCTCTATTGATCGCGCATGTGCTCTTAGGTAGTGGCCGCGGCAAGCACGCTCCTGTCTGTCGAAAGAGCTCTGGCCGCTATCTTGACCATAAACTGATAAACTACGCAACGGAGACATTCACTCTTTCCAAATGCCTACTGTCCAGAAACCCAACGGCCTTCTCCTCAACAATCTCAAACTCGATGGCATGAACGACTGGGAATGGACATCCGGCAAACCACTCGCGTTGGAAGCGATATGTGCTTATTCATTGGTCATATCATGGAATGCTATTTCTACGAGCGGTTACTCATCCGTGGCGGAAGAGGCTGAATGCAGGAAGGCACAGAAGTGCCAGAATTTGGAAGACGGCTATTTTTCTTCCAGGCTAATTCACTGGAAACATTCGGTGGTATGTGAGATTCTACAACACACTTCATCTTGAGATTTGCTAGTGCCATTTCTTTGAAAGCTAGTGCAACTCTTCCTTGCTCTAGGAGGCAGCCGCTTTCTATCCTGATGCAGGCAATTAAGCCTGCATCAAAGAAATTTCACCTCTCCCACCAGAAGTGTTCTGCATCCAGCCTCTATCTTTGTTTTGCGCATGTGTGCACTTTAACCTGATGTGATTTTTTACATATTTTCAAATATATATTTTTATATCAGATCTCAACAGATGTAATCACCACGAGACATGTCTCGGTATGTTGGGCATCATCAGTCGTGGGTAGGTTTGAACCAGCGACGTTGGAACTAGAGGACATACAAGCATGCCCTCTAGCTATATTAAGCCACCGGACCATCTGTTGAGAGCTTGAAATAGCTGTGAAGGCCCTGTTTTACCGTAAACACTTGTGGGAAGATTGCATTCTTCTGCCACTTAATACCGCAACCGATATTGAGGCGCGTCATGCAGGCGCTACTTGTCATAAGTTTCCTCAAGTAGTCAATCACTCAAGTAAATCTATCGAATCTCAACAGGTGTGTTAGGTTCGAATCAGTGATGATGGAGCTACACTGTAAATCGCTCAATACCAATCACATGAAGTAGAGCTAACTAAACGTCCTGCTAATGTTGCTAGACAAATAGCAACGACGACATATTCGAGGAGCATAAAATTCATAAACAAATCTTTTCTAGTTAAATACCACACTAACGAAAAAATCTTCACGACTGGTATTACCGAAAAATGTTATTTGACAGTTGTATGCAATATTTATATTTTTTGCCATGTGACTTAAAGCTGTACATACGAAATGCATACCAGAGGCATACGAATATGGATGAATTTGCATCGGGCCTCGTATATAAAACATACCAACAACTCGTATTTCAGTGTAAAACAGCCAATCACCGATAGAATAGTTCGTATCGCTACATACCAATCACATACGAAAGTAAGTGAGATGTCGTATGAAAAACATGCCAGAAAGTACGAGAATCTCGTATCAGATATTAGTTTCAAATTGTATGTGATTTTGGTATATGTTTGTATGTAATTTTGGTATCCAGCGATTTACAGTGTAGAGGACATTCAAGCATGTCCTCTAAACACTAGGCCACCAGACCATCTATTTATATGCATCCGATATATTTACGATAATAATGATGTGCTTATTGAAATAGAAGACAAGTAATTTAACACACTTGCCATAATGCTACTGAAGTATATTTACCATCAGAACATTTCTAATGAAGCTACCAAGCACTGCTACAAGCCAGATCCTTGCCAAGTATTGACAACAGACATCTCATAAAAAGCATTAAATGATTTAGATTCAAGTGACATTGAGTGATTTAGATTTATATGACAATGACTCCACACTC
Source organism: Prostheceraeus crozeri (assembly GCA_907163375.1). Lineage (NCBI taxonomy): Eukaryota > Metazoa > Platyhelminthes > Polycladida > Euryleptidae > Prostheceraeus > Prostheceraeus crozeri. The sequence goes on along the minus strand of CAJQUW010016535.1, from coordinate 18,061 downwards.
ACATTCAACCGTTTTATGTCCGCCTTCTACGCTCCTCTAATTGTGATTATCACATTCCACTGTCATTGAATTACATTTTCAGAAATGGGATGATGGATTGACTGCATTATCACAGGAGTGGGCAACTACTTGCAATGAGCAGAAACCAACGGATCCTAAATTCGCGTCTGTTGGAGCTTTTATGTTCTTTCATTCTCCGGCCACTTTCACCGTTGCTAGTGTGCAACAAGACATGAATGCAGTATTCAACATTTACAAATCGTATTTTGATTACAGCACAAAAACGTGTCATGTTGGAAAAGAATCTGAATGTGAGAAGTATAAAACGGTAAGAATTGTAAACAATGAAATGAATGCTTTAATCTCTTCCATTATGAAAACAGATGCTCTATTGAAAACCTATCACACAACAGCAGAGAATTTACATAACAAAGTTTTTCATGTATGCCATGAAATTCTGATTTTTTATTTCGTATATAGGCCCTACGCACTTTCGATTACATTCATACAAAATTTGACTTCAATGATGTCTTTTAGGCCGCTGTCACAAGCCGTATTCCATCTTCCATTTGGGATTTCTCTTTTATTGCATCATCTTCCATCCTCCATCGTCCATCACGCTGTCACACAGGAAAAGTCACAAGGCGTCGTCCATCGGACATAAGGCATGAAATTATGCGGCTGATGAAGTTCATTTCCATCATCCATCAGACATCACCCGTGAAACTGTTCTAAATTTAGAACAACGTGAAGTGACGTCTGAGGGAAGATATAGGAAACTGTGATTTGCAAAGAGAAGCAATGTATCGGAAAACAGCTCTTTGTTCAACATGTCGGACGAGGACAAGGATGAGGAAGAGAAGAGCTTAGAAAGTAGTCGCAGCAACGGTTAATAGTAAAAAATAGCGCTGACTGAATCGGAAATGGATTTCCCTACTGTGACTGCGGTCCGTGGAAGATGGAAGACGGAAGACGGCAGATAAAAATCGTCTCATCACGTCTTATGGAAGACGCCTAATTCTGTGTGACAGCGGGTCTTATGCTCATTAATTTCGAGAAATGTTTCTTGAATTCTCGATATCACAAAGGGAATTATTCGAGAATTTTTTCCATAATATTATTCAGATATGAATGATGAAGTGCGGGAGAAAGAAACTCATATTACATTTCTACTGCCTTTTAAAAAAACAAAGCTTCTTTCGAAATTGCTGACACCTTCGTCCTCAAATGAGTCCTCGAAAGTGAAGTTTTTCAGATGCTCTCTTGGTCTTATACCTTCCACCACTTGGCATATCTAGGTTGCTGAACAAGCTCTGTCGAAGGCATGTAGAAAATTCAAGTTATTCGCTTTCAAAACATTGGATAGTTAAGGGAAATGATTTCAGATGAGCATTCAACGTTTTAGAACGAATGAATCAATCAAAATCTTGGTCGAAGGAAGATGGAAATGCAAAAAGAAAGAGCTTCTCAAAGGTGAAACCCGATTTTTTGCACAGAACAGATTAAGTGGCGCAGTGCAACTTGGCGTTCATAGAGTACGTATAATAGAGGAACAAGACATAGATTCCTAATGTGCACACAGTTTCGATTTCATTAAATGAGCTTGAGTTGAGACCCAGCACAAAATGTGAGACAAGCAAATTTTTGCAGTTTTGAAGAAATTAGTACGGAGTTGACTGATCAAGATAACAACGGAGAAGGAATAATAAATTTCACATATCCTCCATGTGATGACAACCTGGGAGAGGTAATGTTTGTCAAATTAGCAATTTCGATGGATTACTATTACCTTAGTGCTCGGCCTGATTAATAAGAGCATTTTCTTAAGCGTGACCATGCCACAAACTACCTGCTACTGAAAAAGCAAAATATCATAATCAAGGACAATTATCTCAATTAACTTGGAAAGGTGTAGATAGTGTCCGCATTACTATTCAGATTCAAGAAGTGAAACACAAATTTGATAAATCATAAAATCATGTCAAAGAAAATTGCATTAAAAACTAGAAATTTCAGCCATGAAGCACAGTAACATCTCGACTTTTCCATGAAGACTTGCAGAATAATGCGGTTTATGAAATTCCCTTGACAATCAGCTGAAGTTCCGCTTAATTAAGATCCCATGCGAATAAATGTTCATTCCTTTTGATATTAATAGGTTTCATACTTATGGTTCAAAATCGCTAATATATAGAATCTATATTATAGATACAGGAATAATTTGCAAAATTAACTTCTTAAAAGACGGTCAAATATTTTTAGACCTGAGGAACAAAATCTTCGCTAAAGCTGAATCTTCTGATATAACAGTTTTCACTGTATACTGACATTTTTTTGAGTCGACACTCTAACTGCTATACACATTGTACAAGTACATTACTCAATGATGGCGTTCAAAATCGATATTCGATGAAAATTGATGATTTCGGTACTTTTACTGATAATTGCCACTGCAATCAGATACTATCATCAACACTGATGACTACTTTTGTCTTCATCTATTTTCAATAACACTTTCCTGTTTTAGGCATCATGCTCAAACTTCCGACATTTTCATTGTATGGTGCTACCTGGATCATGCATAATGCCACTCGCAGGAAAAACGGGCTATATTTGTACATTCTCCCCAAAGTAAGTGATGAATGATTGAACGACAAACTCTTTCTGTGTTCCTGCTATGCGAATAGTGAATTCCTACAGTGCGTTCATGCCGCTCATGCTCAGCATCACAAGGTATTTTCTCTCATTCTAGTAGTAAGCAAGTGACAAACACCAGATAGCGCAAGATGGCGGTCGTTTCCCACCCTACCCCCCTCCTCTCTTCCTCCTCCTCCTCCCTGTCCTAGGGTGTTGTGCCGCCCGGGTGGGCTTGGGTGCCGGCCTGGTGGACGTGGTGTGCCGGCCTGGTGGACGTGGTGTCTATCGTCTTCCTCGTCAAAAATGGACTCGACAAGTTTTTCCACCCCGGGGGGGGGTTAGGGTGGGAGGAAATCCAAAGTGTCGAATTTCGATGCGCCAGTGCTGCCATCGTCTTCCTCATCAAAAGTTAGATCAACAAGTTTTCCACCCCGGGGGGGGGTAGGGTGGGAGGAAATCCAAAGTGTCGAAATTCGATGCGCCAGTGCTACCATCGTCTTCCTCGTCAAAAGTTAGGTCGACAAGTTTTTCCCACCCTACCCCCCCCCCCCGGGAGAGCTAGCTGCTATCTCGGCTTCTAGTGGACGGATTTTGTTCGTTCGGGTTGCATTCGAAAGAGGATGAAAAACTAACCTATGACACTTTATGGCGCGAGTCAATCCGATCAGCCGTTCAAAAGTTAGAGCGGTTACAAGATTTTAGGAAAGGTTGAAAAAATCCTAAGTGTCAGAGTGACTGTGTACGGTAAAAATGAAAATTTTTTTCCAAAGTGTCGAATTTCGATGCGCCAGTGCTACCATCGTCTTTCTCGTCAAAAGTTAGGTCGACAAGTTTTTCCCACCCTACCCCCCCCCTCGGGAGAGCTCGCTTCGATCTTGGCTTCCAGTGGACGGATTTTGTCGTGCCATAGCTCGTTTGAAAGCTAAGAGTGAGACAAATTCACTGAAAGAATCGGCTTGTTCCTATCTGTCTTCGTTTAGATGTGAGACGCCATTTAAGATTTTGTGATATTGGCGAAAAACGACAGAGTTAGAATTTTGGACGTTTTGGGCTGTAGCGCCAAAACGAAGCATCGGATGGGAAAACGGAGGCCAGATTCGGATTCAGCGTCAAATTCTACATGGAAATGGTGTATTTCCAGCTCAATCGGAGAGAAAAAATTTTCGCTGACGCCCCCCCCTCTGGACAGCTCGCTTCGATTTTGGCTTCCAGTGGACGGATTTTGTCGTGCCATAGCTCGTTTGAAAGCTAAGAGTGAGACAAATTCACTGAAAGAATCGGCTTGTTCATATCTGTCTTCGTTTAGATGTGAGACGCCATTTAAGATTTTGTGATATTGGCGAAAAACGACAGAGTTAGAATTTTGGACGTTTTGGGCTGTAGCGCCAAAACGAAGCATCGGATGAGAAAACGGAGGCCAGATTCGGATTCAGCGTGAAATTCTGCATCGGTATGGTGAATTTGAACGCAATCGCAGAGAAAAATTTTCGCTGACGTCCCCCCCCCCTGCGCCAAACTTCCAATTTTGCTTCTAGTGGACGGATTTTGTCGTGCAATAGCTCGTTTGAAAGCTAAGAGTGAGACAAATTCACTGAAAGAATCGGCTTGTTCATATCTGTCTTCGTTTAGATGTGAGACGCCATTTAAGATTTTGGGATATTGGCGAAAAACGACAGAGTTAGAATTTGGGACGTTTTGGGCTGTAGCTTCAAAACGAAGCATCGGATTGGAAAACGGATTTCAGATTTGGAATCAGCTTGATGTTATTGTCCAATGAGGATCATCATCCAATGAGAATCAAGCATTTCTATATAAATAGCGAGTCTTCCACAGTGAGAATCATTCCATCGTTGAATCACACGAGTGACGGACGCACATTTTCTCTCTCTAGTTCCCTATTCTATTATCCAACTAAAATGGTAAGTCGCTACTTTCCTCCCTCTCCTCCCTTGAACGTAAAATTAATACAATCTTTTTCATTTTCAGGCATCTACTCCATCTGCTACACTAGTAGGACAAAATGGCGGTCAAACGTTACAAGGTTCGCTACGATCAGATCATCTACAACTGAGGGCAGTGGAAGAAACAACCAAGGTACATAATCCTACACCGCTACAGCGTAAATTTAAACAAGTCTTGCGTTATGACGATCATAGCGTAGTACTCCAAACGGGAATGCTCCCTTCCACGGATGTCAAGATAATGCGCAATCAGTATGGGGACTACATACTGATCCCCGTGAGTCCGTACATTCGCCACCAACTTGATATTATTGAGGAGTACGTGACATTAAATATGGACATTCCTACTCCTCTTGCTCAAGAGTGGAAGGCGAGAGATGACAAGGATACTCCCTATAGAAAGATTTGGGATGGTAATCACATTTGCCTACCAGTATCACATTGGTGTACTTACTATAAGAAGGATGGAGATCATTCAATACCCATCAGATGTGATGAGCTCGGAGAAGGTACTTGGGATATCCTTTTCAAAGTGAATGGGATATATTATGGTCGACACAAGGATAATAAAATAGCCTCTCTCTCCATGCATATGGAATCCATCCTATATATTCCAAAACCACCCAACGTGGATGACATAATTGATCAAATCCTTAACAGCAGTGGTACGAAGCGCAAGTCGGAGAAGAATGCTGCATCATAACGCAAATCAAAGAAGGAGAATTACTAGTCCTTTCCTAACTCTACCCTATGACAATTCGCTTATGTGCTTTGAGTGTCGTAGACGTGGTCTTATTAGATACATTTTACTTCTTCGTTGCCATCATATCATTTGCGTATTTTGTCGTGAAAAGCATCGATGTAATTCTTCATTTTGTAATATGTTATAGATCGTTTCCTTAGATGTGTAAATTTCCGTTTTAGGCTTCTATCATCATTTTTATGGATTGTGAGGGTGAACCTGTACAGGATCTCAGTGCTATTGCTATGAACAATTGGACATATCAGATTGTCAGTGTCTATCATCAACATGCCAACTGCAATCCCAATGTTGATCAATGGGCGAGAAAACACATTCATGGACTTAATCTGAAATATTTGCAAGACTATGGCTTTTCTTGTGAGAGTGCTCTTCTTATTGACTTTAAACGATGGTTAGCTACTCTCAATGTTATACGCATCTTTTGAAATAATCCTGGTAAGGAGAGGAAAGTATTTTCCAATCTAATCATTGATGATATTTTGCTTCCGCCTTGGGATAGTAGAGTGAATCAACACTACCATGAAGTCACGAAACGTTTTAAGGATTTGTGTGTTCCTATTTTGTCTGTTCGTTGTAGTAGCTACGTTCATAACCAATGCTTCTTTCCTCCTTACCTCAACACTGCAAAAGTCCTGTATGGTTATCATTGCTCGCTGTATGATAGTTACCAGCTGTATCTATTTTATCTCTTTCAAACCATTGATTTATAATGCATGCTTGTTACCGTTATTCAATAAATGTTACTATGAGAAGAGTTGTTTTTATGCAATGGATGGGTTAGATAAAGGGCGATCATGTCTTTCTCAAACGACTGCGGAACATTACATTTTTATAAGCAAAGTTTAAAAGGAGCTGTTCAAGATTATGTGATAAATTTTCATAAAGATGAGACCAACATCGAAGCAGTGGTCGATGATGCTAGCACTCTATTTCTAGAGTTAATGAATACATTCTCTGATAGCATTATCATGGCGCGATTAGTTGCGAAAATTAAGTTTAGTCATTTTGGAAAGGACGAGGTGGAAAGTCGCTCTTTCCATTTTGCTTCTTATTCAATGGAAGTGGTAGATCACCCCGAAGAATTTTTTAAAAGACATATGATAAAAATTGCTGAACGTCTTAACGCATTTAACCATCATGGTAGCAGTCTAGTGATTGAAGCGATTTCAGATATTCACATTCAACTTTCCATAAAGAAAAATTGAAAATGCAGTGGTACTTGATTGTAGCACAACTGGTTTTCGAGCTATGTCTGCTCACTCTCGAAGTATATTCCTTCTGTACATGCGTCTATTATTTATAAAAGGCTAGCAAATTCATATCTTCAAAGAGACTTGCTATAGACATCAGTAACGGTGAAACTATGTGTTGCGATGTATGTAAGCGAAAGGATGGAAATGAAAAGCGCATCTTCAAGAGATGTAAGCATGCTTTTTGTCAACGCTGTTTCATACGTAATTGCATTCAACTTTGCCAATGTAACCACTGTGATATTGCTCATTTCGAGTGTCACTTATGTCGCAATAGTTAGTACCTATGCAAATGTGGTAAAGATAGGTTTTAGCAAAGACTAACACGGAAAATGGTGAAACGTAAAATGACGAAACGTAAAAGTCAAAAGTCTTCAAAGTTTTCTTCAGCCACTCAAGCTCTCCGACGAAGGAAAGCAAATCAGCGATACAATGCTATACGACATGCTAACGATAAATTCATTTGTGAAACTATTTCTCATGTGAGGAAGTTGAGGACGAAGAAATTAGCGCCAAAACAACGAAAGGTACTTAAGCGATATGCTACGAAATTGCGTTTCATCTCCAATCCTAAAGTCACCCTTCAAAGAAAGAGGAAAACTCTAACACAAAAGGGCGGTTTCCTTTCAGCAATACTTCCAATGATAGCTCCTGCCGTGGGCAACCTATTGGGTAATATCTTTGGCTGTAAGCGTTAATTATGCAAATGTTGAATCTCAAAGTAATAAAATGGATTTCAGACTTCAATGTGATAAAGTTCTGACTGTATCAGGTCCATCTCATGCAGGTAAAACTGTTTTCACGCTGAATTTATTGGATAAAAGAAGGGAGTTGTTTAAGGAAGCTATCAATCGAGTGATTTGGTGTTATGGTATTTATCAACCGTCGCTGTTTCAGGAATTGCAAAGTCGCAACTTTATTCGACATGAAGGAATTATTCCAGTGGATAAACTTCAGTCTAATGACGTTGTTGTATTGGATGATTTATTAAAAGAAAGTATGAATTCAAAAGATGTTACAGATATGTTCACTCGCGCAGCACATCATAAAAGGTGCTTTATCATCTATATCACACAAAATTTGTTTCCTGATGGAAAAGAAGCTCGTACACGAAACCTGAATACACACTATTATGCTATTTTCAAGAATCCGCGAGATAAAAGTCAATTTGAAATTTTAGCGCGACAAGTTGCACCCAGAGGATCAAAAGCCTTAATTGAAATTTTTCAAGCAGCTACTGAAAGACCATACGGTTACTTATTCATTGACTTTACGCAAGAGTGTCCGGAAGAATTTAGATTTCGAAGTGATATTTTGAAAACTCCCATGATTATCTACAAACTATGAGTTCTTATTCTCGCATGATTGTTATTCCTCAAGATGAATATGTACAATTGACTGCCATGCAGCAAGTAAAGCAACCTCTTGCAAATCAAATGTATAGGAAAGAAGTAGATTATCAGCAAAATGTTCACATCAAAGATCCACATCGTGCTGTATTATTACAATCGGAAACTGTTGAGCAATTGAAAAACTTGAAGAATAAGATGCGTGACTCTGTATCGACTGCTACACCTTTAGCATCTCGCGCACATGCCATATCTCTTTTCAACAGTATTGAACCCCATCTCAATGTAAATGATAGAGGAGAAATCATTACAGATGAAAATAAAGTGATTGATGCTTCACGTTATGAAGACTTGATTCAGTATGCGACACGTAGAAAGCGCCGTCAGGGCTATGTTCCACCTGGTTGCACATACTTTCTTAAACTATTGAAAAAGCATAATGTACCAAAATTTGCTTTGAATAATGAGACATTGAAAGAACTTCATTCAACAGTGGCTACTGCTCCAATGCTTCAGACGATGAAAATGCCAACAAATTGGTTTAAGACGTCACCTGCTACATCCTCTCCCACACTCACTAAGCAAACAAGAGGAAGAACTCGACGTAGATCTACATCGCCACTAAAACTAGTAAAAGGAAAACGTAAAACAGCTCCTCCCAGGAAATACATGTTCTCAGACTATTAATATGAAGCAGATGTGCTGCTTGCCATGCAATGAGCCGCCAGAGGTGAATGTCGTTGTCACTTGCACTTGCTGCGCCAGCTCTCACAATGAAACCCCTAAGCAATGTGAACACGATCGCAAAACCGCTAAAGCTAAATGCTGCAGTTGTTGTAAATGTAGAAAGGCAAGAAAGCAAAAAGATGAGAAGGAGGAAAAAGAGTCAGTCGTCATCAACTGAACGTTTGAAATCAATCTATTATGATGTAAAACATCCGGCAGGATTTGCATCTATCAAGAAATTATCAAAAGCGAGTGGTCTTCCACAATCACAAGTGAAACGATGGTTAAAGGGTCAGGCTACCTATACACTCCACAAACAAGCGAAAAAGAAGTACCGCACCCGCCATTATATATTTCATGACATCGATGAATAGTGGCAAGCAGATTTGTGCGATGTCGCCTCCATTTCAAAACATAACTCGGGCAATAATTTTATTTTAACCGTCATTGATATTTTCTCGCGTTATGCGTGGGCTCAACCTTTAAAAACTAAAGAAGGGAAAGGAGTAGCAAAAGCATTCCAAACAATTTTTCGAGAAAGCCGCATTCCAAAAAGAATTCAGAGTGATCAAGGAAAAGAGTTTGAAAATCAGCATGTGAGAAGATTATTTGAGAGGCATGACATTGAGTTGTTTAGTGTAAAGAGTGCTTATAAAGCTGCACTCGTTGAACGTTTTAATCGCACATTAAAAAATCGCTTGTGGCGACATTTTACTGCCAACTTGACACAAAATTGGACAAAGGTTCTACAAGATACACTCCATGCCTACAATCACTCTATTCATCGTTCTATTGGACTCAGACCAGTAGATGTAAATGCTGACAATGTAGATAAAGTGCGCGAATCATTCCAACGTAAACGCACTCATGTGAAAAGTGATGTGAAAATTGGTGATAAAGATCGTATCTCAAAAGTGAAAAGTGTTTTTGCTAAAGGGTACCTTCCGAATTGGACAGAGGAGGTATTTACAGTATCAAGGATTAATCAAAAAGACTCTCCAACCACCTACAAGTTGAAAGATTACGATAATGAAGAAATTGAGGGTAGCTTTTACCGCGATGAGATTGAGGTAGTCACTGAAAGTGAAACATATTTGGTAGAGAAAATCATTCGATGTAAAAAACGGCAAGGTGAAGAATGGTGTCTTGTTAAATGAACTGGTTATCCTTCAAGTATGAACTCATGGATGCGTCGTGCCGACATCTTTCATCTAAGTGATCGACAGTGATTCATGCAAAGTTGTAACTAACAATGTTTAGGGTTTTAACTATGAATCCAACTGCCTCATTTTATTCACGACCCTCCTATGTAAGTGGTGGAGGACAAATTTACATCGGCGCTCGCCGCCAACGTGGAGGTAGCATACTTGGTGCACTGAAATCTGTTGTAGCACTTCTCATATCCAATGTCGGTAGATCTTTAAAACGAAATGTTTTAAGTAATGCCGTTGGATTTGCTGGTGATGTTGCTAGTGATCTTTCCACAGGTAGAAGTTTTAAGAGCAGTTTGTTGAATCGTGGGAAGTAACGCGGTTTAAAAACATTGAAGCAGACCTTTGCTGGTGTTACTCAAGGAAAGAAATCACCTAAACGAATGAATAAAGGAAGGAGGAAACATCGCGGAGCTGGTAAGGTGCGATCTTCAGTCAAAAGGCATTCACGCAAACGTCGCAGAGGCTCTAATCATTCATCAGGTGCTAAACGACGACGCTGCTATAACTTCTAATCATGGAGTGTAAAACTTCCGGTTTTTGTTTGTTTGATCAACAAGCCATACAGACAGATATTCTTAGTTCAAGTATTGTAGATTATCATCCTCGAACAGCTGAGAATGCTGGCCCCATTGAATTTGTTATTCCTGGTGGTAGTGATGACTACATAGATTTGAGTTATGCGATGCTTGATTTGAGGTTTAGAATTCAGCAAGCAGATGGAACTGCTATTGACGATACACATAAAGTTGGACTGAACAATTTACCATTGACTACATTACTTCGCGATGTTTCTCTAACGATTGGAGAGCAGCAGGTGGAAGGTGGTCAAAGCGATTATCCCTATAAATCATATTTCAATCATGTATCACAGTTTCATCCAGCAGCACAAAAAGTCATATGGAAGCCATGGGATGGTACAGAGATGAAGCAGGAAAATTTGATGTTGAAACAAACGGCTTTGTAAAGCGATCTGCTATGATTAAAGATAGTAAAGTATGTCAGCTATATGGTCCGCTGAATTTAGACTTCTTTAGACAGTCAAAGTTTTTACTCTGTAATACCAGCATGCGACTCAAGCTGACATTGAATAAGCCTGAATTTGCGCTGAATGCATTTGCTAAAGTTGACAATTTTAGAATTCATGTGGAAGATATTGCACTTTACATTCGTCGAGTAGTACATCCAAGTGTCATTAGAGAGCATGCTGAAGGTCTTAACCGCCAAAATGCCATTTACCCCGTTCAGCATACAAAGCTTCTCACCTTTACAATTCCTAAAGATCAAAAGAGTTTCATGAAAGATGGCCTCTTTCCATCGGAAGCACCGAAGCTCCTCATGGTGGCAATGGTTGAAAATGATGCATTTAATGGTAATATAAAGAAGAATCCTTTCAATTTTAAACACAATCAGTTAAGTGAAATTGCTTTACGTGTAAATGGTGTGTCATCCTGGTCCACCCTACAAACCAGATTTTGCTGCGGATCAATTTATGCGCAGTTATGTTGATTTTATGGATGTCTTTGGCTTTTACAATACGGATGACACCAACGGACTTACTATGAAAGAGTTTAAGAGTGGATATACTATTTATGCATTTGATTTGACTGCTGACAGCGATATTAGTGCACCCTATCGTCAAGCGAACGTGCCTCATAATATTCGTTTGGATTTGACGTTCAAAAGAACACTACCTGAGACGATCAATGTATTAATTTATGCAGTCTTTATGAAGTCTTCGATTCAAATATTGAAATTACAATTACAAAGTATCGTGACGTGATTCTTCAGTATAATCGTTAATGAGTTGGTTGACTGCTGACGATATTAAGACTAAAGTGCAGCGTAATGCAGACGAAGCGACTAATCCCCCCGTTGACCCAGGCCCTAAACTTTCGATAATGTCTATTCACTCGATACCTTACCAACTGCAGTAAATCACTATCCCATCTTTATTGTGCTAAACACTCATTCGCAGAATTTAGGCGGTGAGCATTGGAAAGCGATCATTATTGGAGAAGACCGACGTGGTGAACTATTTGACTCTCTTGCTCAACCTCCAAATATACCAACACAGCAGTGGTTGAGAAAACATACGCGTCAATATCAGCGAAATGAACGCATACTACAAGATCCACTTTCATCAACGTGTGGTGCTTTTGTACTGTACTTCATCTTAAAACGTTTACATGTATCTCGATTTGTATCTGTTATTCAAACCTTTTCATGTAATCCATCCTCTAATGAAAAAATGATTTGTAAGTTCTATCATGATTTGAAATAAAAACATCATGTTGGAAAAATTGTTTTTTATTTTACAATCCGCTGGGTGCGTACATACTCAATGAGATAGTCTAGGATCACATTTGCTTGTACATGAGATTTTAGTCCAGTAATGATCACTTTACTATTATGAAAGATTGCCAACATGCACAGGTAACCAACAACTAATGAGAGCTGCAGGAAAAAGTTCGGTTCATAACACAAATTGTACTGCTGGTACGAATCTTCAAAAATGATTAGAGCCTGTCACTCAAATTGAGTAGAGATCACCATTATGTCCACACTCAGATTTCGACATCACACACACAACTCTCCCTCTTCCATATCCGATCGTAGTTAGTCTTTGTAGCTCGGTGAGATTCTGTCGGCGCCGAGGGTCAGGTGTTTGGGCGCCGAGTTTTAGTCTGGCCCTGGTGGGTTGAGTTGATGTATATGTGTTGGGGGCTGAGGATAAATAGGTGTGGGGGGGGGGGGGGGGGGGGGGGGGGGGGTGGGGGGGGGGGGGGGGGGGGGGGGGGGGGGGGGTGGGGGGGGGGGGGGGGGGGGGGGGGGGGGGGGGGGGGGGGGGGGGGGGGGGGGGGGGGGGGGGGGGGGGGGGGGGGGGGGGGGGGGGGGGGGGGGGGGGGGGGGGGGGGGGGGGGGGGGGGGGGGGGGGGGGGGGGGGGGGGGGGGGGGGGGGGGGGGGGGGGGGGGGGGGGGGGGGGGGGGGGGGGGGGGGGGGGGGGGGGGGGGGGGGGGGGGGGGGGGGGGGGGGGGGGGGGGGGGGGGGGGGGGGGGGGGGGGGGGGGGGGGGGGGGGGGGGGGGGGGGGGGGGGGGGGGGGGGGGGGGGGGGGGGGGGGGGGGGGGGGGGGGGGGGGGGGGGGGGGGGGGGGGGGGGGGG
>CAJQUW010016534.1:0-91330 GCA_907163375.1 Prostheceraeus crozeri | reverse complement strand
AAAAAATTCCGCATTTTTACTACTCATACTACTTTTAAAAAAATTTATCAGTAGTAAAGACACTATCAAACTCTATCACACAAACTTTGAAGTAAGAAGATAGCTTGCCTACTTCAAAAGATAGAGTCCTTTGAAACACCCGATATCGGGAGCTCAGAGCGACGACCGTCGCTTACCTCGTCTTTCGATGAAGTGATCAGACTTACGTTGTCGGGGGTTTATATATGCTCAGAAGAAAACTTAAAATGCCTCTATCTCCGAAAGTATTCATCGTAGCGACATGCGGTTTGTTTCAAACGATTCGTCTCATCAATCTCTATCATATGACACCTAAACCATTCTCATGTGACCACGGGAAGTGGGTGGGTCAGCACATGTCCATGTAACATGCCACAAGTGAAAAAATTCCTAAGTCTGAGAGCTCCAACGTGGTGAAAATTTTGAAAAATTTAAAACTTCCGAATTTCGACCTGGGACCTTTACCAAAACATTTTTCATCAAATTTCACTGACCCCCCCGTCGTTCAGAGAAATTTGATGAAAAATGTTTTGGTGAAGGTCCCAGGTCGAAATGCCACACTTTGGAAAATTTTCAAAATTTTGTCCATACAAAGTCACTCTGACACTTAGGACTTTTTCAGGTGAGCTACGACAGTCCACCCTCCCAACCTGGCCGGCACACCACGCCGACCTGGACAGCACATCACCGCGCGCTACGACGGCCGAACAGAGGGGGGGACGTCAGACTCGAAGCAACACGACGCCACACCACGCCCGACTCGACGGACAGGAGGAGGGGGGGGGGACGTCAGCGACTTTTCGATGGCGGCCATCTTGCGCTATCCAGAAGTGGAGTTTTACTTACTACTATCGACGGCACAATCCGATAAATCGACAGATTCGGCGGGAACTTTGTACAATTCTTCTGGATTCTCGAAAAAACACGTTCTTCGTCCGCACTGCTGTGCGGCAAGGTAAGAATCAGCTTGGCTACTTTGCTCAAAAAGTAGAATTGACTTCGAGACGTTCCAGCTACGCGATTCTCCTTCTCCAGATAGTGCCACAAAACATCTACTCTGTACGTCGTCTGTTCATCGTCGACTTTTATCTTTGCCTTCTCCTTTGCCTCTTGGCTAAAGTTTTCAAAATCGAACAATTGGTACCGCGTAAACTCTTGCTCCAAGACAGCAATTTCCTTTTCCGTGAATTTTAGATAATTCTGGAATTTTTCGGTCAGAAGTAGCACACTTTCAAAAGTGTACTTATGCTTGTGGTTGTAGCTAAACACACCAGCATTTTTCAACACCGGGTCATTGAGCGGCAGCCATTTCAGCGCGTAGATCAGGCCTTTTATGTGAAATGAGCGAGCAGCAGCAAAGAATTTCTCTCGCTCACTCGACTCCACATCCCCTCCTCAACCTTCCTGTTGATTTTTCCTCTGACTTCGAAACCCACCATCATGGTGTCATTGGTCTGCTGGTTGTTAAAATTCCCAATTTCTGTTTGAAAAGTTTTCTCAGGTTTTTGAAAAAAGCGATTGATTGATTCCTTTGTCAGGATCCTACCCATGAGGACTCTGAGGAGATCCATGATCGCCTCATAGAGATAAACGATTACGGGATCCTGACGCTGAAGCAATAGGTTAAAAGTCGTGTATGCTGGCAGGCAGGCATGTAAGAAGTAACAGTAAATCTCCGTCATATCATTATCAAAAGCTGTGATGAGTCTTCTTAAACGTGTGTTTTTTTCTCCATGGGCATCTTCCGATGATCTGAAGTACAATAAGAGTGCATGTAAAGAGGTATACAAAAAAATACACAGCAATTAAAAGAACAAACCTGAAGTACGACTGTAAGGCAGGAAATTGCTTCAGCACCCTTTCGAGGCAGGTCTGCATCCCCAGCCACCTCACAGACAGGAACTTAAGGACTTGCCGGTATTCTAAATCCACAAATTGACAAAAGTCGGAATATGCATTTTTCCTTTTGCTCGAATAATGGAACCAAAAGTACGCATCAACAAGCATCTTTTCTACATCAAAGTATTTTAAATCGGAACAAAATGCTTTTGATGCATAACATGCGGCATTGTGAGCGATGTGACATGGACAGCCCATGAAATAAATAGAATTGTTTTGTGCCAGAACTCTGGTCATTATAAAGTTGTTTTTGCCAATATTGACAGAAGTGTTGTCCACGCCGAAGCCGATGCACTTATCCCATGATAATTCATGCTTCTGCAATGCAGTGTCAATGGAATTGAAAATGGCCTCTGCAGTGGATCCTTTGGTTGGACACATGTCCAAAAATTTGCAGACAACCTTTTGCTGATTAATATCAAAAATTCTTACTGTTACCGGATTCATCTTCTGCAGATTTTGGTCATTGCTGCCATCAACGCAGAGAGTGAAGAAATTTATTTTCATGTCTTTGATTAAATCATCTAGGAGATCAGGTGAAATTGCATCATTTAACAGACAAGATGTGAAAAAGCGCAAGAATAATTTTGAGCAATCTTACTGTCAGGGAAACAATTTCTGATCAAATGGCCAAGATGGTCAGCAGCAGCTATAGGAAGATTGTGTTCAGCCAAGAAACCAGTGAATTTCAGTTCAGCCCTTCGAACAGATAATTCTTCTGCACCATTATTCTTCATGAAAAAAGAAGATATTGGTTTCACATTAGCTTTTGGAGTCAATGCTTTTTGATGATCTTTTCCTCTAATATGTCGTTTTAGATCACCCTCACCCTGGTGAGCACAAGACACTTCTTTCTTGCATACCAAACATTTAGATGTATGAACATCATCAGGTGCAGCAATTACTACATCTTTTGCCATAGAATGACGATTAACCCATGCAGGGTCAAATTTGGCTTTGTAGGAAAAAGAGCCACAGTGCTTGCGTTTCTTTACGCTACAGGTAGGTCGTAGGTTCTCATCATCGGAAGAAGACGACGACATGATGAAAACTGTGTTTAAAAGTGAAATGTGAAAGTTAGTGTGATTTAAGAAAAAGCAAGATTATCCATTATGTAAACAAAAATAGTAATATTAGATTAAATCATATTTAAAAGCCCTATCAACTTCCTATATTTCCTTCAATAAATGGAGAATATTTATTTTTGAAGACAATTAATTTCCCACATTTCCAATAAAAAAGATAGAATTCGTGAATCAAACGAAGATCTATCTTTTCAATAAACGTATGATTGCATGCTTCTCATTGGTTGTGAGGGAATGGAGGAGGGCTAATCGAAGAATAGGCTAGCGGTGAGTGGCTAATCAGTCCGAACGCTTGCTGCTACATTTGAATGATGGAAAGAGCACACTAGAAGGATAAAAACTGTTGGCCTACTTTAAAATACGGCGTAAATAAATGACGATGCGGGAGATTTAAGCAATTATGCGGGTGAGCGGGAGATTGACTAAAAATGCGGGAGACTCCCGCGAAATGCGGGAGACTTGGCATGTATGCGTATATGGCACAAATGAAGGAAACTAACCCTTCATAATCTGGCTCTTCTGTTGTTGAGAGCTGAATAAGGGCAGAGGAAATTCTACCTGACTCGTCTTTTTCAACTAAATCTAATGCTTTTCGTTTTCCCATGTTAAAAAAGGAAGAAGTCACGTCTGACCCTGTAAGTGCGTGAAGAGCTAGGAGTGCGGAAGTGAAACCTTGTCTCCTTCCTTCAAGAGATGCACCAATACTAGATATGTCAATAAATCTTCTATTGAAGGAAGTTCCAAAATCCATGATCAATTTAGATATGGCATCATTGCTCACTGCCAATTTCAAAAGAAGAATGAAGACATCTGTGTCAGTTGACTTTACCAGCAACTTTCCAGACAAAGTTGAAGCATGGAATATGATGAGTGTGTCTGCCTCCTCATGGTCTCCTTGGAGGGACATTGGATGATCGTTGGTCAAACTCTCATCTTTGCTGTCAATCTGGTATCTGATACAAACTCCACCGTGTGATACAAAAAGGGATTTCTTCTTGAAAAAACATCTGTATTCCTGTTTTTTCCATTCAGACATAAAAAAATCAACCAAAGAATCTTTGAAGCTGCCATTCTTTAAAAGATTTGACATCATCTGCAAAGGACTTTGGTCAGGTCCAAGAATAGAATGAGGTCGATTAAACTCTCCTCTTCTTCTCCTTTCACTCTCCTTCAAGGATGTGTCAAGGTAGGTATCAAAGAGAAGATGAATTTCAGTACCTTGAGATTTCATCACCGTGGATAGCAACTCTTTAGCAATTGCACCGTAAGTGCGGGATCCCTTCATATTTGGTAAGTGGACTCTCAGCAGGTGCCCACTATCGATTAGTGTCACGTCTATATCCTGTTTTGCTTCACAATCAATTGGAATGCCTTTCTCTTCTGTTTTCAGAAGAACAGCTTTAGAAGTACGTAAAGGAGAGCCATCAGAGTGAGCTAAAGACAGAGGGACATCAGTGAGTGGATACGAAAGAAGATATTTCATATCAACAAAAGAATTGCTTTGACTTGCAAGTAGAACCACTCTCCCGAAAACATCCAACATTATCTCTACAGTGTCGAACCGATCCTCGTAATTCTCTGTATTTCACATTCTCTTTGGAGAAATTCTGCACATTCAATCGCTTCAGTGGTTGTAGGAATCTTTTCTGGTCGCGCTCACATTCCTGCAGAAATATTTTTCTTTGCTCTTCTCCCCGCGATAATGTATCGGTTAGGTACTTTTGCGTTTGTAATGACGCTGTTTTTCCGGTTACGACGTTCACCAAACTCGACTTTGGTATTTCATCTGAAAATGGGTTGCAAGTCTGTATAATTGCATCAATGAGTCTCGACAAATCATCGTTATCACGTTTTATGCGATGGGAACAGTTTTGCTTTGATGGATCGTGAGATGAATTCAAACCTAAAAATAGTTTCAATTCAGAAACAGCGAAACCACGCTGAGCAGATGTCAAACACCAACGTCTGACTGCATATTTGGAGTTGGCAAAAGCAACAATGCCCGCTGCTTTGGATGACGCATTTTTATTAACAGTTTGCTCCAAACATAAATCAATGGATGTCCTGGCAAAATGTTTGGGTGTACGCCTTATAGAAAAAGCACCCATTTCTAATAGTTCCTTGCATCGACTAGGCATGTCACCAAGTTTTTTTTTTGAAATAATGCGCTCCAACGCGCATAGTTTGGCCTGTTCAGAGCAAAAAATACGTTCATGACATTAGGAAGAACAGATAGAAACCCATCAACATCATTCATTTTCATGGATTTCTGAAGCTGTCTATATAAACGATTTATCAAGTAAATGTAAATGCCCCAAAACGCCGGCGTTGAACCGTATCTTCCTTCAAGGACATCACACAAGAAAGTGTCATAGAGGCGCATAATTCGTAAGAAATCATCGTTATTCTGCAGATACTCTTCGATATCGGATTCATCTGTCGGAAATGTTTATCAATGACTGCACATCAGGGAAATCAGTTTGTTGGAGAACCTCGGACTGGAAACGTCGGAATAGAAGAGACTCCATGGCTGTGGCAAGCAGCTGGTGAACACGTGTACATCTGTTATAGAATTTTCCACGAAGAAAACCAGGAAGCGATCCCTCAGCTAAAATCCCAGCCTGAATAAGAAGATATTCTACACCACAATCGGCTATGTATGTTCCTAGTGCTCCAAAGTACTCAAGCTCGAGATGGAAACATCCTAGCAAAATGAGAACTTTGTCAAAGATCGGTTGTTCCATCGCTTCTATAGTGTATGCCTTCAGGGCAATGGCCAGGTCATATCTTACAATCGCATATTCTTGATTGGTTTCATTCGCAACTTCTAGGCTACGCTTTAGCGTTTCACGAACAACGTCATTTTGGGTGGGCGACTTCAAAATTGGTTCCATATATCTTACTTTCTGTTGAGGTAGGGAATCTCTAACATAGGTTGAATAAAATGAAAAGAACATGGGGGTAGAAAAACTGAATGTCTGAAGGAGCCAATAAAAGTCCAATACTTCTAGTGGAATATCTTCACGTTCTTGAAAACTTAAGACAAATTTTGCCTTTTGGACGGGCTTCATAAATGGAGTCAGAGCTCTTTCCTCCATGGAGTCAGAGATCTGATCCTTGAAATCGTCTCCGTTTTTCGGTACATGTCATGGACTCATTCTCATGTGAATGATCTCCCTGATCTTGGTTCTGATAACAAATACCGAATGTAGCATGAAATGTTCCTCTTCCGTCAACAGTCTCAATCTGAGCGTCAAAGTTATCCCATGCTAAACCTGTAGCCAAGTTTGGCAGAGTCTGTAAACCATCGGGAGTCAGTTTGTCATTTTTTGCAATTGTATAAGCGAATTCGTTTTCTATCTGCTTTACCTCCGAGTAATTAATTGAGTGACCAGCTCGATTGAGTAATTGCACAACAGTCTTAGATCCACTGAGACTGCTAATACCTAAGCCAAAATTGATATTTTCCATGGTTTCATGCTGCCGTGACTGGTGCAAAATACAACATCAGAAGCAAGAGAACTAACTCTACAGTCAATGTCACCACTAGTACTTCTTACTCCATCAATCAGATGTTTGAAAAAATATACTAACTCAGGTGGAATGTCGGCTGCCGCTCGCTTCAAAGAATCAACAGTGGTAGGGGTAGGTATTTTTGTACTTGGTAATTGCAATATTAGAGCACGCAATTTCAAAGCAACATTTCGTAACTCAACCTTTAATTGATAGCTTTTATCACCGAAGAACATCATCTTAGCGTCTTCGAGACTAACATTTGCATTGTGAATTAACATGCCATCGCGCTTACTAAGAAAAGAAATTGTGATTTCATCCCTGAATTTCTTTTTGATTTTTTCAAGGAGGGCACTTTTTCTATATAGCTCAATATCATCTGAATTTCCCCCTAAAGAAATGAACTCAGATGTATAATTGCTGTAAATTGATGAACAGGAAAGAACGTTATTATTTCGTAAAATTTCATCGGTAATAAAGTCCTTCAATTTTTCAAATGCTATTTCGTGGAACTTGCGCGTACTGGGCATCGAACTATCTGGGGAAGAGTTTTCTGTAATCTTGACAAATTTGCGACGACAGGACGGATGGTAATGTGCTTCTTGAGCTAAAAGATCTCTGCCTGAATTGAGAATGCCGAGAACACGCCGTGAAGCTTCAGTGTCTTGCATACGAGCTGCACTTTCAATCCTTGCGCAAGCATCGAAGGTGGAGCAGGCAGATAGATTCTCAAAACATCCGTCGTAATATTTGCGACTCTTATTGCAAATCAGACAGTATTTCTCAAGAACTCCTCTATTTGTCGTTACAGGAATGGTATTTTGTGAGCGAGTAGGCCTGTCAGAAGTACTTTTCCTCTGAGGTGTATCTGACAAAATCTTGGGTCTTTTTACAGCCGTGAATCTTTTCAAGCATGAAGAGTGATAACAATCAACTGAGGATGGTGCATCACTACAGCTGATTCTTGATGTGGCTTCACAGAATGCAACATAGCAACGCCCTCCACGGAGAAAAACAAAATCCTTAAAATAAATCGCTCAAAAATTGAAAGCTTTTCTCAGTTCACCAATAATTTTAGGTTCTTTGGCCAAAGGTTGTTCTGAACACTGAAATATTCATCACACTCAATCACAATTATTATGCGCATGCAGTGTCTTTATTTCTGTAGGAGATATGTTGATTACACCGAATTATATTAAGGCTGTGGCTGGAGCTTGTCGCCAATAGCATACAGAATCATAACTTTGTTTGCGTAAAGGCAATATCAAAACATATTAACGATGAAAGTGAAGTTACTGTGACGTGAAATCTCATCCATCTTCGTACCTATCCGACCGGCAGCAGGCTGTATAGCATCACGGAAACACAGACAGTCTGTAGTGTACTCCACTGATGCAGCGTCATGCAGTGCTCTATTATATTCAATAATCAAATTACTTACCTAGGCACGCAGTCATGGGATGGAGCGAGAAATTGTAGCAAATGTTTATGATAGGTCGTGAAAAACAACAATTTGCCGGTAACGTGTATTTGTGAACAGGAGATGTCGTTTGTTTGTATTTATAAAAGCAATATCTTCTTGGAGATGATATTTTTAATTTTCATCATATGTTTTTGATATATGTTGTAAAATAATATACAAAATTTAGTTTTACAGCAATAAAAAGCTCTTGAGTGTGCTTGTCACACCCATCCCAAAGGCAGTATATCAATGTAAGGTCAGTTCCTTCATTTTGATGATGTATGTGAAGCGTTGAATATTTTTCATCAACAAATTGATTGTTTCATCGAAAAATGGGCATTTTCACATGTTTTAAGTGTCTGTTTGTAATTATGCAACTAGCTAGATGTCTGTTAGGGTCTTCATGAAAAATACTAGGCACTGCGCTTTTTATCTTTTGTAATCTTTTGTTCTACCTCCGATCCTGCAAAACCGGTATATTTCGACGGTGCTTCGAGGTGTCTGTTAAGGATTTTACCAAATTCCTACGTGTCTGTTATTTTCTGTTCATAAATCAGCTGAGCTTTTGGCTTGTACATGAATAGAGGACTTATGCTACCTCTTCTCATGTATTTTGAGGTAGTTTTCGGGAGTTAACATGGGCCTGTACTAGACAGGTGCAAATGACTGACATCGGCAGACGTTGTGATCTGAACTCCTCTCTGTATAGAAAACTCGTCTGAGCATGAAAAATTTACTACCTTGTTCCCTGCACATCTTTGCGCTGGCTCCCGGACTATTAGAGTTCATTTAATAAAATCGAAAGTGGGGATTTAATAAATGCGGAGTTACCACTCTACCTAATATAACTACTCTATGGTCGACACTCTACCTATATATCCCTATGGGCCTGATACATGGTACATGTAGGAGTTTGTATTGACTTGTTGCTTTTTCTTGCTTGAGTCTTGATTCGACTTCCATGTTCTTTTTGGAAATTAAATGATTCTCAAGCCAATCAAACTTATTTTCTAGATAATAGGGACACCATGAGGGACACCGATCGTAACATGCCTATCTTTGTCAACATATGTGTTAAGATCAGGGATCAGGGATCCGCAAACTTTGAACCTTTTCCTGCCAAATTCATGTAAATACAATTCGTTTCGGTCGCATTTTAGAATTGTCATTCTATATACGCGCATGATAGTATCAAACAGTGGCGTAGCGTGGGTCCTGGGTACGACGTTAAACTGCATCAGTAGTAAGCAAGTGACAAACACTCGACCGGCGCCCCCCCTCTGGAACGGCAGAGTGTCGTGGTCGGCCGTTGTGGTGCTTCGGGTCTGAGTCCCCTCCCTCTGGAACGACAGAGGTTGTGGTCTGTCGTGGTGTGCCGGCCAGGTGGGTTCCCGTTCACAACATGTTCGCTGACTCCCCCCCCCCTCCGCAACGACAGAGTGTGAGACTCGGGTGAGTTGGTCCGACCGCCTGGTTGACGTGGGCGACCGTCCAGGTTGACGTGGGCGATCGTCTAGGTTGACGTGGGCGACCGTCTAGGTTGTCGTGGATGGTGAAATGGCTGCCAGATTCGGATTCAGCGTAAAATTCTGCATCTGTGGTGTGATTTCCAGCTCAATCGGCGAGAAAAAAATTTTCTTCAAAATTTTAACAGAGTTAAAATTTGGGATGTTTTGGTGTGTAGAGCCAAAACGAAGCATCGGATGAGAAAACGGAGGCCAGATTCGGATTCAGCGTGAAATTCTGCATCGGTAGGGTGAGTTTCAAGTCAATCGGAGAGAAAAAAATTTTCGCTGACGTCCCTCCCCTCTGGACAGCTTGCTTCGATTTTGGCTTCTAGAGGACGGATTTTGTCGTGCGATAGCTCGTTTGAAAGCTAAGAGTGAGACAAATTCAGTGAAAGAATCGGCTTGTTCCTATCTGTCTTCGTTCAAAAGTTAGAGCGGTTACAAGATTTTAGGTCGGAGCTCGGTTACCTGAAAGAATCCTGTGTCAGAGTGACTTTGTATGGGTAAAATTTTGAAAATTTTCCAAAGTGTGGAATTTCGACCTGGGACCGTCACCAAAACATTTTTCATCAAATTTTGAAATTTCACTGACGTCCCCCCCCTCTGGACAGCTTGCTTCGATTTTGGCTTCCAGTGGACGGATTTTGTCGTGCGATAGCTCGTTTGAAAGCTAAGAGTGAGACAAATTCAGTGAAAGAATCGGCTTGTTCCTATCTGTCTTCGTTCAAAAGTTAGAGCGGTTACAAGATTTTAGGTCGGAGCTCGCTCACCTGAAAAAATCCTAAGTGTCAGAGTGGCTTTGTATGGGTAAAAATTTGAAAATTTTCCAAAGTGTGGAATTTCGACCTGGGACCGTCACCAAAACATTTTTCATCAAATTTTGAAATTTCACTGACGTCCCCCTCCCCCCCTCTGGACAGCTTGCTTCGATTTTGACTTCCAGTGGACGGATTTTGTCGTGCGATAGCTCGTTTGAAAGCTAAGAGTGAGACAAATTCAGTGAAAGAATCGGCTTGTTCCTATCTGTCTTCGTTCAAAAGTTAGAGCGGTTACAAGATTTTAGGTCGGAGCTCGCTCACCTGAAAAAATCCTAAGTGTCAGAGTGGCTTTGTATGGGTAAAAATTTGAAAATTTTCCAAAGTGTGGAATTTCGACCTGGGACCGTCACCAAAACATTTTTCATCAAATTTTGAAATTTCACTGACGTCCCCCCCCTCTGGACAGCTTGCTTCGATTTTGGCTTCCAGTGGACGGATTTTGTCGTGCGAAAGCTCGTTTGAAAGCTAAGAGTGAGACAAATTCAGTGAAAGAATCGGCTTGTTCCTATCTGTCTTCGTTCAAAAGTTAGAGCGGTTACAAGATTTTAGGTCGGAGCTCGCTCACCTGAAAAAATCCTAAGTGTCAGAGTGGCTTTGTATGGGTAAAAATTTGAAAATTTTCCAAAGTGTGGAATTTCGACCTGGGACCGTCACCAAAACATTTTTCATCAAATTTTGAAATTTCACTGACGTCCCCCCCCCTCTGGACAGCTTGCTTCGATTTTGGCTTCCAGTGGACGGATTTTGTCGTGCGATAGCTCGTTTGAAAGCTAAGAGTGAGACAAATTCAGTGAAAGAATCGGCTTGTTCCTATCTGTCTTCGTTCAAAAGTTAGAGCGGTTACAAGATTTTAGGTCGGAGATCGCTTACCTGAAAAAATCCTAAGTGTCAGAGTGACTTTGTATGGGTAAAAATTTGAAAATTTTCCAAAGTGTGGAATTTCGACCTGACACCGTCACCAAAACATTTTTCATCAAATTCTGAAATTTCACTGACGTCCCCCCCCCTCTTATCGATTGCATATTCACAGGGTATATAAGAACGGGATCGGGAGAGGAATTTCACTAAGTTGAGAAACTGACTACAGGTAAGTCGTTTCTCTTGAGGTCCGATATCGGACTTCTGACTTTACATTGCTGATATCAGCTAAGGTGTCAGACTTATAGGTTAGTCAGCATAGCATGACTGACCATTTGATGATAGTAGGCCGAAATCTTCAAACGGCTATAACTTTGCTTCTACAAGTCCTTTAGACTTGATTCAAAAAACATTCGACAGCGTTTGCTATGCTGAAGGTGACAGACTACTTATAAACGTTTTATGAGTAGTACTAAAATACTGAAAAATTTAAATTCATATTTAATGATAATAATTAAAGTTTTTGAATAAAAAGCAGTCGTTTATGAGTCTCTGTGACTTGGGTCGTTTCCTCTTGTAAATAACTCCACCGGTTTTCATGTCAAAACTGGGGCCCGGATACCAACACACTGATATGACGCACGCTCTGTCCGATCGAGGTTGGATTTGTGGGTCGAGGCCTTGGAGCGGGGATAAGATCCCCTCTGAGTAATGCCTGTAACGGATTCAAGAGCTTAACACCCAAACGGTTGCTGACTTGCTATCAAATGTTTGGTGACTTAGTCTTTCAATGCATATCAGCAAGTAGTATCCTATAAACACTTGCTATCAAATTTTACTCTATCTTTACAGAATTATCATGACAAAATCGAGTAATGCCAAGATGTTGGTGGGCAAGTGTAGTTGTGGCAAGATTGCTAGAGGTAGCGAACTGAAGAAACATTTAAAAGAAAAAGAGGGGACGATGGGCCATGAGAGGAAAGTGATGTTGAGGTTGTGTGTGTCTTGTCGGAAATGTGTGATGGGGGATGAGAAGGAATTTATGAAGGCGCATTTGCAGTGTGAGAGTGGGAACATCGGAGAGAAGGGGTTCAAGGCATGGTTTGAGGGAGAGTTGTTGGAAAGGGAAGAGGTGAGAAAGGCGGTGGCAACTATTCAGGACGTGATTGGGGAGAAAGTGGTGAGGAATGCGAGTGATGTGATTTCGAGTGATGGGAGTTCGAATGAGGAAGTTGAGTTGAGAGCGAATATGAAGAAGAAGGATGATGTTGATTTGGATGCGGTGATGGAAGATTTGTTTGGGGACATAGCGGATTTGAAGGAAGAGTGGGAGGGGGAGGAAGTGGCTAAGCCGATGGCAGCGTCATCGCCACGGCAGCAAGAGGCGTATGATACGGAGGTATTTGTGAGAATGAAGGATCGTGTGATGGCTTTGGAAAGTAATAATAGAAAAGTTTTGAAGGAGAATGAAGAGCTGAAGGTGAAGGTTGAGGGGTATAGGGCAACGAGGGAAGAGTTGGAGAGCTTGAGAAAGAAGGAGAAGGAATGGATGGCGGAAAGGAGCGAGTTGATGAGGAAGGCAGGTTTGGTGGAGAGTTTGCAGGCGAGTGTGTCGAGGAAGGATGAAGAGATAGAGCGGATGCGAAGCGTGGTGAAGGAGACGGAGGAGGTGAAGGTTATTAATAAGAGGTTGACGGGTGAAGTGGAGCGACTGCATGAGCGTTTGAAGTGTCGAAAAAGGAGAGTGTATGAAGTCCATCTTCCCCTCTTTGAGAATAATGTATGCGACGCCCCAACCATCACGGATGATCCCAACGTGACCCAGCAGTGTTATGAGGGCGACGGAGTCCGATGTCTCCACATGAGTATGGACGTTACCGGTCAGCTTGAAGACTTCGTCGTCCGAAAAGTTCGGAAGAAAGTTCCCAGTAAGCTTCCTCAACATGATCATTTTTGTAGCTCATCTAATCTCCTATTCTTTTTCTTTCAGAGTTTTTGCAGAAGTGAGAGGAGTGTCGGTGGACGGAGAACGACCCATGGGCTCTTTTAAGGGCGAACCTTCTAATGCAGCTAAAGCGGTCCCAAGCCCGCCACATATCCTCGGATATGGAATGCAGAGGGGAAGAAAAATAATGAATGGAATGAAATGGGAGGACACTCACGCGCCACACGCAACATAACACACTTCTCTCTTCCGTAGTCTAACAAGCTCTTTACACATGGATCGCAGTCGATTGCTATCCCTGTATCAGAAGTGTAAGCTATCTTAATTTTATTTGACACTATTTCATCTATCATCATCGTCCATATGAAATGTTTTAAGATTTACAAGTTAGACTAAGCGTGCTACTATTTCCAAATGAAAATGTATACATGGTTAAATCATCCACTTAACCCCATCCGTAGTCTAACAAGCTCTTTACACATGGATCGCAGTCGATTGCTATCCCTGTATCAGAAGTGTAAGCTATCTTAATTTTATTTGACACTATTTCATCTATCATCATCGTCCATATGAAATGTTTTAAGATTTACAAGTTAGACTAAGCGTGCTACTATTTCCAAATGAAAAAGTATACATGGTTAAATCATCCACTTAAGCCCATCCGTAGTCTAACAAGCTCTTTACACATGGATCGCAGTCGATTGCTATCCCTGTATCAGAAGTGTAAGCTATCTTAATTTTATTTGACACTATTTCATCTATCATCATCGTCCATATGAAATGTTTTAAGATTTACAAGTTAGACTAAGCGTGCTACTATTTCTAAATGAAAATGTATACATGGTTAAATCATCCACTTAACCCCATCCGTAGTCTAACAAGCTCTTTACACATGGATCGCAGTCGATTGCTGTCCCTGTATCAGAAGTGTAAGCTATCTTAATTTTATTTGACACTATTTCATCTATCATCATCGTCCATATGAAATGTTTTAAGATTTACAAGTTAGACTAAGCGTGCTACTATTTCCAAATGAAAATGTATACATGGTTAAATCATCCACTGAAGCCCCATTCAAGTACGTCAGTATGAAAGCAAAGATAATACGAAATAAAAATTTATTATGGCATGTATTTCAAAAGGTCTTCATCGTCAATATCGTCCCAGAGTCTGGCTTCACATAGATAACAAAAACAGTTCAGTTGCTTTAATCGTTCTTCCACTGCGAGCCTCACTTTATCAATATACTCCCACTCTGCCATAGTTCGTGGCTGGGAGTTAGGGGTGTACCACTCCCATAATTGGTGGAGGAATTTGGTGCTGGTGATCTCCATCACATCGTCAGTATCGTACTGGAGATACTTCCACCTCACGCCTGTTAAGTCGGGACACTCCTTCTCACATACACTCTCCTCTTCCTCGTCCGCTGGTAATGACAACTTTCGTATATTGTCCAGTCGGTACACCTTCTCCACCTTCGCCTTTCTTGGTGCATTTGGTGTAACGAGCGCCTTTGGTGTTGAGCATGGAGAAGAGAATTTTGTGTTTGATGTTGTTGGAGGGCTTGTCATGTTGACTGTGAATAATGACTTTGAAATGTTTTCTAATTCTTAAGTATACACAAGCAGCCAATCAGAATGAACATCCAATGAATGAAGAGAATGAAAGTATATAAGCAAAGTGACATCCGTATCATTTCACTCTGTCTTTGAGACGCATAAGTGAACTGTTCTCTGACGAATTCTGTATTTGAGGCGTACAAGTGAACTGCTCTTTAGTGAATTCCAAATTTGAGTGAAGTCTCTATCTTGTTGAAGTATCAAGCTTAAACATAATTTCGTTCAAATGGTAAGTTGAAAATTTCCTCTCTCATCTCCCTCAAACGTGTGGCTAATAGCATCTTCCTCAATTTCAGGCATCAACTTCATCACCAACACCCTCCCTTCTCGAGGAAAGTTTAGAGTTGTTGAGTCAAGGTAGGTTGTAACAATACACTGAGACTTGAACAGAGATGATAGAATGATTTCTCTTTCAGGTGATACCAGTTCCATGTCAACATTGTCACGGGAATGCGACGATCGGCAATGTGCTGACTGTGGACACATCTTCACGAGGAAGCGTGATCTCATCCGACACATCAAGCGAGGTGTTTGTAGACCTAAGCCGGCATCAATCTCCGAAGGTAGGGATGATTCTGTTAACGATGTCTCCTTTTCTTGCGATTTATGCATTCAGTCTTTCGAGACACGTTTTGAACTATCTTCGCACAGACTTCAACATACACACACGAACGATACCTGCACCAACGGTACCTCCTCTATCCGACTCACTGAGGTGTCCATAAATAATTTAGTGAGGAACTACCAGATGGACTCCTCAGAAACCATTGCTAACTTTGAGGAATGGTTTCATCAAAATTCATCATTGATAGAAGCGCTCTTCAACAATTTAGACAATTTTAGAATGAAGGCGCTCATCTATCTTAAAATAAAATATGTAAAAATTGACCACCATACTGGACAAATAATAGAGAGGTTGGAGTTTCACATACCCTCCTCTCCTGCAACCGAAGTTGTAGACTGTGAGTCTTGGATAAATTTTCATATCCAAGGGTTAAAATTAAATATAGATAAATTTAACGAGCGTGATAGTGGACTCGTTTTTGATGGTATTGAGACCGCCATGATTAAAATCAGTTTATTAGGAAATCATAGTGGTCGAGGCTCCTTTAAACTTCCGAAAAATTTAAGAAATAAAGCAGCAGTCATTTCTGTAGATTGCGAATCGCAATGTTTTAAGTATGCCGTCCTCTCCATTCTCCACTATAATGATGTGCAGAATAGTCGATACCGCAAGAGTAAGTATCAACAGTGGGAGAATGAATTAAACTTCGATGACTGTAATAGTGACGATATGAAAATTAAAGATATAGAAAAATTTGAAAAATTGAACAACATCAAAATAGTTCTCCATGTTTGGGAAAAGGGATTGAAGGGTGTGCGCTACAACTCGCGTTCGAGTTGTTATGAACGTACAGTAAACCTGTTATTAGTAAAACAGGATGATAGTGAGGAATGGCACTACTGCGGTATTCCCAAAATCTCTCGCTTATACCACCACTTAGAAAACTCTAGTAGAGAGTTATATTACTGCGACAGATGTATTCGCCACTTTAGGAGGAAAACTAAATTTGAAACTCATTACGAATGGTGTAAGCGAGGTAAACTGCAAATGGAGCGCATGCCCAAAGATAAGGAGTTTTCATATAGAGAGAATGGTGATGAACTTAGTCCTCTTCGTGTCATCTATGCTGACATCGAATGTTATATCGATGATAACATCCATCGACCAGCAGCCATTTCCTGCTATGAAGTATGGCATGATCACTTTAGGAGTAGGCAAAATAAAATGCGCGTCTGGCAAGGTGAGGATTGTATTTACCAATTCCTACAATTCCTCGAACAGGCTGTAAAATTTCAACAAAAACATGATGGTGAACTCTATCGCAGATCATTGCATATGACAGCAGATGATCAAGCAAAATTTGATAGTTGCAACATTTGCCCCAAATGTAGGAAAACATTTGACGATGATAAGATTAAGAAAGTGCGCGACCATGATCACATCAATGGTAAATTTAGAAACGCACTCTGTTCAAAATGCAATTTTTCACTTAGGATGAAACGGCGTACATTACCCGTCATTTTCCATAATTTCAAGGGCTACGACAGCCATATGATAATAAAAGGAGGTTTAGGTCAAATGAAAGAGTGGAAGCTTGATGTAATAGCGCAAACGAGAGAGAAGTTTATGGCCATGACAGCGAAAGTGCCTGTCGATAAAACTAAAGAAAATAAGACGGTCTATTTTGATATAAAATTTTTAAATTCCTACCAATTTATGACTGCATCACTGGCCTCTCTCGTGCAAAATCTAAAGTCTCTTCCACTAACACAAAATCTTAAGAAACAATACCCAAATCTAACCGATGAAGTCATCACACGGAAAGGAGTCTTTCCATATGCATATTTTGATGCGATTAGTAAACTCGGCGAGACTTCTCTTCCGCCCATAGATAAATTTAAAAATGATTTGACCGGCGCAGAATGTAAGACCGAAGATTATGATCATGCACAAGATGCATGGATAAAATTTGACTGCCATACATTTGGTGAATATATGATTGCCTACCTTAAGTTAGATGTATTTTTGCTGGCTGACGTATTTCAGGAGTTTCGACGAGTGGCATTAGAAGAAGATAAGTTAGATCCCGTCCACTTTGTCAGTCTGCCAGCCATGTCATGTAAGTCTGCTTTTAAAATGACTGGTGAGACCATTCATCTCTTACAAGATCCAGAGATGTATAATTTATTTGAGCGAGGAATTCGCGGTGGTCTCACATTTGTAAATAAACATAGGTTAAAATCTGAAACAGTAGGCAATGACCAGACTCATCTGAAGTATTATGACCAAAATAATTTGTATGGTAGTTCATTATCCAAGCCGCTACCTCACTCTGAGTTTAGCTGGTTAGATGATAGTGATATTCAACATTTCTCCAACCCTTCTAACATACTAGCAATTCCAGATGAAGGCGATTGGGGATATTATTTTGAGATAGATCTAATCTATCCAAATAATATTAAACATAAAACCGTAGATTTTCCACTCGCACCCGAATCAGGTGAAGTGAGTAAAGATATGTTTTCCGACTTTATGAAACAATTTCATAAAGATTTAGAATCATGTGGACAACCCGACTATAAGCCTTGTCGCAAACTTTTACTGACCCAGTATGATAAAGAAAACTATCTAGTCCACTTTAGCATCTTAAAATTTTATTTAGAAATGGGTATGATTTTAAAAAGAGTTCACCGCATTATTAAATTTAGACAGAAAGCCTTCCTCAAGCCATATATTGATAGCAACAGCCAGAAACGTGCGCTAGCCCAAAATAACTTTGAAAAAGATTTTTATAAATATAAGAACAACAGTCTATTTGGTAAGACGATGGAGGATGTTAGAAAGCGCGTAAACTACAAACTAGTTAATGATGATCAAAAGTATCACAAATTGACCTCATCACCTCTAGTCATCGATAGAGACATTATCGATGAGGACCTTATAGGTGTTAAAATGATAAAATCTGAAGTTGAGTTGTGCAAACCCATCTATATTGGTCAAGCTGTACTAGATTATTCTAAGCTTGAAATGTACCAACTCTTTTATAAAATACTAAAACCATGTCCTCTCGTAAAAGAGGTTCGTTTGTTGGGTGGTGATACAGATAGTTTCTTCTTAGGTATTACCACTCAAAAAGATTTAAATTTCAATGAAGTAGGAAAATCTTTAGAAAGATATTTTGATACATCAAATTATCCTGCTGATCATCCACTCTACTCCATCAAAAATAAGGCAAAACTTGGCTGCTTTAAGGATGAGACAGCAGGGAAGGAAATAGATGAAATTATTCTCCTCCGTCCAAAAATGTATTCTATGAAATTAAAGGATAGTGATGATAGCATTAAGCGCGCTAAAGGCATATCAAAATCCATTGTGCAAAATATGAAACATAAGAATTTCAGGAAAGCCTATAGAAATAAAAATATAACGTTTGTCAATATGACAATCTTAAAATCTAAGTCGCATGAGATCAAAACTCATACTTTTAGGAAACGGGCGCTTTCAGCATGGGAGGATAAGAGGTGCTGGTTAGAACACAACATATCTCTTCCACATGGACATCCTGACACAAACATACCACCACCCAAAAGAATTAAACTCACACTACCACATTCAGGAGACGTCTTAGCATAATCATCCTTAACTTAGTATTTTGATGTTGATTTCTGTAGATAAACATTGTTGTTTTATGTATCGCATGAGATTGTTTTTTCCTTGTGAATATGTGTCCACATCTGTACATTCCCCATGTGATGACTTTTCCACTGAAAGACATTTTTCCTATCCCTGTATATTTTCACCCTTCACGAAGTAAAAAGACTTTTTGTATATAACAATGTTTATTGAAGTGCGCTCATGTATATATTTTCAGTGGATGTTGTATAAAGTCTATTGCTTCACATTCATGTACATATTTCAATAAACATATCACAATGACTTCACTTTGTTTTCCGAAACACTAACGTTATGAGTGATTTAGTATCTTTCACATGGATGCACTCTTGTAAACCATTGGTAGTTTTGATAGCAATAGAGGGTATAGTTTGTTTGACGACTGGATGATAGAAAATAGATTCAAACATCTTCTCGACTATTCCATATGAAGCGTCTTTATCATGAATGAAATCACGTAAAATGTATTCTTTTTTCTCACCAACAGAAATAGGTAGAATCAAATCACTTTGAATGTAAAGGTGCTGTTCATGTTTATCAAGTGTCATTGGTGTTTCTATACCAATCGTATGCGCAGCAGCAAACACTGTTTGTAGCATTGAAAAGCCAAAGAGTTTTTTCAAATTTTTACTCAATTGACATTGAATGTCATCACCCAGTTTCAGAACAACGCGTTGATTTTCAATTGAAAACGAAATGTGGTGTGTCTTTACATCATATTTACTTTTCATCACATGCTTCAACTTCTGTTGTATATAAGGATTTACTACATGAATGAAGCTTTCAACTGTATGATATAGACGCGGCATTATATTGATAGCAACTTTAGATTCTTGATAAGACTGGTAAATTTTCTTGATGCGATCGCCATAGATGTCCACCCACCATTCATCATTAACTGAATCAGCTTTAGTGTGATATTCATGAGAAGCATACACCACACCGCTTCCAATAATAGGTGTATAATGTCTTACAAAATGACGCAAGGTTGGAGAGAAATAAACTGTAAGTTTGTCATTATATTTCTGAATAACCAACTTATTTTTGTCCGCCATAATTTTTTCTCCATACTTCTTACCCACAGTCTCATTCCATCGTTTTACTAACTCAATAAGTGATAAAGGTTGAACACCACGCTTTTTCAAAATGATGCGTTCTTCGCATTCTACAACATCTTCATCAAATATTTTAAATCTATAATGAAATTTGTTGATTCGATTTGAATAAACTTTTCTAACATTTGCAGTAGCAATTGACGTTAGATGTAGTCCATGGCCAAAACCAAGATGCGGATAGAATTCACTATCCAACCTCAGCGTAAGACCTTTAGTAAAAGAATGAAAGCGGAGGAACTGTCTCCCACTCCAATGATAGATAGTAAACTCATAAGCTTTCTGATTTTTATTCTTCATGATGGAAGTATTACCACTGTTGAATGCCTTAATAATTTTCTCATTCCCAAATGGCTCATAAGAATCTGATTTTATCTGAATCCATTCATAGTTCCATTTTCCATCTGATGTTAAATTGTATGGGAAGTGGAATGCATTATTCATCGTTATTCCATCATGGGTGCGAGGAGTCAATATCATTTCTTCCAAATCATTCACATTCTGAATATTGCTATCATAGCAAATACTAGAAACGCCAACCTCCCATTCACCTTCTAAATGCAGTGGCCGATTTAATTCTACTCGATAGTCTGATGGTTTATTTTTGGGAAATTTATTCATAGAAGCATTACTGGGCAAGTAGATTAGAAACGAGTCCTTATTTTCACTTCCCATATTATTCACATTGGAAAAATATAATAGCATACTTTTGCATTAACTCTTCATTCGGAAATGGAGTGTAATACTTGTCACAGCATCTTTATGAAAAGGAATCAACGCACCAGCATCATCATAAATGGCAATATCAATTTGTGGGATGTAGTTTGATTTCAGCTTTGTATAATGCACTTTCTTGAAAGTATGCTCAGATAAAATACTGCAGCTTTTTGGCTGGTATGGTATCATTGCTAGCAATGGAGCTTCAACATCTCCCACACGTACATCTTCACCAATATTGGAATATATCTGAAAATAGTTAATACGACGCGATAGCGACATGTCTGCGCTAGCTTTGGTTACAGTACCACTTTTAAAGATATTTTGATCAAAACCCAAAATGTCCATTAGAGTTTTATCCATAATTAGTTCAATACCTTTTCCATTTATAGTGAGAGACAAAGTACCTTCTTTTTCAGAAAATGAAATATGTTGCTCATTAATCACTTCATTTAAATAATCTACAACCAATTTAACCGAAGTAATAATGCGAGGCATCAACACTCTTGTTTCATGTAAGAAACCACCAAAAGGCTCTACACACTTTCTGTATAAAGATACGGCCCATTCTGTATCAAATTGATTTGGCCTTTCACATGGTAAATGTTGCATATCAGATTTTCCATGAACAGCTGCAGAACGATGTCGTAAGAACTGATGAAAATCTTTTGAACAAACTAATACTAGATCATCATCATTTAATTTGCTTATTGCAATATGATTAGATGATTTGATATAAGTCAATGTTGCCACTTGTTTACCATCAACTCGAAGGAGATAATTAAATTTCTTCAATAATGTTTCAGGAGTCATGTTTGTCTCTCTTGGCTTAATCACAATCTTCTTCACCAACGTCTTCTCATTTTTTGGAATAAGATCTACATAATAAGCTTCCTCTCGATATATTAACTGCTTATGACCACTTATGTGGTAATTAACGTTAAAATTATCATAGCTTGTTAAGGCGCTAGCGAGGTAGCCTAAATCATTTCTTAAACTTGGACTTAAACCAACAATCCAATCTTTCTCAACTACATGATGTACATAATTATAATCATCATTGTGTGGAGTAAATTGGACAATATGTTTACACGCTTTATTCAAGAAATCATATATAAACTTTTTACATGATAAGAGATCTTTCTTTGACCACTGTGGAATGTATACTCGGCACCCCTTTTCACATTGGTAAGCAGCTGTACGCCTCATATTAATAGTCATCACCTCATGATCAAAAGTATAGACACAGTTGCTATAAACAAGTTGAGTGACACCCACTTCCCAATTCCCATTTAGCTGCTGTGCATGATCAATGGGAGTAGAAAAGAGTGCAGCTCGATTACTAGTAAATCTCTTTGTAGCCGCATTGCTAAGCAAAATATGATAAAACGACATTTTTATATTGCTAATCTGCAACTTTGCATAACATCATGAAGACTTGGAATTTGGACTCTCTACAATATATCAGAGTTGATCGTGATGGAAACGTACATTTCAAAAATTCTCATGGTCATACATCAAGAGGAATTACATTAACATGGCGACAATTTGTCAACCTCAATGATATCATGAGGGATTTGGAATATTTTGAAACATTAAGATTCATCTCCTTGGGTGATCAAGTTTGGCTTCAACATTACAGAAATGAAATTCAAATCTACCATTCTCATTCCGCAAACTGTTTCTCATTTCGCAAATACAATTGGGAGAAGTATAGAAGATATATACATCGCTCCATCATGACATTTATTCGTCGTGAGTTCATCGCCCTACTATGCAAATCTTAATCAGACATGACTACCACACATCATGAGTTGGAAATTAGATTCCCTACAACGTATTGAAACGGATCATGATCGAAACGTCTATTTCAAAGATTCAACTGGAAATGTGAGAAGAGAGTTTGCTTTATCTTATCGTCATTTTCAATCTCTACATCATATCATGAAGGACTTGAAATACTTCTATATGAAAAGACATTCACGTATTGGAAATCGCATGTGGCTGCGCGTCAACAATCGGCGAATTCAACTCTATCATTCCCAACTTCATACTAACTTCACATTTCATCAAGGTAGTTGGAAAAAGTATAAAAGGAAGGTACATCGCTCAATTTACTCATTCTTTCATCATGAAGCGCCATCGCTACACCATCGTCAACATTCTCCGTCGCTTCAGACTCTACACCAAAATCGATCTCACAACATTACACCAACAGCTTCCAAACAGCAAGTATTACCCGGGCCGTCCTCAAATGTTAGTGGTGAAGATGAACAATTCACGAAATCTTCAACTCTTCCCAAATGGGACTGTACAGATTCTCGGCGCCCTTTCTCATTCATCGGCGCAGTCAATGCGCTTAGAGCTGCAAAGACTACTACGTCGGATATGGAAGAGGGAGAGGTGTGTGATGTCGAATCTGACTGTGGACAATATGGTGATCTCTACTCAATTGAGTGACAGTCTATCATTTTTGAAGATTCGTACCAGCAGTTACAGTTTGTGTTATGAACCCGAACTTTTTCCTGCAGCTCTCATTAGTTGTTGGTTACCTGTGCATGTGGCAATCTTTCATAATAGTAAAGTGATCATTACTGGACTAAAATCTCATGTACAAGCAAATATGATCCTAGACTATCTCATTGAGTATGTACGTACCCAGCGGATTGTAAAATAAAAAGCAATTTTTCCAACATGATGTTTTTATTTCAAATCATGATAGAACTTACAAATCATTTTTTCATTAGAGGATGGATTACATGAAAAGTTTTGAATAATAGATGCTAATCGAGATACATGTAAACGTTTTAAGATGAAGTACAGTACAAAAGCACCACACGTTGATGAAAGTGGATGTTGTAGTATGCGTTCATTTCGCTGATATTGACGCGTATGTTTTCTCAACCACTGCTGTGTTGGTATATTTGGAGGTTGAGCA
Organism: Prostheceraeus crozeri; assembly: GCA_907163375.1. Taxonomy (NCBI): domain Eukaryota; kingdom Metazoa; phylum Platyhelminthes; order Polycladida; family Euryleptidae; genus Prostheceraeus; species Prostheceraeus crozeri. The sequence goes on along the minus strand of CAJQUW010016534.1, from coordinate 67,601 downwards.
AGAGAGTCAAATAGTTCACCACGTCGGTCTTCTCCAATAAAGATCGCTTTCCAATGCTCACCGCCTAAATTCTGTGAATGAGTGTTTAGCACAATAAAGATGGGATAGTGATTTACTGCAGGTGGTAAGGTATCGAGTGAATAGACATTATCGAAAGCTTTCAACGTCGCTTCGTCTGCATTACGCTGCACTTTAGTCTTAATATCGTCAGCAGTCAACCAACTCATTAACGATTATACTGAAGAATCACGTCACGATACTTTGTAATTTCAATATTTGAATCGAAGACTGCATAAATTAATACATTGATCGTCTCAGGTAGTGTTCTTTTGAACGTCAAATCCAAACGAATATTATGAGGCACGTTCGCTTGACGATAGGGTGCACTAATATCGCTGTCAGCAGTCAAATCAAATGCATAAATAGTATATCCACTCTTAAACTCTTTCATAGTCAGTCCGTTGGTGTCATCCGTATTGTAAAAGCCAAAAACATCCATAAAATCAACATAACTGCGCATAAATTGATCCGAAGCAAAATCTGGTTTGTAGGGTGGACCAGGATGACTCACACCATTTACACGTAAAGCAATTTCACTTAACTGATTGTGTTTAAAATTGAAAGGATTCTTCTTTATATTACCATTAAATGCATCATTTTCAACCATTGCCACCATGAGGAGCTTCGGTGCTTCCGATGGAAAGAGGCCATCTTTCATGAAACTCTTTTGATCTTTCGGAATTGTAAAGGTGAGAAGCTTTGTATGCTGAATGGGGTAAATGGCATTTTGGCGGTTAAGGCCTTCAGCATGCCCTCTAATGACACTTGGATTCGGTACTACTCGACGAATGTAAAGTGCAATATTTTCCACATGAATTCTAAAATTGTAAACTTTAGCAAATGCATTCAGCGCAAATTCAGGCTTATTCAATGTTAGCTTGAGTCGCATGCTGGTATTACACAGTAAAAACTTTGACTGTCTAAAGAAGTCTAAATTCAGCGGACCATATAGCTGACATACTCTACTATCTTTAATCATAGCAGATCGCTTTACAAAGCCACTGTTTGTTTCAACATCAAATTTTCCTGCTTCATCTCTGTACCATCCCATGGCTTCCATATGACTTTTTTGTGCTGCTGGATGAAACTGTGATACATGATTGAAATATGATTTATAGGGATAATCGTTTTGACCACCTTCCACTTGCTGCTCTCCAATCGTTAGAGAAACATCACGAAGTAATGTAGTCAATGGTAAATTGTTCAGTCCAACTTTATGTGCATCGTCAATAGCAGTTCCATCTGCTTGCTGAATTCTAAACCTCAAATCAAGCATCGCATAACTCAAATCTATGTAGTCATCACTACCACCAGGAATAACAAATTCAATGGGGCCAGCATTCTCAGCTGTTCGAGGATGATAATCTACAATACTTGAACTAAGAATATCTGTCTGTATGGCTTGTTGATCGAACAAACAAAAACCGGAAGTTTTACACTCCATGATTAGAAGTTATAGCAGCGTCGTCGTTTAGCGCCTGATGAATGATTAGAGCCTCTGCGACGTTTGCGTGAATGCCTTTTGACTGAAGATCGCACCTTACCAGCTCCGCGATGTTTCCTCCTTCTTTTATTCATTCGTTTAGGTGATTTCTTTCCTTGAGTAACACCAGCAATGGTCTGCTTCAATGTTTTTAAACCGCGTTCCTTCCCACGATTCAACAAACTGCTCTTAAAACTTCTACCTCTGGAAAGATCACTAGCAACATCACCAGCAAAGCCAACGGCATTACTTAAAACATTTCGTTTTAAAGATCTACCGACATTGGATATGAGAGGTGCTACAACAGATTTCAGTGCACCAAGTATGCTACCTCCACGTTGGCGGCGAGCACCGATGTAAATTTGTCCTCCGCCACTTACATAGGAGGGTCGTGAATAAAATGAGGCAGTTGGATTCATAGCTCAAACCCTAAACATTGTTAGTTACAACTTTGCATGAATCACTGTCGATCACTTAGATGAAAGATGTCGGCACGACGCATCCAAGAGTTCATACTTGAAGGATAACCAGTCCATTTAACAAGACACCATTCTTCACCTTGCCGTTTTTTACATCGAATGATTTTCTCTACCAAATATGTTTCACTTTCAGTGACTACCTCAATCTCATCGCGGTAAAAGCTACCCTCAATTTCTTCATTATCGTAATATTTCAACTTGTAGGTGGTCGGAGAGTCTTTTTGATTAATCCTTGATACTGTAAATACCTCCTCTGTCCAATTCGGGAGGTACCCTTTAGCAAAAACACTCTTCACTTTTGAGATACGAATTTTATCGCCAATTTTCACATCACTTTTCACATGAGTGCGTTTACGTTGGAATGATTCGCGCACTTTATCTACATTGTCAGCATTGACATCTACTGGTCTGAGTCCAATAGAACGATGGATAGAGTGATTGTAGGCATGGAGTGTATCTTGTAGAACTTTTGTCCAATTTTGTGTCAAGTTGGCAGTAAAATGTCGCCACAAGCGATTTTTTAATGTGCGATTAAAACGTTCAACGAGTGCAGCTTTATAAGCGCTCTTTACACTAAACAACTCAATGTCATGCCTCTCAAATAATCTTGTCACATGCTGATTTTCAAACTCTTTTCCTTGATCACTCTGAATTCTTTTTGGAATGCGACCTTCTCGAAAAATTGTTTGGAATGCTTTTGCTACTCCTTTCCCTTCTTTAGTTTTTAAAGGTTGAGCCCACGCATAACGCGAGAAAATATCAATGACGGTTAAAATAAAATTATTGCCCGAGTTATGTTTTGAAATGGAGGCAACATCGCACAAATCTGCTTGCCACTGTTCATCGATGTCATGAACAATATAATGGCGGGTGCGGTACTTCTTTTTCGCTTGTTTGTGGAGTGTATAGGTAGCCTGACCCTTTAACCATCGTTTCACTTGTGATTGTGGAAGACCACTCGCTTTTGATAATTTCTTGATAGATGCAAATCCTGCCGGATGTTTTACATCATAATAGATTGACTTCAAACGCTCAGCCGATGACGACTGACTCTTTTTTCTCCTTTTCATCTTTTTGCTTTCTTGCCTTTCTACATTTACAACAACTGCAGCATTTAGCTTTAGCGGTTTTGCGATCGTGTTCACATTGCTTAGGGGTTTCATTGTGAGAGCTGGCGCAGCAAGTGCAAGTGACAACGACATTCACCTCTGGCGGCTCATTACATGGCAAGCAACACATCTGCTTCATATTAATAGTCTGAGAACATGTATTTCCTGGGAGGAGCTGTTTTACGTTTTCCTTTTACCAGTTTTAGTGGCGATGTAGATCTACGTCGAGTTCTTCCTCTTGTTTGCTTAGTGAGTGTGGGAGGGGATGTAGCAGGTGACGCCTTAAACCAATTAGTTGGCATTTTCATCGCCTGAAGCATTGGAGTAGTAGCCACTGTTGAATCAAGTTCTTTCAATGTCTCATTATTCAAAGCAAATTTTGGCACATTATGCTTTTTCAATAGTTTAAGAAAGTATGACCAACCAGGTGGAACATAGCCCTGACGGCGCTTTCTACGTGTCGCATACTGAATCAAGTCTTCATAACGTGAAGCATCAATCACTTTATTTTCATCTGTAATGATTTCTCCTCTATCATTTACATTGAGATGGGGTTCAATACTGTTGAAAAGAGATATGGCATGTGCGCGAGATGCTAAAGGTGTCGCAGTCGATACAGAGTCACGCATCTTATTCTTCAAGTTTTTCAATTGCTCAACAGTTTCCGATTGTAATAATACAGCACGATGTGGATCTTTGATGTGAACATTTTGCTGATAATCTATTTCTTTCCTATACATTTGATTTGCAAGAGGTTGCTTTACTTGCTGCATGGCAGTCAATTGTACATATTCATCCTGAGGAATAACAATCATGCGAGAATAAGAACTCATAGTTTGTAGATAATCATGGGAGTTTTCAAAATATCACTTCGAAATCTAAATTCTTCCGGACACTCTTGCGTAAAGTCAATGAATAAGTAACCGTGTGGTTTTTCAGTAGCTGCTTGAAAAATTTCAATTAAGGCTTTTGATCCTCTGGGTGCAACTTGTCGCGCTAAAATTTCAAATTGACTTTTATCTCGCGGATTCTTGAAAATAGCATAATAGTGTGTATTCAGGTTTCGTGTACGAGCTTCTTTTCCATCAGGAAACAAATTTTGTGTAATATAGATGATAAAACACCTTTTATGGTGTGCTGCGCGAGTGAACATATCTGTAACATCTTTTGAATTCTTACTTTCTTTTAATAAATCATCCAATACAACAACATCATTAGACTGAAGTTTATCCACTGGAATAATTCCTTCATGTCGAATAAAGTTGCGACTTTGCAATTCCTGAAACAGCGACGGTTGATAAATACCATAACACCAAATCACTCGATTGATAGGTTCCTTAAACAACTCCCTTCTTTTATCCAATAAATTCAGCGTGAAAACAGTTTTACCTGCATGAGATGGACCTGATACAGTCAGAACTTTATCACATTGAAGTCTGAAATCCATTTTATTACTTTGAGACTCAACATTTGCATAATTAACGCTTAGAGCCAAAGATATTTCCCAATAGGTTGCCCACGGCAGGAGCTATCATTGGAAGTATTGCTGAAAGGAAACCGCCCTTTTGTGTTAGAGTTTTCCTCTTTCTTTGAAGGGCGACTTTAGGATTGGAGATGAAACGCAATTTCGTAGCATATCGCTTAAGTAACTTTCGTTGTTTTGGCGCTAATTTCTTCGTCCTCAACTTCCTCACATGAGAAATAATTTCACAAATGAATTTATCGTTAGCATGTCGTATAGCATTGTATCGCTGATTTGCTTTCATTCGTCGGAGAGCTTGAATGGCTGAAGAAAACTTTTGACTTTTACGTTTCGTCATTTTACGTTTCGCCATTTTCCGTGTTAGTCTTTGCTAAAACCTATCTTTACCACATTTGCATAGGTACTAACTATTGCGACATAAGTGACACTCGAAATGAGCAATGTCACAGTGGTTACATTGGCAAAGTTGAATGCAATTACGTATGAAACAGCGTTGACAAAAAGCATGCTTACATCTCTTGAAGATGCGCTTTTCATTTCCATCCTTTCGCTTACATACATCGCAACACATAGTTTCACCGTTACTGATGTCTATAGCAAGTCTTTTTGAAGATATGAATTTGCTAGCCTTTTCTAAATAATAGACGCATGTACAGAAGGAATATACTTCGAGAGTGAGCAGACATAGCTCGAAAACCAGTTGTGCTACAATCAAGTACCACTGCATTTTCAATTTTTCTTTATGGAAAGCTGAATGTGAATATCTGAAATCGCTTCAATCACTAGACTGCTACCATGATGGTTAGATGCGTTAAGACGTTCAGCAATTTTTATCATATGTCTTTTAAAAAATTCTTCGGGGTGATCTACCACTTCCATTGAATAAGAAGCAAAATGGAAAGAGCGACTTTCCACCTCTTCCTTTCCAAAATGACTAAACTTAATTTTCGCAACTAATCGCGCCATGACAGTGCTATCAGAGAATGTATTCATTAACTCTAGAAATAGAGTGCTAGCATCATCGACCACTGCTTCGATGTCGGTCTCATCTTTATGAAAATTTATCACATAATCTTGAACAGCTCCTTTTAAACTTTGCCTATGAAAACGTAATGTTCCGCAGTCGTTTGAGAAAGACATGATCGCCCTTTATCTAACCCATCCATTGCATGAAAACAACAACTCTTCTCATAGTAACATTTTTTGAATAACGGTAACAAGCATGCATTATAAATCAATGGTTTGAAAGAGATAAAATAGATACAGCTGATAACTATCATACAGCGAGCAATGATAACCATACAGGACTTTGGCAGTGTTGAGGTAAGGAGGAAAGAAGCATTGGTTATGAACGTAGCTACTACAACGAACAGACAAAATAGGAACACACAAATCCTTAAAACGTTTCGTGACTTCATGATAATGTTGATTCACTCTACTATCCCAAGGCGGGAGCAAAATATCATCAATGATTAGATTGGGAAATACTTTCCTCTCCTTACCAGGATTATTACAAAAGATGCGTATAACATTGAAAGCAGCTAACCATCGTTTAAAGTCAATAAGAAGAGCACTTTCACAAGAAAAGCCATAGTCTTGCAAATATTTCAGATTAAGTCCATGAATGTGTTTTCTCGCCCATTGATCAGCATTGGGATCGCAGTTGGCATGTTGATGATAGACACTAACAATCTGATATGTCCAATTGTTCATAGCAATAGCACTGAGTTCCTGTACAGGTTCACCCTCACAATCCATAAAAATGATGATAGAAGCCTAAAACGGAAATTTACACATCTAAGGAAACGTTCTATAACATATTACAAAATGAAGAATTACATCGATGCTTTTCACGACAAAATACACAAATGATATGATGGCAACGAAGAAGTAAAATGTATCTAATAAGACCACGTCTACGACACTCAAAGCACATAAGCGAATTGTCATAGGGTAGAGTTAGGAAAGGACTAGTAATTCTCCTTCTTTGATTTGCGTTTTGATGTAGCATTCTTCTCCGACTTGCGCTTCGTACCACTGCTGTTAAGGATTTGATCAATTATGTCGTCCACGTTGGGTGGTTTCGGAATATATAGGATGGATTCCATATGCATGGAGAGAGAGGCTATTTTATTATCCTTGTGTCGACCATAATATAGCCCATTCACTTTGAAAAGGATATCCCAAGTACCTTCTCCGAGCTCATCACATCTGATGGGTATTGAATGATCTCCATCCTTCTTATAGTAAGTACACCAATGTGATACCGGTAGGCAAATGTGATTACCATCCCAAATCTTTCTATAGGGAGTATCCTTGTCATCTCTCGCCTTCCACTCTTGAGCAAGAGGAGTAGGAATGTCCATATTTAATGTCACGTACTCCTCAATAATATCAAGTTGGTGGCGAATGTACGGACTCACGGGGATCAGTATGTAGTCCCCATACTGATTGTGCATTATCTTGACATCCGTGGAAGGGAGCATTCCCGTTTGGAGTACTACGCTATGATCATCATAACGCAAGGCTTGTTTAAATTTACGCTGTAGCAGTGTAGGATTATGTACCTTGGTTGTTTCTTCCACTGGTCTCAGTTGTAGATGATCTGACCGTAGCGAACCTTGTAGATTCTGACCGCCATTTTGTCCTACTAGTGCAGCAGATGGAGTAGATGCCTGAAAATGAAAAAAGATTGTATTAAGTTTACGTTCAAGGGAGGAGAGGGAGGAAAGTAGCGACTTACCATTTTAGTTGGATAATAGAACAGGGAACTAGAGAGAGAGAAAATGTGCGTCCGTCACTCGTGTGATTCAACGATGGAATGATTCTCACTGTGGAAGGCTCGCTATTTATAAAGAAATGCTTGATTCTCATTGGATGATGATCCTCATTGGACAATAACATCAAGCTGATTCGAAATCTGGCCTCCGTTTACCCATCCGAGCCTTCGTTTTGGTGCTACAACCCAAAACGTCCCAAATTCTAACTCTGTCGTTTTTCGCCAATGTCCCAAAATCTTAAATGGCGTCTCACATCTAAACGAAGACAGATAGGAACAAGCCGATTCTTTCACTGAATTGGTCTCACTCTTAGCTTTCAAACGAGCTATCGCACGACAAAATCCGTCCACTGGAAGCCAAAATCGAAGCAAGCTGTCCAGTGGGGGGGGACGTCTGTGAAATTTCAAAATTTGATGAAAAATGTTTTGGTGACGGTCCCAGGTCGAAATTCCACACTTTGGAAAATTTTCAAATTTTTACCCATACAAAGTCGCTCTGACACTTAGGATTTTTTCAGGTAAGCGAGCTCCGACCTAAAATCTTGTAACCGCTCTAACTTTTGAACGAAGACAGATAGGAACAAGCCGATTGTTTCACTGAATTTGTCTCACTCTTAGCTTTCAAACGAGCTATCGCACGACAAAATCCGTCCACTAGAAGCCAAAATCGAAGCAAGCTGTCCAGAGGGGGGGGACATCAGCGAAAATTTTTTTTCTCTCCGATTGACTTGAAACTCACCCTACCGATGCAGAATTTCACGCTGAATCCGAATCTGGCCTCCGTTTTCTCATCCGATGCTTCGTTTGGGCGCTACACACCAAAACGTCCCAAATTCTAACTCTGTTAAAATTTTGAAGAAAAATTTTTTCTCGTCGATTGCCTTGAAACTCACCCTACCGATGCAGAATTTTACGCTGAATCCGAATCTGGCAGCCATTTCACCATCCACGACAACCTAGACGGTCGCCCACGTCAACCTAGACGGTCGCCCACGTCAACCTAGACGGTCGCCCACGTCAACCTGGCGGTCGGACCAACTCACCCGAGTCTCACACTCTGTCGTTGCAGAGGGGGGGGGAGTCAGCGAACATGTTGTGAACGTTGACCCACCTGGCCGGCACACCACGACAGACCACAACCTCTGTCGTTCCAGAGGGGGGGGGCTCAGACCCGAAGCACCACAACGGCCGACCACGACACTCTGCCGTTCCAGAGGGGGGGGGGCGCCGGTCGAGTGTTTGTCACTTGCTTACTACTTGCATCCCCCTTTGTCAGGAAGAGAGGTAGCACCTTACCCCCGGTCTGGACGCGATGGCACCGGGTAGGTCCCGCTGGTAGATATGGTCCCCACTCCTGACTTGGGTGCCAATGTCAGGCAATAAGCCAGTCCCTGACTTTTGGACAAGGGATGACCTACAGGTATGTAGGTCTTTTTTAGAGTTCATAATCGTCTTCCTCATCTAGACCATGATCGCTAACTTCAGTGAGTGCCATTTGTTGCTATTCTGAAATAAAAGAGAATTATTGAAAATATCTTTCGCATGTACCGTGTAATTTTCAAAATCATGCCTACCCTACATCACAAGAGACGAAGATTACAAAATGTTGTGTCTTCAAAATATTAACATTCTGGTTTACACTAGAAGAAGAAAGCATTACAACTACGAAGCTTCCTAAGCAAATAGTGGTGCAAGTGTGGTCAGAGTGTGTCCATTGTTTTCAAACCATGGGTCGTCCTACTCAGGAAGACTACAATACTTCCGACAATACTTTACACAAGATTTGCATGATGCAAGATAATAGAAGAGCCAAACAAACTGATAGCTCACAATTTTGCTGTTAAGCCAGTGTCACTACAGGGCATTCGATAGACATGTTCATTTGGTACATGTACAAATTAGACCTACCTGATATATCATCGTCAAGGTCACATTCGTCCACTTTACCACTGTCTCTGCACTGTCTTCACCATCTCATAACGGGGGTTATATCATAATATCATCCTCTCCATTGTTAATTACCTCATGCAGCGCATGAATCGCTGAGTTTTTTTATCTGAAAGAGATGCTTATTCTGAAATTCACAGTAGCGGATTACGCGGTATATATTCCAGTACGTATTGCTGCATTGCTACTGAACTAAATCGAATTTGAATATCAGACTGGTGCACAGGGTTAGAAAATACGTCAAATAAAACATAGATGTACACAAAAAGATCATGAAAGTTCAAAATTGAATATTTTGCTCAATTTGCCAAAACGAAGAAATTCTTCGCGCCATTTTGAAAAACAATTTGAATTTCCCGTCAAATGGACGAAATTGTAAACGTCATTTCACATCACAAATCTTGAACATCGTTGTATCTTATGTTTTGTCAAAAAGAAATGATCCGAAAGACGAGTTTTCACGGTTGAAATGAAGCACAAATGGAAGCAAGTCACCTGGCATATATATGACAAAAAATAAAAGTTCTGTAAAAAAAATAAAAATAAATAAAATAAAAGGCACCTGGAATATATAGCAAAAAATAAAAGTTCGAAAAGTCGAATTCTCACCCCCGCCTTTTGTGACCGTTGGTATGAAAGCATCTCATGCAACTTTTCAGCCAGGTATGGCAAAATTTTCTGGTGCCCCAACTTCCTTGAAGTTATTCAATTTTGACAAAATTTCCAATTTTTATACTACTTACAAAATGTTGTTTTAATTAACCAAATTTGTTTAAGTGTTCAATATTCATGAATTAAGTTTTCAATACAGTAGTAAGGAGTTCTACACCTCTGGATAGCGCAAGATGGCCGCCGTCTTTGTTCTCCGAAAAATGTTCTCCCCCTCGATAAAACGACAGAGTGTCGGGTGAGTCGTGGTGGACTTGGGCGATCGCCAGGTTTTGACTTGAGGCTATAGTGTGTTAGGATTTTCGTGAAATCTCATGAATTTTGGGGTGAAAATGGGATGTTTCGAGTGGAAGCAGTGCTCGGACGACTTTGCAAATGTGATTTTTGGAATCAGCGTGAAATTCTGCGTCGACATGCTGAGTTTCAAGTCAATCGGAGAGAAAAAATCTTTCTTCAAAATTTGTTCGAAAAAACGACAGGTAGAATTTTGGACGTTTTGGGCTGTAGCCTCAAAACGAAGCATTGGAGAGAAAAACGGATTTCAGATTTGGAATCAGCGTACAATTCTGCATCTGTATGGTGAATTTGAAAGCAATCGGAGAGAAAAAATTTTCGCTGACGACCCCCCCTCGGCACCGATCTTCCAACTTTGGTTCTAGAGATCGTAGAAAGTCGTGCAATAGCTCGTTTGAAAGCTAAGAGTGAGACAATTTCAGTGAAAGAATCGGCTTGTTCATATCTGTCTTCGTTTAGATGTGAGACGCCATTCAAGATTTGGGAGATTGGCGAAAAACGACAGAGTTAACAGCGAATGTGGGACGTTTTGGGCTGTAGCCTCAAAACGAAGCATCGGAGAGCAAAACGGATTTCAGATTTGGAATCAGCGTGAAATTCTGCGTCGACATGGTGAGTTTCAAGTCAATCGGAGAGAAAAAAATTTTCATCATTTTTCCGAAAAACGAGTTAGAATTTTTGCGATGGCTGTGGGCTGTAGAGCCAAAACGAAGCATCGGATGGGAAAAATGGAGGGCAGATTCGGATTTAGCATCAAATTCTACATGGCGAAGGTGAATTTCCAGCTCAATCGGAGCACTAGAATCGGAGATAGACGGATTTAAAGATTTGGATGATGGGTATTACGTCATCAGCTGATCGCCACACACTATATAAGCGGGAACCGACAGAGACTTTTCATTTAGAGGAGAGCGATTGTCAAAGGTAGGTCGTCTCTCTGAGCTCCGATGATAGCTTCGGACATTCCAAATTCCGGGTTTCTGTTAGAAAATTTCATTGCTGAAGTCAGCTAAGGCGTCAGACTTAGAGGTTCGTCAGGAGATGGCCTTCGTCTCCAGGCCATAAAAGACTCCAAAACTTTAAAGGCTTGTAACTTTGCTTCTTCAAGTCCGTTTGACTTGATTCAAATAAGGTTCGGTCGCTATTGACCTGCCCTCAGTGATAAACTACTTATAAAATTTCATAAGTAGTGCTAAAAAGTTGAAAAATTTAAATTCACTAGTTTTGGAGGTTTTCTGGGGTTTTCGACCCTGCTGAAGTCAATGAAAGGATTTTTAATGATGTCTGAGCCAGTCTTCTTATGAACCAAGCGGCTTTTCACTGAAAGCGAGCAAGACACGGAGAGTTTTGCTGTAATATTCCACTGACAGGGTGTTCCTTCGGGACGGCGGACGATGCCGTAGTGATAAGTGTGGCAAGGGAGTGTGTCATAGTTTAGACCGAAACCGGTGGGGCAACTCATGTCTCATGTTGGGCATTTGACACAGTTCTCAACGTAGCACTTTGAACGCCAATCGGTTGAGTCTTAGCTATCTTGTCATGGGTGGCATCTAAACATCTCCATTGCAAAACGCTTGGTGAATCAAGCTCTCTACGGCTTGCTATCAAGCTGATCAAAGCAACGACTTACCAACCTCCTGTAAATAACTCCACCGGTTTTTATGTCTGGCGATCAAGTCATGGACGGTGCAAGTCACGGAGATTTTCGGTGTCATACTTCCTGTGTGTGGGCGTTCTTTCGAGACAGCGGTGAAGTCCGTAGCGATGAGTACTGCACGGGACGTGGGCAATGGTAATCCTTGTGAAACCTCTCTGTGTCATGTTTCCAAGTGGTTGCCTTTCGTCTCAACGTTGTACTCTGACCGCCAGGGCAACATTTAGCTATCTGCCAAAGGTTACCTCATAAAATCTCCATTGCACTTGTCTCCCGACAGTTGGTCAACCATGCGAGAATGAACCATCAGTTCTTTCAAGAACTGTCTCTATCACGGAGACGAAATGATGAAGGGATGAAACGGGTGGACATTCATGCACCACACGCAACACATCACAGACTTCTCTCTTCGCTAATGAACAAGCTCTTGTCAGTGTAGTCAGAAACTTCATCATGTTGTACAAAAGTTTTATTGCAACACAGGTTGATGTATAGTTAGAAAGTTTGTTCATCAACGTTTTATTCGTAAGTCTAGTCAGAAACTGTAACATGGTTTGTAAAAGCAAAGTTAGTGTAGTCAAATAATATTACCGCGACACCCGTTTGAGAAAATAAAGTTTGATCATGACGTTTATTCGTGAGTCTAGTCAGAAACTTTATCATGGTTTGTAAAAGTTTTACTGCTACACAGGTTGATGTATAGTTAGAAAGTTTGATCATGACGTTTATTCGTAAGTCTAGTCAGAAACTTTATCATGTTGTACAAAAGTTTAATTGCAACACAGGTTGATGTATAGTTAGAAAGTTTGATCATGACGTTTATTCATAAGTGTAGTCAGAAATTGTATCATGGTTTGTAAAAGTTTTACTTCAACACAGGTTGATGTATGGTTAGAAAGTTTGATCATCAACGTTTTATTCGTAAGTCTAGTCAGAAACTTTATCATGTTGTACAAAGGTTTTACTTCAGCACAGGTTGATGTATAGTAAGAAAGTTTGATCATGACGTTCATTCGTAAGTCTAGTCAGAAACTTTATCATGTTGTACAAAGGTTTTACTTCAGCACAGGTTGATGTATAGTAAGAAAGTTTGATCATGACGTTCATTCGTAAGTCTAGTCAGAAATTGTATCATGGTTTGTAGAAATTTTACTGCAACACAGGCTGATGTATAGTTAGAAAGTTTGATCATCAACGTTTTATTCGTAAGTCTAGTCAGAAACTTTATCATGTTGTACAAAGGTTTTACTTCAGCACAGGTTGATGTATAGTAAGAAAGTTTGATCATGACGTTCATTCGTAAGTCTAGTCAGAAAGTGCATCATGGTTTGTAGAAATTTTACTGCAACACAGGTTGATGTATAGTTAGAACGCTTGATCATGACGTTTTATGAAACACAAGTGTCATAAAATGCAAGTGTTAGTGTAGTCAACTAGTTTTTGCCGCGACGCACGTTTCTGAAAATAAAGTTTGATCATTGACGTTGTGCAGGGAGACTGAGATGTTATATGAAAACAGTGTTCACCACAGCGCTAGAAAGTTTTACTGCACTGTGTAGATTGTTTCACACAAGGTCTTATAGTCAGCGTTGAATGTTTTATAAAACCAGACGTTGTCACAAACGTTGAGTGTGTGAGAGCTAGTTCCATGACATTGAATCGCATGGGTTGTAAAAGTCCATAATCCAAGGGTAGGCTCCTCTACGGTTGGATTTAGGGATTTATATCACATGTGTTAACCGTTCGTGTAGAATACGTGAAGCACATGTTCTCTTAAAAGTCTAAACGCAAATGTTGAAATATGTTTTGTAAGAAGTCTTTGACAGGCTGTTGTGAAACTTAGCGAACGTTGAAGAAATGTTTCTGCAGTCACACTCGTTAGCGTACCAGCTTTACTAAATGTGTTGTTTGCCTTTACCAAATTGAATGCGTGTGTTTTGTAAATAAAGACAGAGTGTTTGCACTCTACATCGACAGCATACAAGTATAGACATAACAACCTGTAACGTTGTTAGTCGAATGCATATGAGATAGGAAACACTCAAAGCATGTGTGAGATAAAAATCAACCTGCTAGATGAAGTGAAACACAAAAGTGTCACAACTAGTTTACGGGAAATAAAGGAGAACTGTGACAACGTTTACACTCATCATAGACAGATGAACATATAGTCTAACTTTCTAACATTCAAATGAAAGTCGTAAACATGAACTGCGGTGTAAGAAACTTTGTGACAACAACTTTATGTTGGTAAAACTTTCATAGATTGCAGTCGCATTTAAAGCTGATATAAAGACCTGTGGAAACGCATAAGTCCTAGTTCAACGACTCGACCATTGAACACACAAAATGAATACGTCTGTGTAGGAAACTCATCAGTAGGAAACAGCAAAGCATGTCATTGAATGATCAAGACTGTGTCAGTGGAATTATTTCATGAGTATGAAATAGCGAACATTAGGACTGACCATGAGCATGAAAGGTTAGAATCAACGTTTGCTTTTCATGTACATAACAAATGAAACCGTGTCTCATTTCTAAACGAATCGTGCATTGATCATAGAATCATCATTGAAACCTGCATCAAGTGATTTTCTGTGCGAATGCAGACGATGTGAAAATGACACAATGATCGACATTTAACATTGCTTGCAATAGTCAACACGCTGCCATTCAGAATGTTTATCATAAAACCTATCAGTGAAAAAATTCCTTCTGTTCACACAAAGAATCATAAGTGCACTCTGACGCCTGTTTGTCTCACTAGCCCCTCAGCAGATAGAGTTGAACACAAAGATGAATGATAGCGCAGTCGGTTGGCGATCGTCTGTCGCGCTAGCCCCTCAGCAGATAGAATAGAACACAAAGATGTACGCTCTCTCTCTGGCACCCGTCTGTCACATGAAACAGAGAGCTATCGCATCTGTCCCACGAGCGAGGATGCAGGAACGTATCGTTACCTCCCACCTAGCTGATTCCCACACAGCTCATTGCTATCGCACCGGAAGGGAGATTCACGCGATAAATGCATCTAAGTTTGTTGAGTGGTTGAGGATGGCAGTCAATGAAAATATGTCTTCCCTTTTCTTCCTCCAACCATAAGTTTAGAGCAATATGATTGCACGAACCAGACATTTGAAAAGCTGTATCATTCTTATATAAAGCAGAATGTCTTACATTTTACCATCACAATCATGTCCGAGAAGCCGACTGCTCAAGTTACCCCATATAGGATTACTTATATGGGCGAAACTTTTCTCTCCGATGAGTGTGAGGATATAGTATTTCAGTTTATGAAATACTATTCCTTGTTCGATGAATCGAACGTTATACCTCCACCCGAATCCCCAATGACGGATCCGTAGGAATCTCTGAGTGAGACTGAGACGGTGGCAAGTGACGCCGAGACGGTGGGGAGTGAGGCCGAAATGGTAACGAGTGAGAGCGAGACGGTCGAAAGAGAGGACTCGGAAAGTGATAACATGGAGAGTGAGGACATGGAAAGTGAAGATATCGTTGTGATATCGGATGATGAAGTAAGAGTTTTACACATGCATACGAATGGCTGTCATCTCAACTCGTTCATGTTTTCTTTCAGTGATGGAGTGAGGGATGGGCGTTCTTTAGTTCATAAAATCATCATGCACACATACAGCACACTGTTTCACCACATTTCCCCGTGAATGCATCATGAGTTCTTATAAGAACTTCCTTCTAATGCAGCTAAAGCGGTCCCAAGCCCGCTACATATCTTCGGATACGGAATGCAGAGGGGAAGGATAATGATGAATGGAATGAAATGGGAGGACACTCTTGCACCACATGCAGCCACAAACACATTTCTATCTTCATTAAGATGACATTCAATCACTTGAATTCTAAAGTGACCTAATCCTTAGATCTCAGTACACTCAACTCTCTAACGTACTTATTAAACCTATTATCTCTAACTTTACAAACACTGAAAGGATTCTAACGTGATTTCAAACTTTACAAACATCAACTTTATTTTTAACTTTGCAAACAATGAAGTGAATCTGACTTCATTTATACTTTACCTATCTTACAAACACTGAAAGGATTCTAACATGATTTCAAACTTTACAAACATCAACTTTATTTTTAACTTTGCAAACAGTGAACTGATTCTGGCTTCATTTTATATTTCGCCTATCTTACAAACAGCGACATGGTTATAACTTTATTTCTAACTTTACAATCATCAACTTTATTTCTAACTTAACAAACGTCAACTATATTTCTAACTTTACAAACAGTGAAGTGAATCTGACTTCATTTATATTTCACCTATCTTACAAACAGCGACTTGGTTATAACTTTATTTCTAACTTTACAATCATCAACTTTATTTTTAACTTTACAAACGTCAACTATATTTCTAACTTTACAAACAGTGAAGTGAATCTGACTTCATTTATATTTCGCCTATCTTACAAACAATGATATGGTTATAACTTTACAATCATCAACTTTATTTCTAACTTTACAAACGTCAACTATATTTCTAACTTTACAAACAGTGAAGTGAATCTGACTTCATTTATATTTCGCCTATCTTACAAACAATGATATGGTTATAACTTTACAATCATCAACTTTATTTCTAACTTTACAAACGTCAACTATATTTCTAACTTTACGAACAGTGAAGTGATTCTGACTTCATTTATATTTCGCCTATCCTACAAAGAGCGACATGGTTACAGCTTTATTTCTAACTTTACAAGCGTCAACTTTATTTCTAACTTTACAAACAGTAAAATAGTTGTAACTTTATTACTAAGTCAATCCACTCTATTCAAACGACAAGAAAACGACACAGCATGTACATGATGTTATTGAAACCCACACAGCTTGTTTGTTACACTACCAACTCATTTCATGTGTTCTATCCTATACACTCAAAACCTGCAACGACATTTATTCTATTACACCTGAAATCTATTGACATGTGATACATTACATTAAATCTTCGATATCAAATACTGTCATGAAACAACTAGTAGTACCTGACTCTAAACATGCACTGATTCCCACATTTATGTCATAAATAATTTTTCTATCATGTGTGACTACATGCTCATCAATATGAAAGGCTTGCAGTGACTTAACTCTTAATCTGCTCATGTCAAGCTCTTGGAAATAACTTTTCATGTACAGTTGACATACAATCAATTTCAACGGATGCTCCAGTCATAGCATGTTATTCCTACTTTCGCACTCATGGTGTCATGTTGCATCAACAAGTTGCTTCTATTTAACTTTTACATGAATAAACCAAACGTCCTGATGCTATATGATTATGTCTCGATATGCTATTGTTGTTTCTTTTAACTATGTCACTGATTCAAACAGTTAATTACACTACCTATTCATTGAACTTTGCAATCTCAATCTTTGCTTTCATCGAATATGAACCTCTAATTTACATACAACAACTATGTGTTCTATCTCATACACTCAACCAGTAGAAACATTCATTCTGTTATATCCATGAACATGATGTGATAAAATTCACATCATCTCAAAACCCTTTAACAGCGCTTGTCTTCAAACATATGCTGAATCCCACACAGCTTGTTTGTTACACTACCAATTCATTTCAATGTGGGCTAATCTTGCATCACTCATTTCATGTGTCATAACTTTTCACTTTAAATATTCCTACAATGTTACTGCAGTGGCCTCAACACAATCCCTACCATGTATTCTAACACTCTAATCACTGTGCAATGACTGTTGTGAATTGTATCGTATTCATGTACATGACCCAGGCTTGTAAATTCCTGTTACTCAGGTGTGAGACTGATATGAGAACCTAAGATTAATCTCCATTAAACTAGAGTGATGAGGTAACTCATACATGTTACTAGACATGAAGGAATCAAATGTTACTTGTGTAAATTGAAATGAGCAACTGAAGCATCTTAGGTTAAAGCGCTGTTAAAGGGTTTTGAGATGATGTGAATTTTATCACATCATGTTGATGGATATAACAGAATGAATGTTTCTACTGGTTGAGTGTATGAGATAGAACACATAACATGTGACGGTGACATAGATATTTGACAATTACATTGATTCTATTGTATTGCACATTTCATTGCTTCAGTTATGAATAATGCTCGCATGCGTGTTGGTGGCTTGATTTTGATGCATGCCGTAAGCTGCTTTCATAAGATGATAGATTGTCTAATGGAATGGTCACTTTTTGATGCTCCGTACACCACATTTGGCGACGACTGGAAAATGGATTCGAGGATTGAGGCAATGCCTTGGCAACGTGAGGCCACTATGGATTGGCAAGAGCGCTTTGAAGCATTGGCACGGGCGAAAGGTGTGGTTGACAATGTAGTAGATGCAAAAAATCCTACTTCGGCAATGACTGATCTTTTCTTAACTGTGGTTGGCAGAGACTCTTATTCTCAAGTTAAGATTCTTCTTGCACCTGCTCTACCTTCGGCATTAGAATATGCGGTGATTAAAGCAGCAATAGAATCTCATCTGCGACCAAAGACTATCGAAATTGCGGAGTGGTACAAATTTCACTAAATACGACAAGGAAATGACACAGTAGCAGTTTTCGAGAGCAATCTTCGACGGGCTGCAGAGACATGTAATTTTGGTACTCAATTGAACTTCATGCTACGTGACCTTTTTGTTATGGGACTACGTGATCAAGCAGTGATGAGTAAGCTGTTATTGGAAGATTCTCTGACTTTGGAGACTGCTGTAAAGGTGGCTTCGAACGCAGAAGTGGTCAAGACCTGTCAAGCAGTTATGAGACAAGAGGTTCCAGAGATCAATAGAGTGAGACAAGTCAAGGGCAAGTTTCGGCATCAACGGTCCAACAATGTGACTCGTTCAAGGACTCCAGCCATGAATTCTCAAGTTAAATCTTCGTGCAAATATTGCGGTCAGCGTCATGATCGTGGAAAATGCCCAGCTTATGGAAAAGAGTGCTTAAAATGCAAACGTAAGAATCACTTTGCAAGAGTGTGCAGAACTGGCACGATATCAAATATCTCATCGCTAGATTGTGAAGAAACTATATTAGCTGTTTATTTTGAGTCTCCTCAGAAGATTATTGCAGAAGTGAAGATAAATGGAATTCCCCTGCAGATATTGATTGACAGTGGTGCTACTCGATCTCTTACCAGTGACTTTCGTGAATGAAAATCCTGAATTGCTTCAATCCTGCTCGAGCTGTCATTATACTCTATTATCGTATACTGATGGAGTCGTGAATGTCAATGAGAAACTCGAGAATGTAAAGCTAGAGATTGGACCAAAGACTGATCAGGTGGATTTCTTACTGGTGACACGGGGCAAACCTGTTATTGGTATGGACATCATCACGAAATTGGACTTAGTGAGATTCAATGTGGATGAAATATAAGTGGTGGACGCTACAGCTGTTAATGCCACTGTTGGAGGTGCCACTTTGAGAGATGCTACAATCAAATTAAGAGAAGGTACAATCCCAAAATTTTGCAAGCCTCGCAAATTACCCTTTGCCCTCGAAGATTCTGTTAAAGCTGAACTGCTGCGATTACAAGAAGCAGCTATTATTGAGAAAGTGGAATCCAGTGATTGGGCAACTCCTACTGTTGTAGTGAACAAACCCAACGGCAAGATACGTATTTGTGGTGACTATCAATCGACGATTAATCTTTATATACAGTCATCTGTAGTATCTGGTTTTGACATTGACGATACCCTTGTGAAACTCGGAAATAGCGTCAAATTTTCAAAAATAGATCTCTCTGATGCCAATTTGAATGTGAAACTCGATCCAGCTTCGCAGATGTTGACAGTTATTTCTACTCCCTTTGGTCTCTACAAGTATCGATCCTTACCTTTTGGCGTTAAATCATCTCCTTACATATTTCAATCGCGTATGCAATCGATATTTCATGACTTGAAATATGTTCATAATCATTTGGATGCCATTCGTATTGCTACACCTCATGGAGTTGATCATTCGGAATTGACTGAAACAGTGAAAACAAGACTTTCTCTGTCTAGGTTTCCCATAAATTATCAGAAGAGTACATTCAAAGTGAATGAAATTCGACATCTTGGTTACTTGATCAAGGCTGATTTGGGTGGCAAAGGAAACAGTATCTCTCCAGATCCTTCAAAGATTGAAGATTTGCTTTCCATGCCAGAGCCTAAAACCGTGGAAGAGGTGAAGCGATTTATTGGCTGCGCGGGATTCTACTCGAAGTTTATTAATGACTATTCGGATATGATCAAACCTTTGAGAGATATCTCAAACAAGAATGAATTCTATTGGAAGAATGAGCAGCAAACGTCATTCCGAAATTTGAAGTTTGCCTTGACCTCTGGCATTTTAAAACCCTTCAATCCCAGTGAGCCTATTGAGATTATATGTGATGCCTCAGCAACGTCAGTTAAGTCACGTCAGTTGGTGCTGTTATGCAACAAGATGACCGACCCGTACTTTACATTAGCAAGACTTTGAGCAAGGCGGAGAAAAACTATTCGCAGATTGATCGTGAAAGCCTGGCGATAGTTTATGCGGTGCGTCGCTTACATAAGTATCTATTTGGGCGAAAGTTTAAGATTATCACGGACCACAAGCCCTTGGAGTATTTGTTTAAACCAGATGGATGCCGAACCGCCCATGCAAGTCAGCGAGTGCTACGATGGAGTCTGTTTCTTGGTTCCTACGATTATGAAGTAGAGGGTAAGCGAACGGACGAGATACCAGTTGCAGACATGCTTTCTCGCATTGATACTCAAAGACACTCAGAATCTTTTGATGTTGGCAGCGTGGATATATTCTACGAACCAGATGGCAAGTTGGCAAGTGAAATATCAAAGATTTATCAGAATTCAAGACAATTTGAGAAGCTAAAATATTATGTCAAGTATGGTTGGCCACGAGTTTTACGGAATATAACAGAAACTGTCCGACCGTATCATCGACATCGGGATGAATTGTCGTTTCACAATGAATTACTCTACAAAGGAAATCGTCTCATTATCCCTGGGCCCCTACGTATTCGAATCCTCCAGAATCTTCATTCATCACATCATGCGATAGTCAAAATGAAGTCTTTGGCACGATCGAGTTTCTGGTGGCCTACGATAGAAGATGACAGTAGCCAAACTTGTAGTGAGTGTACAGCGTGTCAGAAAATCAAGATTTCTCCGAAGACCTTCTCAAACAGTGATGAAAGTTGGCCTGACAACGTCAAGACATTCGATAGAATTCATATTGACTATGCTGGACCAATCGAAAATCATTATTTCTTGGTTGTTGTCGACTCATACAGCAATTATCCTTTCGTGGCGGTAACGAGAAGTATGGACGCAAATGAAACCTTATCTGCTCTCAAGCCTATTTTCGCCATGTTCGGGGTTCCAAAGTGTATAGTGTCTGACAATGGACCAGCGTTCAGGTCTGAGCAATTTCTTCAATACATGGACAGGCGGGGTATACAGGTATGGCACACACCCGTTGGGCATCCGAAGAGTAATGGACTGGCAGAACGCTTCGTTGGAAATGTGAAGGGGCATCTGAAACTTACGGAAGGGAAAGGAGATCGTCACAACAGACTACAAAGTTTCCTGTTGCAGTATCGCAACGCAGTGGTGAAGAATGGAAGGACGCTCTCAGAAAAAGTATTCAATTTCAAGGTTACCCGATGAACTTGGTGGAACCAATCGACCTCCTACTTACGTGCCTGGTACTGTCGTTTCTACTTCTGGCAAATCATTGGTTAATATCAGAGACTTTGCGAATGTTCCTCATGCAAGACATTTGGATCAAATCAAGATACAAAAGAAAGCTGATGCAAATGATGACCTGGAAACTCCTGCCAATGAAGAAGTTGGAAATTCACCAGAGCCTACATCCCCTACATCTAGGCCTACTAGCGATAAATCTAGTGATTCCGGTCAAGATGGAGTTCGACGATATCCCCAACGTGATCGACGTCGACCTGACTTTTTTATGTCGGGGAAAAATGTGACAGTGACATAGATATTTGACAATTACATTGATTCTATTGTATTGCACATTTCATTGCTTCAGTTATGAATAATGCTCTCATGCGTGGTGGTGGCTTGATTTTGATGCATGTTGTAAGCTGCTTTCATAAGATGATAGATTGTCTAATGGAATGGTGACTTTTTGATGCTCCGTACACCACATACTTGTTGCATGTAAATTAGAGGTTCATATTCGATGAAAGCAAAGATTGAGATTGCAAAGTTCAATGAATAGGTAGTGTAATTAACTGTTTGAATCAGTGACATAGTTAAAAGAAACAACAATAGCATATCGAGACATAATCATATAGCATCAGGACGTTTGGTTTATTCATGTAAAAGTTAAATAGAAGCAACTTGTTGATGCAACATGACACCATGAGTGCGAAAGTAGGAATAACATGCTATGACTGGAGCATCCGTTGAAATTTATTGTATGTCAACTGTACATGAAAAGTTATTTCCAAAAGCTTGACATGAGCAGATTGAGAGTTAAGTCACTGCAAGCCTTTCATATTGATGAGCATGTAGTCACACATGATAGAAAAATTATTTATGACATAAATGCGGGAATCAGTGCATGTTTAGAGTCAGGTACTACTAGTTGTTTCATGATAGTATCTGACTTCGAAGATTTAATGTAATGTATCACATGTCAATAGATTTCAGGTGTAATAGAATAAATGTCGTTGCAGGTTTTGAGTGTATAGGATAGAACACATGAAATGAATTGGTAGTGTAACAAACAAGCTGTGTGGGTTTCAATAACATCATGTACATGCTGTGTCGTTTTCTTGTCGTTTGAATAGAGTGGATTGACTTAGTAATAAAGTTACAACCATTTTACTGTTTGTAAAGTTAGAAATAAAGTTGATGATTGTAAAGTTAGAAATAAAGTTATAACCAAGTCGCTGTTTGTAAGATAGGTGAAATATAAATGAAGTCAGATTCACTTCACTGTTTGTAAAGTTAGAAATATAGTTGACGTTTGTAAAGTTAGAAATAAAGTTGATGATTGTAAAGTTAGAAATAAAGTTATAACCATGTCGCTGTTTGTAAGATAGGCGAAATATAAAATGAAGCCAGAATCAGTTCACTGTTTGCAAAATTAAAAGTATAGTTGATGTTTGTAAAGTTTGAAATCACGTTAGAATCCTTTCAGTGTTTGTAAAGTTAGAGATAATAGGTTTAATAAGTACGTTAGAGAGTTGAGTGTACTGAGATCTAAGGATTAGGTCACATTAGAATTCAAGTGATTGAATGTCATCTTAATGAAGATAGAAATGTGTTTGTGGCTGCATGTGGTGCAAGAGTGTCCTCCCACTTCATTCCATTCATCATTATCCTTCCCCTCTGCATTCCGTATCCGAAGATATGAGGCGGGCTTGGGACCGCTTTAGCTGCATTAGAAGGAAGTTCTTATAAGAACTCATGATGCATTCACGAGGAAATGTGGTGAAATAGTGTGCTGTATGTGTGCATGATGATTTTATGAACTAAAGAACGCCCATCACTCACTCCATCACTGAAAGAAAACATGAACGAGTTGAGATGACAGCCATTCGTATGCATGTGTAAAACTCTTACTTCATCATCCGATATCACAACGATATCTTCACTTTCCATGTCCTCACTCTCCATGTTATCACTTTCCGAGTCCTCTCTTTCGACCGTCTCGCTCTCGCTCGTTACCATTTCGGCCTCACTCCCCACCGTCTCGGAGTCACTTGCCACCGTCTCAGTCTCACTCAGAGATTCCTGCGGATCCGTCATTGGGGATTCGGGTGGAGGTATAACGTTCGATTCATCGAACAAGGAATAGTATTTCATAAACTGAAATACTATATCCTCACACTCATCGGAGAGAAAAGTTTCACCCATATAAGTAATCCTATATGGGGTAACTTGAGCAGTCGGCTTCTCGGACATGATTGTGATAGTAAAATGTAAGACACTCTGCTTTATATGAGAATGATACAGCTTTTCAAATGTCTGGTTCGTGCAATCATATTGCTCTAAACTTATGGTTGGAGGAAGAAAAGGGAAGACATATTTTCATTGACTGCCATCCTCAACCACTCAACAAACTTAGATGCATTTATCGCGTGAATCTCCCTTCCGGCGCGATAGCAATGAGCTGTGTGGGAATCAGCTAGGTGGGAGGTAACGATACGTTCCTGCATCCTCGCTCGTGGGACAGATGCGATAGCTCTCTGTTTCATGTGACAGACGGGTGCCAGAGAGAGAGAGCGTACATCTTTGTGTTCTACTCTATCTGCTGAGGGGCTAGCGCGACAGACGATCGCCAACCGACTGCGCTGTCATTCATCTTTGTGTTCTACTGTATCTGCTGAGAGGCTAGCGAGACAAACAGGCGTCAGAGTGCACTTATGATTCTTTGTGTTTACAGGAGGAGTTTTTTCACTGATAGGTTTTATGATAAACATTCTGAATGGCAGCGTGTTGACTATTGCAGGCAATGTTAAATGTCAATCCGTGTGTCATTTTCACATCGTCTGCATTCGCACAGAAAATCACTTGATGCAGGTTTCAATGATGATTCTATGATCAATGCACGATTCGTTTAGAAATGAGACACGGTTTCATTTGTTATGTACATGAAAAGCAAACGTTGATTCTAACCTTTCATGCTCATGGTCAGTCCTATTGTTCGCTATTTCATACTCATGAAATAATTCCACTGACACAGTCTTGATCATTCAATGACATGCTTTGCTGTTTCCTACTAATGAGTTTTCTACACAGACGTATTCATTTTGTGTGTTCAATGGTCGAGTCGTTGAACTAAGACTTATGCGTTTCCACAGGTCTTTATATCAGCTTTAAATGCGACTGCAATCTATGAAAGTTTTACCAACATAAAGTTGTTGTCATAAAGTTTCTTACACCGCAGTTCATGTTTACGACTTTCATTTGAATGTTAGAAAGTTAGACTATATGTTCATCTGTCTATGATGAGTGTAAACGTTGTCACAGTTCTCCTTTATTTCCCGTAAACTAGTTATGACACTTTTGTGTTTCACTTCATCTAGCAGGTTGATTTTTATCTCACACATGCTTTGAGTGTTTCCTATCTCATATGCATTCGACTAACAACGTTACAGGTTGTTATGTCTATACTTGTATGCTGTCGATGTAGAGTGCAAACACTCTGTCTTTATTTACAAAACACACGCATTCAATTTGATAAAGGCAAACAACACATTTAGTAAAGCTGGTACGCTGGCGAGTGTGACTGCAGAAACATTTCTTCAACGTTCGCTAAGTTTCACAACAGCCTGTCAAAGACTTCTTACAAAACTTATTTCAACATTTGCGTTCAGACTTTTAAGAGAACATGTGCTTCACGTATTCTACACGAACGGTTAACACATGTGATATAAATCCCTAAATCCAACCGTAGAGGAGCCTACCCTTGGATTATGGACTTTTACAACCCATGCGATTCAATGTCATGGAACTAGCTCTCACACACTCAACGTTTGTGACAACGTCTGGTTTTATAAAACATTCAACGCTGACTATAAGACCTTGTGTGAAACAATCTACACAGTGCAGTAAAACTTTCTAGCGCTGTGGTGAACACTGTTTTCATATAACATCTCAGTCTCACTGCACTAGAAAACTGCTTTTAGTAAACCTGATGAAGCTAATCTAACAGTCATGGAGTTTGAATTTTCTAATAGGGAAACATTTGCCAACTGTCTTCAATAAAACTTTCTAACACTGTGAAAGTAAGTTACAAGACAATCTACACTGTGCAGTAAAACCTTTTCGATAAAACTTTCTAACACTGTGAAAGTAAGTTGCAAGACAATCTACACTGTGCAGTAAAACCTTTTCGATAAAACTTTCTAGTGCTGTGATGAGTTCGGTCAGTCATACAACGTCAATGATCAAACTTTATTTTCACAAACGTGCGTCGCGGTAATAACTAGTTGACTACACTGACGCTTGCATTTTATGATACTTGTGTTTCATAAAACGTCATGATCAAGCTTTCTAACTATACATCAACCTGTGTTGCAGTAAAATTTTTACAAACCATGATACACTTTCTGACTAGACTTACGAATAAAAGTCATGATCAAACTTTCTAACTATACATCAACCTGTGCTGAAGTAAAACCTTTGTACAACATGATAAAGTTTCTGACTAGACTTACGAATAAAACGTTGATGATCAAACTTTCTAACCATACATCAACCTGTGTTGAAGTAAAACTTTTACAAACCATGATACACTTTCTGACTAGACTTATGAATAAACGTCATGATCAAACTTTCTAACCATACATCAACCTGTGTTGCAATAAAACTTTTGTACAACATGATAAAGTTTCTGACTAGACTTACGAACAAAAGTCATGATGAAACTTTCTAACTATACATCAACCTGTGTTGAAGTAAAACTTTTGTACAACATGATAAAGTTTCTGACTAGACTTACGAATAAAACGTTGATGATCAAACTTTCTAACTATACATCAACCTGTGTTGAAGTAAAACTTTTAGAAACCATGATAAAGTTTCTGACTAGACTTACGAATAAACGTCATGATCAAACTTTCTAACTATACATCAACCTGTGTAGCAGTAAAACTTTTACAAACCATGATAAAGTTTCTGACTAGACTCACGAATCTAATTGATCAAAACTTTTTTTTTTCTCAAAGGGTGTCGCGGTAATATTATTTGACCTACACTAACTTAGTTTCTGACTAGACTTACGAATAAAACGTTGATGATCAAACTTTCTAACTATACATCAACCTGTGTTGCAATAAAACTTTTGTACAACATGATGAAGTTTCCGACTACACTGACAAGAGCTTGTTCATTAGCGAAGAGAGAAGTCTGTGATGTGTTGCGTGTGGCGCATGAATGTCCTCCCGTTTCATCCCTTCATCATTTCGTCTCCGTGATAGAGACAGTTCTTGAAAGAACTGATGGTTCATTCTCGCATGGTTGACCAACTGTCGGGAGACAAGTGCAATGGAGATTTTATGAGGTAACCTGTGGCAAATAGCTGAATGTCGCCCTGGCGGTCAGAGTACAACGTTGAGACGAAAGGCAACCACTTGGAAACATGACACAGAGAGGTTTCACAAGGATTACCATTGCCCACGTCCCGTGCAGTACTCATCGCTACGGACTTCACCGCTGTCTCGAAAGAACGCCCACACACAGGAAGTATGACACCGAAAATCTCCGTGACTTGCAACGTCCATGACTTGATCGCCAGACATAAAAACCGGTGGAGTTATTTACAGGAGGTTGGTAAGTCGTTGCTTTGATCAGCTTGATAGCAAGCCGTAGAGAGCTTGATTCACCAGCGTTTTGCAATGGAGATGTTTAGATGCCACCCATGACAAGATAGCTAAGACTCAACCGATTGGCGTTCAAAGTGCTACGTTGAGAACTGTGTCAAATGCCCAACATGAGACATGAGTTGCCCCAGCGGTTTCGGTCTAAACTATGACACACTCCCTTGCCACACTCATCACTACGGCATCGTCCGCCGTCCCGAAGGAACACCCTGTCAGTGGAATATTACAGCAAAACTCTCCGTGTCTTGCTCGCTTTCAGTGAAAAGCCGCTTGGTTCATAAGAAGACTGGCTCAGACATCATTAAAAATCCTTTCATTGACTTCAGCAGGGTCGAAAACCTCCAAAACTAGTGAATTTAAATTTTTCAACTTTTTAGCACTACTTATGAAATTTTATAAGTAATCTATCACTGAGGGCAGGTCAATAGCGACCGAACCTTTTTTGAATCAAGTCAAACGGACTTGTAGAAGCAAAGTTACAAGCCTTTAAAGTTTTGGAGTCTTTTATGGCCTGGAGACGAAGGCCATCTCCTGACGAACCTCTAAGTCTGACGCCTTAGCTGACTTCAGCAATGAAATTTTCTAACAGAAACCCGGAATTTGGAATGTCCGAAGCTATCATCGGAGCTCAGAGAGACGACCTACCTTTGACAATCGCTCTCCTCTAAATGAAAAGTCTCTGTCGGTTCCCGCTTATATAGTGTGTGGCGATCAGCTGATGACGTAATACCCATCATCCAAATCTTTAAATCCGTCTATCTCCGATTCTAGTGCTCCGATTATGCTGGAAATTCACTTTCTCCGTGTAGAATTTGATGCTGAATTCGAATCTGCCCTCCATTTTCCCATCCGATGCTTCGTTTTGGCTCTGCAGCCCACAGCCATCGCACAAATTCTAACTCGTTTTACGGAAAAATGGTGAAAAATTTTTTCTCTCCGATTGACCTGAAACTCACCATGTCGACGCAGAATTTCACGCTGATTCCAAATCTGAAATCCGTTTTGCTCTCCGATGCTCCGTTTTGAGGCTACAGCCCAAAACGTCCCACATTCGCCGTTAACTCTGTCGTTTTTCGCCAATCTCCCAAATATTAAATGGCGTCTCACATCTAAACGAAGACAGATATGAACAAGCCGTTTCTTTCACTGAATTTGTCTCACTCTTAGCTTTCAAACGAGCTATTGCACGACTTTCTACGATCATTAGAACCAAAGTTGGAAGAACGCTGCCGAGGGGGGGGACGTCAGCGAAAATTTTTTCTCTCCGATTGCTTTCAAATTCACCATACAGATGCAGAATTGTACGCTGATTCCAAATCTGAAATCCGTTTTTCTCTCCGATGCTTCGTTTTGGCGCAACAGCCCAAAACGTCCAAAATTTTACCTCTGTCGTTTTTTCGAAAAAATTTTGAAGAAAAATTTTTTCTCTCCGATTGACTTGAAACTGACCATGTTGACGCAGAATTGTACGCTGATTCCAAATCTGAAATCCATTTTGCTCTCCGATGCTTCATTTTGAGGCTACAGCCCAAAACGTCCAAAATTTTACCTCTGTCGTTTTTCGCCAATCTCCCAAATCTTAAATGGCGTCTCACATCTAAACGAAGACAGATATGAACAAGCCGTTACTTTCACTGAATTTGTCTCACTCTTAGCTTTCGAACGAGCTATTGCACGACTTTCTACGATCTCTAGAACCAAAGTTGGAAGATCGGTGCCGAGGACGTCAGGAGACGTCAGCGAAAATTTTTTCTCTCCGATTGCTTTCAAATTCACCATACAGATGCAGAATTGTACGCTGATTCCAAATCTGAAATCCGTTTTTCTCTCCGATGCTTCGTTTTGAGGCTACAGCCCAAAACGTCCAAAATTCTACCTGTCGTTTTTTCGAAAAAATTTTGAAGAAAAATTTATTCTCTCCGATTGACTTGAAACTCAGCATGTCGACGCAGAATTTCACGCTGATTCCAAAAATCACATTTGCAAAGTCGTCCGAGCACTGCTTCCACTCGAAACATCCCATTTTGAACCCAAAATTCATGAGATTTCACGAAAATTCTAACACACTATAGCCTCAAGTCAAAACCTGGCGGTCGCCCAAGTCCACCACGACTCACCCGACACTCTGTCGTTTTATCGAGGGGGGAGAACATTTTTCGGAGAACAAAGACGGCGGCCATCTGGCGCTATCCAGAGGTGTAGAACTCCTTACTACTCAATACTTTCAAAGTTTGTTTATATCGTGTGTTCTGTTTTCTTTAAGTAGTTTAAATTGAAACACTTTCTCTGGTTTTTCAACAAGGAAATCATCGGATAGTCAATAGCAACTACACCATTTCCATGTTAAGTTCAGAACTCTGAATTTATATTTGCGACTTCATCATTTCTTTATGCGAATATGTCATTTTAATTTCAGATTTATTCAAAACAGTTTACTAATTGATCACTTATTTTTAATCACTTAAGAATTGGTCACTTTAATTTCAGCGTTCATCACATATATTTGATCTTTCAATTCTTATATTTAAGACAATAGAAAATATTTCAGAATAAATCACTTATTTTCAAGAATTCAGCATTTATATATCATCATTGAGAATTAGTCATTTATAATTCAGATATCATCATTTATATTTCAATTACCCAATTTATATTTAAGAAAAGGTTACTTAATTTTTTGATTAGATCATTTATATTTCAGATAAGAATTGAAGTTGCGACTCCATCATTTATATTTCAGAAATCAGCATTTCTATTTCAGAAAACACGAATTAGATTCCATTCTGTCAGTTTTATATTGAGAAGAAATCACTTTAATTCGAGAGCGAAATTCATGACACAACAGTTATCCGAGATCATTTATTTTTTTTAAAATTTTCTGTATAAGTGGCCTTTGTAATCAAAGTCAATGATTTCATACTGAAGGTCTGCAACAATGGAGATGTCAGATAACTGTGCTATCTGTCTTCGGACAATGTTGAAGGACAGCTTGCGCCGTTTACTGCCTTGTTTTCATTACCTGCATCAACAATGTTTTACTCAAATAGTAGAAGATAATAATCCGAGGTGCCCCATTTGCCGTGAAGACATAGAAGATTCTGAAGTGGTCGAACATCGAAATTATAAGAAATATCTACCAAGGGACAGAGAACGAATAGTCGAATGTGCAGACAAAGGTTTAGACTGGCGTGGCCTAGCAAAATCACTCAATGTAAATATGAAGACTGCCTACGGATGGGCTCGAAGTGGCGAGACAAGTGGAAAAGCTCGAGGTGGATATAAGCAAAAAATCCTGAGCGATGAGCAGATGGCTGTAGTTCTCAACAAAGTGGAAGAAGATCCTGAAGTAACGTTGAAACAATTGAAAGCGTTCATACTTGATCAATTTCATTTAAATATTGCAATTTCAACTGTTGGAAATTATCTTGAATCTCAATTATACACGATCAAGAAATTTCATCATCGCCCGATCACAATGAACACCCCAACTAACAAACAAGCTAGGAAGGCGTATATGGAAGCACTTAATGGTTACATTCAAGATGGGAAAGAAATAGTATGGATTGATGAAACCAGTGGCGAATGCTCCGGGCATGCTAGGCATGCGGCGCATGCTCACAATTTGTGGCTTTAGTAGCACTTTTAACGCTGAGTTACTATTAATGGGATTCAAGATCAGACTGTAGCAAGTCAGACCTTGTCAGCTCTGTCAATGAGAGCATGCGGAAAGGCAATAGCTACTACACTGCTGCTGCTGCCGCTTGCACTGTAGAAATCTGCTACTGAAAATAGTATCGCATCGTTCCCTGTAACCATTGAGATAGATGCCTGTAACACTTGCATCGCTGCCGAAGGCATCTTCCCGGCATGCGCTCATCGAGAGAGCTGACTAGGAGCTAACAAAGATCTGAATATGGATCAATGCCATCAACGCACGTTGCCTGACATTAGTAATGAATTCTCTCGCACACGTGAGCTGATGACCAATCACAAGGCGCCATGGGAATGACGACATTGTAGCTCCAACTTGATCGCATGGCCTGCTTAGAAACCGAGTGATGACATGTCTCGCGCGCACGCTTTCTCTCTTCAGAGGGTGTGAGAAATAAACATTTACTGCCATTCCTTCGTCGCTTAATTAAGTTTGTGTGAACAGTTACTTGTGTATACGCCGACTCCCAAAACTAAAATGGCTAAAGATCAAATCGCGTCCTTGATTCAGACTCCGTTTAGTAGGAGAGATATAGCCAAGAAAAATGACATCATTTCGAATGGAAGACCGAAGCCGGAACTACCAAACTTCACGCGCATTCAAAGGCACAAAAATAAAGAATTTGTAAGGCATTTTCATTCTTCCCAATATGATAATACATTTTGGTTGACTGGTTCGAGTGAGCTGAACAAATTATTTTGTTGGCCATGCCTGTTGTTTTCAGGCGACCACAACACATTGTCTAAAACTGGGTTTGACAATCTCAATACGCTATCCATTTCTCTAACACGCCATGAAAAATCACTTAATCACATCAAGTGCTTTCTTCAATTAAACAGCTTCGGGAAAAACTATAGAATCGATCACCAACTTGATCAACAGAGGCGTATCAATGACATGATGCATAATGAAAAAGTTAAAAAAAATTGTGAAATATTAACTCGCCTCATTGATGTCGTCTTCTCTATCGCCAAGCGTGAGCTTCCTTTCCGAGGCCATGATGAAGCAAAAACTTCGGTCAATAAGGGTAATTATTTAGAGACTCTCGATTTGATAAGTCATTACGATGCAACATTGGCAACCCACTTGAACGAGTCAACCATTTTTAGAGGGACTTCGTCGGCTATTCAGAATGATTTGATCGAGGCGATCAGTTCGTTATTAACTGATCACATCAAACAAGATTTAAAAAACTTATAATTTGTGTCTCTCATTCTAGATGAAACATCCGATATAGTTAATATGTCTCAGCTCTCAACTGTTGTACGATACGTTGATGAGAATTGTGAAGTTCAAGAAAGATTTCTTCATTTCACTGATATGAGTTCTGATCGGTCATCTGATGGACTACTACAACACGTGAAGCAATTGTTGATGAACTTTCACATGGAAGGTGAACTTGTTGCCCAAACCTATGATGGTGCTGCCGTGATGGCTGGCCACCAAAACGGATTAAATAAAAAGGTCAGAGACGTTGAGCCAAGTGCAATATTTGTACATTGTTACAGCCATCAACTGAATTTGACACTTCAACAATCAGCCAAATTGATCCCTAAATGTACATTATTTTTCCAAACCCTGTCTTCGATGGCTTCTTTCTTTTCTCGATCGCCTGTAAGGACTGACGCTCTTCAAGATTTTGTTCAAAAAAAGATTGCCTCGAGTTGCTCCAACTAGATGGAACTTCACCTCAAGACTGGTAAACACTGTTATGGAAAATTCTGAAAATTTACCTTTAAGGACTGACGCTCTTCAAGATTTTGTTCAAAAAAGATTGCCTCGAGTTGCTCCAACTAGATGGAACTTCACCTCAAGACGGGTAAACACTGTTATGGAAAATTATGAAAATTTGAGGGCATTTTTTCAGCATGTATTGGAAAATTCCCAAAACTGGGAAGATGATTGCATTGACAGATGTCTTGGATATTTTGCTTTTCTTGATAAGCTCCAGACTCGCTTTTTGATAACCGTATTTTCTCGTATTTTTTCACTGACAGATACATTATTTGAAATTTTGCAATCAAAAGGTATGGATATCTTGTATTGTTGACAAAAGATCCAGGAATTGATAGAAAATGTCAAAAAAATTAAAGAGAGTGATTTCGAACTTATTTTTCAAGAATCCTTTGTCTTTACTGATGCGTCTTTCGAAATGCGTAGAACTAAAACACCGGATCTTTACAAACATCTTTTTCTGGAAATAACGGATAATATTCTGACACTTGAAATCATCTTCTGTTTTAGAATATAAACATTTTGAGTTGTGAATATGGTTTTTATTCATTTACATATACCGTTTATGCGCATATGTAGTGTACAGTGTATAGGCTATTATATGAATTAATTGCAAAGATATTAATTTTGTTCATCAACCCGAGTTTAGTATCATCGTACTAATAATATTATGTAATATTGATGATGATACTATTAGCATCATAAACTATGATGAAAAAACTCAGTGTGGACAAGTATAGCCTATATTGGTGACTAACATGATGAAAATAATCAAGTATGGGGCATTTAAATGAAAGTATCATAGGGTCAATGGTTTATGTTATGCATGTTGGTTTATGTGCATGCGTATTAAGACGGCGCATGCCTATTGTGTGAACGCAGGATTCGCCACTGGATGAAACTAATTTCAACTTATTCACAAGACGAGCGCATGGATGGAGCAGAAAAGGAACACGAGCCGTTCAGGACAGACCATCGTCGCGTGGACCAAATATCCACGTCATTGGAGCAATATCGTGTGAAGGAATCGTACTGATGACCATGTGAAGAGGTGCTTTTCGGAATGAAGCTTGTAATGAATGGATCAGACAAGTTTTGACTACATGGACGAACAAAGGAAACAATATTGGCAGCCTGGTCATCGTATGTGATAACGCCCCGTGTCATTCACGAATTGAAAATGAATTAGAAGGTACTGGAGCACAGCTGCTGAGATTGGGGCCATATTCGCCACCTTTGAACCCAATTGAAACGGTCTGGTCCCAACTGAAGTCGGCGGTCAAGCGATCATTGCGCATACCACCACCTCCAGCAGCAGGGGTCGGCGTTGAAGAACACAGGATTAAACATTTGGAAGACAAAGTACGGCATGGACTTAACAGTCTCAATGATCAGGTCTGTGTTCGGGCTACACAGCATGCTGCAAGTTTTTACGGCGATGTGGTAGCTCTACAAGACTTAAGAGCAGGTGAATAACGGCAACTTTTGTTTTTGAGTGAAATATTTTTAATTTTAAAATATAGTGATGGAATAAAAATGATTTCTTCTCAATATAAAACTGACAGAATGGAATCTAATTCGTGTTTTCTGAAATAGAAATGCTGATTTCTGAAATATAAATGATGGAGTCGCAACTTCAATTCTTATCTGAAATATAAATGATCTAATCAAAAAATTAAGTAACCTTTTCTTAAATATAAATTGGGTAATTGAAATATAAATGATGATATCTGAATTATAAATGACTAATTCTCAATGATGATATATAAATGCTGAATTCTTGAAAATAAGTGATTTATTCTGAAATATTTTCTATTGTCTTAAATATAAGAATTGAAAGATCAAATATATGTGATGAACGCTGAAATTAAAGTGACCAATTCTTAAGTGATTAAAAATAAGTGATCAATTAGTAAACTGTTTTGAATAAATCTGAAATTAAAATGACATATTCGCATAAAGAAATGATGAAGTCGCAAATATAAATTCAGAGTTCTGAACTTAACATGGAAATGGTGTAGTGTTGATTGATTTGACTTAATTCTTGCTTTATAAAAGTATCAATTACTGTCTTGCGATACATGGATATTAATGCTCGGATTAATACTAGTTAGTCAATTTGAAAAACGTCAGGCTCAATATATTTACACTATGTAGCCTATTGAAAATATCAGAAATTTGGAATATTATACTAACATGACAGTTGCCTATGTACACGTAGCTCAAATTAACGCGCTTATCAAAAAGTGGCTTTCATGGTTTTGTAGCCGATAAACTAGGTCTACGTCTAGGCCTACATTTGATATCAAGAACTAATAGTCATTAAGCGGCAGATTTCAAAATCTGATGCTGCTAAAAATACAGGAAAAGAATGCAATGCAAGGTAAGATTCGAAGCTAGTGTTGTTCATGTTGATCATTTTTCCTAAAAACTAATGTGTAATCCTGGGCAGGTTCGAATAAGATACCTCGATGGCTTAGGGCAGGCATGTTAACCGGTAGACCACTGTAGCGCTTGACACAATCGCGTTTTGCAATGCTTCAAAAATATCATATTGCATCTTGATACTACTGTCTGCTTAATATGTTTGTGGAATGAAATTTAAGTGATATTTTACTTATGTACTCAAATATTCCAATTTTTACTTTCATCATCACTTTTTTGTTGATTCTATTTCAGGTGATGATGGCGTCCAGTTGCAATAAAATACAAACGAGAAACGATACCGATATCTGGCTCATCGGGCAACCTCTCAAAGAACTTAAGGGTGGAAGATTACCATCTTCTGGTGAAATCGTGCGACGACTTTTCTACCCTCGGAGATTAGAAAAACACAACTTACGCGAAGCGGCCACGCTAGTAGACAAAGAACCCATTACAATCTAAAATCGTGCTAGAATTCCTGTCAGCCAGTCACAACACAGAATTCAAAAATTGGAAAACTTATATCAAGAATGGCGAAATTTAGGCAAGCGAAAAGCAAGAGCGCCCGTGATAGAAGTCAATCGCAGGGCTGATTTCACAATTACCTTGCAGAATCTTTTTGATGTAGCTCATAAAGACTCATTAAGTATGATGAAGAACGAAGACCATAAAGATTTTTTGCGTGCTCAAAGGATGGATGGGCGAATCGGAGTGATGCTCGGTGTCGACCAGAAACTATACAAGTTAGAGAGGAAAAGAAATAAGCGAGAAGAAGCTGTCAGTAAACTCAAACTAAAGGAAGGAAAAAGGAAGGCTACTGAACTTGTCTCTGTAACCTTAGAAGATTTGAGTGATGGTTGTTACTTTGACAGCACCGAAACTTCTCCTGAATGTGAAAGGTACATGTATCTGAATCGACTCATAAACATTCGCGATGCAAGTCTAGAAATGTAATCACCCGTGAAGTGTCTTTTGCCCTAGATCGAACAAAGACCACAGACCGTAATGCCGTCCATATTCTGGCTGCGGCTGCATCTGCATTCGATCAAGATCCTGCCAGATTACCAATTAGTCGACAGACAATTCGGCGTAGACGTCGAGTTGCTCGAAGTGATGAGTTCTCATCTTTACATGATTCCTTTCTTCCTACAGTGCCACTTACTGTTCATGGGGACGGAAAGCTTGTTGGCGATGACCCAGGACAAGAGAAACATGAACGCCTGCCCATCTTGGTTTCAGGTTTAGGAGTGAAAAAGCTTCTTAGTATCCCGAAGATTGAATCAGGCAGTGGAGCCGCAGTGGCTGAAGAAATATTTGCTGTCTTGAGAAATTGGGATTTAGTGGAACCGGTTACTAGCATATCGTTTGATACTACAGCTAGCAACACAGGAGTTCGCTCAGGAGCGTGCACACTTCTTCAAAATAAGTTGAAAAGAGACCTGCTCCACCTTGCTTGCAGAAAGCATGTTTCCGAAATTGTCATCTATGAAAATAAAAAAAGGTTTTAAATGTTTGCACTGGAATCGTATCGAATGGTCCAGGTATCCAAATCTTTAAGCGGCTCAAGCAGAAATGGTCTTCAATAGATGTGGACAACTTTCAACCTATTGGGAGACTTCCTTTGCAATCTGAAGAACTTATTGAATTTTGTAAGCAGCAATTGATGTGGAAGCAACCAAGAGATGATTATCGGGAACTCTTAGAGCACGAAGTACCTCCCCGTGGTGTGCACTTTCTGCGCCCTTGTGCCTGCCATCGTGCTCGATGGATGACAAAGATCATATATGCAATGAAGATCTATCTTTTCCGCGATCAATTTAATCTCATTCCTCGAGAACTCAGAGGAATTGAACGATTTGTCACCTTCGTTGTTTCTTTATACATCCCATAGTGGTTCACTACGTCGAACGCTGCGTCTGCTCCAGCAAATGATTTGAAGTTTCTGAAAGATCTAGTTGTTTACCATGACACTCCTGTCTCCGTAGCGACTGTGAAGTCCTTCAGTCGTCATCTCTGGTATTTGTCGGAGGAGTTGGCAAGTTTGGGTTTTTTTACGAATCTATTGATCTCATCACCAAAAGGGCAATGGTAGCAGCTCTTCAGGCAAAAGGAAGTCCTCAACCTAAAAAAAGACCGATCATAGATTTGTACAATATCACTTCAAAGAACATCTCAAATTTTGTAACGGCTAACAGTCGATGATTTTTTCATACATTGGTTCATCCATTGAATTTCTTGACGCTGACCCATCCACTTGCAACGAGAGAGATGACTACACAAAAGCGATCAAGAAAGTGAAATCCCTCAAAGTTACTAATAACTTTGCTGAGCGCAGTGTATCCTTAATGTTTTATAGTGTTTCCTTAATGGAATATGTTTCCATTCTCACAAAGGAGGAAGACCAACGTCAGTACTTCTTTCATGTAATCGAGTCACATCGTCATCGATTCCCTGATGCTCGGAAAGCGACAGTTATTCAAAACACGTCAGGCATCGATCCCTTTAATACTTAAATGAGTAGATCTCCGACTTCTATGATTCTACATGTAGGCCTACTTAACAATATGTGTGAATTCAGACTGCCATTCTTTCAGATACAGTTTTATGGATCATATGCCATGTTAAATATCTCAAAATACACCCTGATTTCATCTTTCTCAGTTTTATTCAAAAGTTTTTAGAACTTGTCTGCCTCTTGCTTGATGGTCCTAATCATTTAACGCAATGGGTTCATTATCATGGGATATCTTATCTGCAAAATTTACTCAAAATTTGAAAGCTTATCTGATCTTAATGTATTTCGACTAAAGAGATGAATATGTAATAATTCTGTATAGCAGAAATAAAATCGGACACCAGTAAAAGTTTTTCATGTAAGTATGCACAGCAAAATCCTCTATAAGTAGTATTCGGTAAGTAGTATGAAATGGGAAATTCGAGCAAGTTAGATCAACACTCGGGGCGTTGGGGCACCAATGCACCATAATAAATGATCGGAACCCGCTGAAAATTGCCATGCGGTAGTTCTATACCAACGGCCACAAAGTGAGAAGTAGAGTAGACTTTTATAACTTTTATTTTTTTGGACCACCCTAATATATAATATATATATATATATATATATATATGCCATCGCTTTTAATGGGTTAAGGCTTTTTGTCAATAAAAATTGCTTTAATGTACTAAAAATCGCATGGCACTTGCTACTGTTTTGTTAGTAGTGAGATAATAACATTTAAGCGTCAAACTAACTGAATTCGATTTTAATACACATAAGTCCAATTAATAATCAATAAGTATTCAACCACCAACCTATCCATTATGTAATTTTGAAATTAAGCATATTAATAATCTGAAGTAAAAAACATTATAATTCATGAAAGCAAATATAGCTATGCTTAAAATATATAAGCCAATGGTTGCATAAAATATAACGCTTGCTTGAAATGATGTAAATCAACTTCGTTCATGGAATTAAGCTAATTATGAGGCGTGTAAATGCTACTAGGGAAGTTGCAACGACACACGGCATTAATTTCACAGTAAATAAAATCTAGATCATGTACTCTAAATACTTGCAATCAAAGACATTTAATATTATAAAGGGCTAGATATGAAATAGACGTTTTTTACCTTATGTGCAACGAAGCCAGTGAAAATCAGCTGATATTGCATGAATTTGAAAATATTTGTAAGCGAGCAACAAATATTCCTTTCCTTTGCATCTTTTTAGTAATTGCAGAACTAAAACGCATTTTGATCATACATTTTTATATGTCTAAAAGCAACGTCCGAATTGTAATTTCTAGATGAAAGCAGAGTAAAGTTCACCAGCAATTCATCAGATACATGGCTAAATGACTTCTCTGAGCAGAAAAATGAACCACGTCTTTACTTTTGATCATGCAGCCAGATTGCTTCTTTGTAATAAGTCCGGCACCTGGCGATGGTTGTGCACGTACATCGTTGCTATGCCCACGTGCCAGCTATGCCCATGTGCAAGCAGACGCGATGCCAAGCTTGGCAATAATATAACGTGTGTGTGTGGTAAGGAATTACATAATACAACAGAAAAAATAAATGTGAACTATTAGAAAATTTGATATAAAATTCGCCTAAGCAAATAAAAACAAACAACATATACCAACATGCATGTTATACGATGCACATTGTCAACATCTTTGACATCGACAGACATGCGATGATCAATTCAAGTTGGCCCTGAAATGCCTTCTGTTAATTATTTGCAATAGATTCATATTGTATGTTTCAGCTTGGTAAACACCTCGAAGAGCGTTGTTGACATGGGTGAGCCCTATTAATAGCCAATTCCTCAGTGTGATATTCAGATTCTCACTGAAATTGTTTATGTCATGAATTCTACAGAGGGAGAGAGGGAGTTTAGTGTTTATCAAGTTATACCACGTCAGTCTTCCTCTGAATATTTTTTCTTCCAAATTGATAGTACTGCATTAGATTGCTGTATTACCGCTCTCATCTTCAACAATTTTTTTCAGAGAAGCTACTGAACAAATATTCTTGAAACTTATCACACAGTATTAATGAATTGTGCTTTACATCATATGCCATTTCCAAGACTTTTTGTCGCATTGCACATCGCACAGCCGACAAAACAGCAATTTCGCTCCATTGCCGTAATGCTTTTTTTGCCACGATAAGGACCGTACTAAAATGGATTCAAATTTAAGCATCTATTTCTCATCTAGCCCTTTTAAACAATTAAATATCTTTGCTTGCAATCCATACGCATGTCTGATATTATACTGACAGAAGTTATTTGAAAGTAGTATGTAATACATATACATTTTTTCTAGCTGACCTGAAGCTCTTCATACTAAATTCATATACGAATGAGGACGAATTTGCATAGGGCCTCGTATATAAAACATACCAACACCTCGTATTTCATCATAAAACAGCCAATCACAGATAGAAAGCTCGTATCGCTACGTACCAATCACAGACGAAAGTAAGTGAGCTTTCGCATGAAAAACATACCAGATTTCTGTAAGCATACGAGAATCTCGTATCAAATATTAGTTTCAAATTGCATGTGAATTTGGTATATGTTTGTATGTAATTTTCGTATCCAGCGATTTACAGTGAGGGTCTGCTCTTGCTGAGTCCTCGGTCATTTCATTATCTTTTCAGTTGTAGCGATTAACTTGTTAGCCTACTTTCGAAGCGGCTCCTGTATAAAAATGTTAGATTGCACTATCCCATCTTCGGCATAATATTGCATTTGCCATTTGCATAATGCATACCTGCTCTATATAAGGTCATGGATCTCATTTTTCAGTATTTATCAGGCATTCTGCTGGACTTTCAATAATCTGGTTTCATTCTTCCAGGATTTTACATTAGGACTTTTCCTTCATTCTATATTTCCTCCGTTCGCGTATCTTTGTCGCGTTTTTGAAAAAATATCTAGATTTCAACCAAGTGCAATGGCCACCCAGAGCAACCAAAATATAGAAAAATCAGACCTACAGTGTACGTAAAAGCTAGTCCTGAATGGAAAGTTTTTATTGCAAAATATCTTAATTGTCAAATGGTTGGTTTCTCATCCTTTTTCCCGTGCTTCCGATCTTCTTACTCCTGAAATGTGTATCGCAATTCAGATATTTTGCATGAAAAAAAAATCATTTTTATGAGGCCCCTTATTGCTCTACATCGATTCTAAAGCCATTGCATTGAACTGAAAGAAAACTAAGTGATGCGAGAGTCGCTTCGCCAAAGCAATCAAAGTGTTGATCGTAGGGTAGGCTTAGGTTAGGCTTAAACAGTCTTGGGGAATGTGTGCATGTTTGTTTTAAAATATGGGCATAAATTTAGATTTTGATGAGATCCGCGACAAGTTTTCAAGGAAACAGACTTGAATGTTAACTCGGTGCGGATCTGTCCACAAATTCATTTTGATTTCAGTTTCTCATTATATAGTCTACTAATACGGACAAATTGCATATGGTATAGGCTATATAGATGAGAATCTGTTTTGCACTTATAATGAGATGTTACAAACGCTTGAAATAATCCTATAGGCCCACTGCATTAATGTAGCACAAATCTTAATGATATTATAGTATTTTCTGATTCTTCATGTTAAAAAATATTGAATACGTAGCGCACATGTATAATTGGAAGAAAAAATATTCACACACAATTACTGAAAAGTTTGAATTCAGTCACACACTAAATGTCTTGGAACACTCAGTTCCTGCTTCGAAAAGTCAACTGATTATGTGGGGCGCCTACTGCATTATTTCCGTTTAAGCCAAATATAAAGAAAATGAAGGCCTGCAAAGTTGACCTGTTATATCGAAATATCCATGATCTGAATTGGCAGCTCTAATCACTATATCCGAATACATTTTCCGGTGAGCACTGTCGGCAATTTATTTTTATGTTCAATTTCTTCATTTCAGCAATAGGTTCCGAGAAATTTCCGACCGTTTTGACAAGCGTGAGCAAGATTGTGATAAGATATAGACTGAACCCTTCACGAAAGTTATATGGTAAAGTGGTACCTGTTGCAACAAAATCCGTAACATTTCCTATCAATATAGCCTGCTGATTGGAATAGTCCATACTTTGATTTTTCGGCAACTGGCACCATGTAGCTGTAGCTGTAGGTTGAATTAATCATCCGGATGCAACTGAGATGCAATTCTTCTTGCTACGGGCAGTGCATTCACATTGGAGTTGAAGTAGGAGTTCTAATGCATTCGCTGACTCTGGATCTACAGAGCGACTTCTGCCGACTAGCGAAACGGAGAATTAATCCAACTGAGATGGCAATCCTAAATTTCATTTCGATTCTGCAGACATACACGACGTATATTTAATCGCAAAAATAGAATTTTCTCTGGTATTTTGCTTTCGCTTATTTGGACGTCAGTACAGGAAATGGCAGTTGTTAAGCAACGATTTAAGCGTGCGATTGCCTTACAAAAGTAGGTGTTGTATATATTTTGAAGCACAAACCTGTACTTTCTAAATTCCTGTGAAACGCGTCTGAACAGATCTAACCTACAAAATCACAGACTGTCACACATTGACCATATATTCTACTATAACTGATTCTACTGCAAAAGATTTATAAAATTGGCAATGAAAATATTGATATACAAGTACACGCACTGCGTTTCGTAGATAATATCCCTAGTCCTAATAAAATATTACTTCGGGAATGGTGTTCTACCTTAAACCTTTGGCTGCCGTGCATATTATATGTAGACCTACCCATCGCATTACACTGAGCCGGAGTTAACTCGTTGCGATGGAATACAATATCACTGGCCGCGTTGTAGAAGGAACATCATGAGAAACGAAGCTCGAATTAACTGGTCGCGTTAATTTGTGCGCGGCAGCTGAAATAATTTAGGTAATTATCTCTTTGTTGAACATCTCAACATTTCATCTCAACATTGAAACATACACTACTTCTAAAATGGAGAATTTTATGCACAGCATGCATTCGTTTCCGAGAAATTTAATGATAAATCTTAAACATCATGATTACATGTAGTTAAATCACTTATCACAATTTTGTTAAAAACCTGAGCAATATGAATCTGCTTAATTCGAGATATTGAGTAAGATACGTGAATGGATTATGTGGAATCAGAAGAGCTATCTAAAATCTTTTCATAAATATCGAATCGTATGGCGCTGACGGAAACATGGTACAACAGATCAGAGCGAAATTGCATTCTGTCCAATAGTACAGTAAGTATCCATAATCAGATCATCAAAATCTACTTCGTTTTCACCAAAGATATTTAATTGTTTAAAAGGACTAGATGAGAAATAGATGCTTAAATTTGAATCCATTTTAGTACGGTCCTTATCGTGGCAAAAAAAGCATTACGGCAATGGAGCGAAATTGCTGTTTTGTCGGCTGTACGGTGTGCAATGCGACAAAATGTCTTGGAAATGGCACATGATGTAAAGCACAATTCATTAATACTGTGTGATAAGTTTCAAGAATATTTGTTCAGTAGCTTCTCTGAAAAAAATTGTTGAAGATGAGAGCGGTGATACAGCAATTTAGTGCAGTACTATCAATTTGGAAAAAAATATATTCAGATGAAGACTGATGATGAGTATTGATAAACACACAACTCCCTCTGTAGAATTCATGACTATTAACAAATTCAGTGTGAATCCGAATATTACACTGAGGAATTAGCTATTAATAAGGCTCAACCATGTCAACAACGCTCTTCGAGTTATTCACCAGGCTGAAACTACAACATGGATGCGTGTATTGCAAATAAATAACAGAGGGGATTTTAGGTCCAACTGGAATCGATCATCGCATGTCTGTCAATGTCAAAGATGTTGTCAATGTGCATTGTATAACATGCGTAATATATGTTGTTTGTTTTTATTTGCTTAAGCCAATTTTTTATCAAATTTTCTGCTAATTCATATATATTTTTTCTGTTGTATCAGGTAATTTCTTACCGCAAAATCGCATTTACACGTTAGATTATTACCAAGCTTGGCAATCGCGTTTGGCGTGGCCGGGCAACGGTGGGCACAGCAACGATGTACATGTACAACCATAGCCAGGCTTTCGTACTTATTACAAAGAAACAATCTACATGATCAAAAGTAAAGACGCGGCTCATTTTTCTGTTCAGAAAAGTCATTTAATCATGTATTAGGTGAATTATAAGTGAACTTCACTCTGCTTTTATCTAAGAATGAAACAATTGGTTTTCATTTGTGCTATTCCTATATAACATGCGCTTTTCATATTTAATAGTCAACTCACATAAAATAATGCAATGAAGTCTAATTGAAAGAATTGTATCAACAGGATGCTCTTATTTACAACTGGGTTTTCCAAGACATCTGAAAAAGTAGAATAGACTATTATTTGTTGCAATTTGAACTCTGCATTTAGACATTATAGGCCTATAAAAATATCTTGATTTATTATTAAAATGCGTTTTAGTTCTGTAATTACTAAAAAGAGGCAATGAAAATGAATATTCATTGCTCGCTTACAAATATTTTTAAATTCATGCAATATCAGCTGATTTTCACTGGTTTCGTTGCACACAAGGTAAAAACACGTCTATTTCCTATCTAGCTCTTTATAATATTAAATATCTTTGGTTTTCACCCTCATAAACATATTCATAATGTTGTAAAACAGCATCAGCTATTTTCTCGGAATTGAGTCGCTTGAGTAGCGATCTAAGACTTCTCATGTGCGACATGGCTCAAAAGACAACATGACTAATTTGTGAAAATTATCTAGGTCATTTCAATTTGCGATTAAGTTTGTAGAACATACTGTGTTCTATTTACGGTCTCCAAGCGTTGGTTTGAAAGACATCGTTATATAAAGTGAAATTGATAGACATAATACTGTGTATTAGGTGACATGTGTGAGATATGCAAATTTTCACACTTTTGGAGAAATTTGCAC
Source organism: Prostheceraeus crozeri (assembly GCA_907163375.1). Classification (NCBI taxonomy): domain Eukaryota; kingdom Metazoa; phylum Platyhelminthes; order Polycladida; family Euryleptidae; genus Prostheceraeus; species Prostheceraeus crozeri. The sequence goes on along the minus strand of CAJQUW010016534.1, from coordinate 22,913 downwards.
GCAATTGTGTGATCATGATAGCAATACACAAGGAATAATGGCATTTTACAAATCCTCCGTGACAGGTCAACCTCGGATAGACATTATATAGCTTGTTAAATTAGCAATTCGATGGGTTGCTATTTGATTGAGACTCAGTCATTATCAGTATTTTATTTTCCTAAGAATTATCACATCACAAACTACCTGTCACTGAGAGAGAGAAAAATATATCACAATCAAAGACATCATAATAAACTTTAAAAGACGTAAATGGGTCTGCATTGCTATTCAGATTCAAAAGGGTGGAACATAAATTTAGTGAATCATTATGCCGATGAAAATTGAATTAAAAGCTTGAAATTTCTGCAAGAAGCACAATAAGATCTCACCTTATCCATGAAGACCTGCAATATAATGTGGTTTATGAAATTTCCCTGATAAGCAGCTTAATTTCCACCTAACCAAGATACTTGTTAGCAAGTTTTAATTCATATTGATATCCAACAAATTTCATTCTACTTCTATAGATGCTTCACGTCAGTAGTATAAAAATACAGTAAAAATTTGCAAAAAAATTAGCTTCTTAAAAAGTGATCAAATTTTTCTTTATCCCGCAGGACCGCAATCTCCGCAAAAACTGAATCTTTTATAGAAATTATCAATGTATACAAATACTTTTTTGGGGTCGACACTGTATACCATCTACTATACTTACTCTATGTCTGCTACACTGCTCCAACTGCCCATAACGTGCATCTTTTGCTATTAAGGGCAACTCCCCTGATTCTGATTGAACACAATTGGAACATATACATTGCACTTCATGGGTATAGTTGGGGGCAGTGTTGTCAGCTGCTAGTCGAACACTTACACAGTGCTCGTATGACGAGCACAGCACGTCATCAGGGCTCAAAAAGTTAAGAAGCCAAATTTTTGCAAATTATTCCTGTGTTTGTATGCTATCGATTTGGTGCCTATAAGTAGAAACTTATCAGCAATCAAGAGCAATAAGGGTGTGAACATGTATCTTAATCAAGCGGAAATTAAACTGATTTTCAAGGAAATTTCATGAACTGCATTATAATGCAGGTGTTCATGGAAAAGTTGAGATCTCATTGTGCTTCTTGACCATTGAGCTTATTAGCAGTGGCGTCGCGTGCTCCCTGACCATAGGTCATCACTCGGCATTGGAATACTATTTCTATACCAAACACTTTTATGTTACAACATTAATTTTCATAAAAGCTGAATTTTTAATAACAATTTCCCGACCATTTTTTGAGATCAAGTGAAAGTGCACATGAGAAGTGATTGCTCATGTCGCTTAACCGCCTTACTCAAGGAGCTGAGTGTAGTTGGACTTTGCCGCCTCTGATTGTGATCCCTCGGGCTTAGCCGCTCTTGGCTGTCCTCCCAGACTTTGCCGCCAGTGATAGCGACCCGTCGGGCTTAGCCGCTCTTGACTTTGCCGCCGTCTGAACTTGGATGTTTGTGGTTGATTGTTGCTCGCATTTCTGTATCCTTCGTTGCGGTTGGGAGTGGTTCACCCCACCTCATCATCTGTTAATGCATGAACACACACGCTCATACGAAGTCTTGTTTTTGCTTAGCCGGTTCGAAACCACAAGCTATCACGGCTATGGCGGATGAGACCCGACACATGATTAGGAGTTTCGACGGAAATGGCAATGTGTCCGCATGGATCAAGAAAATCAAGTTAGTGGCGAAGATGAAAGGTATTACCGAACTCGAAACCTTTTTTCCGTTATACCTTGAAGACTCAGCGTTCGCGGTTTACGATCAAATGGACGACAAAGACAAGAAAAACTCCGATAAGATCGAAGAAGCCTTGAAAAGGGCATTTGAGATTGACCGTTTCGAAGCGTTCGATCAGCTTCGGAATAGGAAGTGGTTGGTCGGTGAACCTGTGGATGTCTATTTAACGGACTTGAAACGACTGGCGAACCTTGCGTGTGTAAAAGACGAGGAGGTAATCCGCGGTGCATTCGATGTTGGATTGCCGCGTGACGTTTCCATGCATATAAGAGCGACCTCCGGATCTTCGACAATGACTATCAGTGCCCTGTGCGAGCAAACACGAGCCCTGTTATCCCATCAAGTGTCTAATCCACATGACAATCGTTTCCAAATGACTGCAGCAGTTGGCATGACTGAATCACAATCGAGAGTGCGACAGGAAATGGGTTCTGTCAGACGTGGTACAAGCAACCCTACACGGCGGTGCTATATTTGCAACGGTCCTCATCTGGCAAAGGCATGTGGTAACAGAATCGAAATGAGAACGTGCTGGAAATGTGGTGAAAGTGGACATGTAGCCAGCAGCTGTACTCAACGCCCACCGGGAAACGGCGAGGGGATCCCGTCTGCGCCAGCGGTTTCCCAATGAATATTGAATCGGCGCTGCTACTATCACTCGAGGTAAGATCTGGAAGTAGGAGACTTTGGGCCTTAGTTGATTCCGGATGTTCTCAGACTTTTGTAGGTCGTAATGTAGCGAAGAATATACATATGTATAGCAATAGGTACCTTATCGCTGTTGACGGTAGCCGTGTGTGTATTGTAGGGTTCAGTACTTTAGCTTTGGTTGTGGATGGGCATAGTATCACAGTTGATTGTTTGGTGATCGAGAACATTCTATCGCAGTTTGACATTTTGCTGGGTAGGGATGTTATCAGGAGGCTTAGTGGTGTTATAATAAGCAAAGATATGGAGGTTAGGTTTGGGCCTGTAGAGTTTGGAAGAAATTTCGCTTTGGATACACAGTCAGGGCACGGTTTGGTGGCTACTTGCGAAGGTTCGCATTCTAAGTTTTCAAAACTAGTGGAAATTGAAGACGTCGATTTTTCGGCGAAATTTGATGGCATGAAATGGGAGGTTAGATGGAAATGGCTTGCTGATCCCAGACTTAGGAACAAGGTCGGCAGCTATAAAATAGATAAGGACATTCAATTGGATTTCGACAACGAAATAGACGAGTGGATTTCGGAGGGCATCCTGCGGCCGATCGAGACCGCGAGTGATCAGGACGTTGCTGTGATACCGTTAATGGCTGTGAAGCAATTAAACAAAGGTAAAATACGGCCAGTGTTAGACTTTCGCGAATTAAATGGATATGTATCGTCACATACAGCCGACTCAGCCGTATGTGATGAAACTTTGAGACAATGGAGGATGCGAGGAAACAATATTGCAATGGTTGATCTCCGGAAAGCCTGCTTACAAATTCACGTCGACCCGCAGTTATGGCCTTACCAGGTGGTAAAATACAAGGGAAAATTGTTTCACTTAACACGATTGGGTTTTGGTCTAAATTGCGCCCCTAAAATAATGTCTACTATATTGAAGCGTGTACTTTCATTGGACGCACAGATAAAGGAAGGAACTGATCATTATATAGATGACATAATGGTCAATGAGGACGTTGCTTCGGGTACTCGAGTAATAGAACATTTGGTAGCGTAAGGTTTACACGCCAAGCCACCAGAGAAGCTGAGAGATGCTCGCGTTCTTGGTCTGCAGTTGAAGGAAGTTGGCGGTGTAATAAAATGGGGCAGAGGAAACGAGATACCTGCACTGGAGAAAGGGTCACCAATAACTCGTAGACAGATGTTTTCCGTTTGTGGCCAACTGGTTGGGCACTATCCAATTGCCGGGTGGATAAGAGTGGCCTGCGGGTTCATGAAACGCTATAGCAATGGAAAATCATGGGATGATCATGTGGGAAATGAGGCGGAGTCTATGTTGCAGGAAGTCCTCATGAAAGTGAGAAGTGGAGAGGATCCCGTGAGAGGTGTTTGGAAAGCAACCATTAGTTCTCAGGTGGACATACGGATTTGGTGCGATGCTAGTAGTATTGCACTAGCATGTTTAATGACGGTCGACGGCGAAACGATAGAAGATAACGCTTGGCTACGAAAGAAAGACGACGCGCTTCACATAAACGTTGCTGAGCTCGATGCTGTGGTTCGTGGAGTAAATCTGGCACTGAAATGGAGGGCTCGACATTTTACAATTATGACCGATTCAGCTACGGTGAAAAAATGGCTTGAATCTGTATTAGAAGGAGAATTCAGGGTGAGGAGTCATGGAATGGCAGAGATGTTGGTGAATAGAAGATTATGTATAATCAAAGAGTTGTGCGCTGAATACGACTTGTGTATCAAATGCGAATTCATTCCATCTGAGAGAAATAAAGCGGATTTGTTAACCAGGGTGAACAAGCAGTGGCTGGAGAGAATGAAAGCACAGACCGTGCAACCTGCGTCCACTTCCTGTGTCGCGCAAACTGAAAAGCCAGAAAATCGAGAATCGCCGATAAAGCGGTTGCATGAATGTCATCATTTCGGAGTTGATCGTACACTATGTTTATTGAGACAAGCAGGAATATCAGCAACAAGGACCGGAGTAGCTGAAATCATTGGATCTTGTCATCAATGTTTGACAATAGATCCTGCGCCAGTTAGATGGATAGAAGGAACCTTGAGCGTGAAGAGAAATTGGTTGAGACTGGCGTGCGATACAACACATTCGAATAACGGATTGTATCTGACCTTAATTGACTGTGGTCCGTCCAGATTTGCGATATGGAGAAAGATAAGATCGGAGAGCGCAGAAGAAATTCTGAAAGAATTGTATCAAATATTTAGGGAAAGGGGACCGCCGGTGGAGATACTCAGTGATAATGGTGCAGCCTTTCGTTCAAATAAAATCGCTGAGCTATGTCTGAAATGGAAAGTTCGACAGATATTCAGGTGCGCCAGTGGAAATGGTATCATCGAACGCCACCACCGAACGATTAAAGCTAAGTCTGAGCGGAGCAAAATATCTCCTGAGGAAGCTGTCTTCTGGTACAATGTACTCCCCAAGGAAGCATCAAATCCGAAAACAGTTCCAGCGAAACAGTTGAACAAATACAGCTGGCGTATTCCTGAAATCTCTAGTGTGGGTGAGGATAATAGAGATTGCGATAGGTCGAGTTTTAGGGTGGGAGAGAGCGTGTTTGTGAAACCTAGAGAAGGTGGTTGTTGCACGCGTTGGACCAAGGGTAGGATAACGTCTGTAAACTCTAATGTAAGTGCCGATGTAGATGGTATGCCTAGACACGTGAGCGACATAAGGAAAGAGGTAGCCCAGTCTCCTTCTTCCTTTGTAGAGTCGAGTGTTCCGTTCATCCCGAATACATCAATCTCTGCTGCTGATACCTCTGTTGAAGAGGAAACATCTACGAGCCAAAACAGTTCGACGAGTATTGAACCATGTGAAGAAGAAGAAGAAACCGAGGATGAAGAAGATCTGACAGTGAGAAGTAGACGCCCACCAGTGTCGTGGCGAGACTACTATTTTTGACTTAAGTTTCTGTTATTTCCTTAGGACATAGAGTCCACGGGGGAATGTAGTTGGACTTTGCCGCCTCTGATTGTGATCCCTCGGGCTTAGCCGGTCTTGGCGGCCCTCGCTGACTTTGCCGCCAGTGATAGCGACCCGTCGGGCTTAGCCGCTCTTGACTTTGCCGCCGTCTGAACTTGGATGTTTGTGGTTGATTGTTGCTCGCATTTCTGTATCCTTCGTTGCGGTTGGGAGTGGTTCACCCCACCTCATCATCTGTTAATGCATGAACACACACGCTCATACGAAGTCTTGTTTTTGCTTAGCCGGTTCGAAACCACACTGAGATCACTATATCCCCTCGCTGTCCAGACCACATTTTCTCGAGAAAAAAGGAGGCAAGGCTAGCAGTTTCTTATGCTTCTCACGGCCGGTCAGCCACTCACGTCATGTTTGAAATTTTGATGCATTAAAATGTCTTGTGTATTTCTTATTTCTTTCTCTGTGAGTACTTTCAATTTTATATTAGGTGTTGGCCTACCTTGCTTGACGACGGTCATCTTTTCAGTATATTCCCTTAGGACGAAAGGCGTGGTTATAATCTCATCTGCAGTACTAAACATAGCGTCACATCAATCACGTAAAAACAAATTATGGAATTCTACCGAATCTGGGTGTTCGAGTCAGATGCATTAGGCCTACTCTGCATTCATTGGAGAATGCTCATCATCTGATCGCAGTCTTGTCTGAACGTCAGCCATCTGCTACTGTTGACGTAGTGGCCTCTCTTGCATTAAGTGAAGTCAGGAACAATTGGGTTGCGCTTCCCTTACTATATTTAGGCACCCCGCCTCGATCAAGAAATGCGTAGAATTTCATTGCAAAAATTGGAGAAGGCAAAGCATTATTTCCATCGGGAAAGCCAATATTGGCGCGGGCGCGTGCGCTTACTGCCTCACACGCACACAACTCTGTTCCGCTGTCTGAACATCTTTGGTCTGAACATCAGTGCTCCGTCTGAACACACGACTAGCTTGTGTGTCTAATTCAGGGGTACGCAACCAGCGGCCGTGACAATGAGAAGTAAATGAAAAAGAATAATGTACATGTATATTGCAAATAATTCTGGAGTTCAAGGCAATCGAAAAATAATCGTCACTATAGTGGGATACTTGTCACCTTGTAACTGTCGAACACCTTCATGCCCATGCTGCTTGGAAAAATGGGCGCCCGCAGGCGCGATGAAGGTGTTCAAGCAGTTTGAGAACGCATGAATAGAAAATTTTGGGGAAGCTACATTCATGGCTAGAGTCATCAGCTAAAAGAAACAAAAGGGACAATTGCAGCTTGCTTCAAGTCCTTCACCTGAATGAGGATGCAAGTGCTAATAACACCTTAAGCTTAAAATATTTTCGGGTCAAAAATGATGGTCGGTCGTACATGGATTAACTTGTTCACTCATTCTTTACGACGTAGACCTTTATGCGATTTTCACTACGTCATTCATCAGGGAAAGGTAATTTGAGTGGTTGAATATAAAAAGGATTGGCTACTGACCCTGTTGTTTGCACACATAAGTGCGGCCGTGATTCTTTCGGCCTTCGAAATGGCGGCCGAAAAATGTAAAAGGTTGCGCACCCCTGGTCTAATTGTTAGAAGAAAACAGCTGTGATTCAAGCCCGTGCTGCAAAACTGTTCACTCTGAGGTTGAGAGTCTGATTTTGAGACGGAAAGCTGTGCACAGTTATCACGGGAAGCTATCGAATTTAAATGAATGATGACACTTTTCATATTTATAAATGTTGGTAAATAATTTTTGAGGATGCGCCGAAGACCTCGCAGGTACGGAGAAGACGCCACTGCTTATTAGGTTGAGTAGCGACTCAGTATTAATCATGGTATTAATTAAATTCCCAATTTGTATGCAGTTTCGATTTTGTTTAATGAACTCGAGTTGAGACCCAGTACCAAATATGAGATAAGCAAACTTTAAAAATTTGAAGAAATTACCATAGATATGCCTGATCATGATAGCATTGCTTTTCGACCTCGATGCATGTCAGTTGAACTACACTCCTGCTAAATACGACCTGAAGGAGCGGTGGAGTTGTTTATAGTTACAGAGTGTATCGTCAGGCGATTCGTCATCAGAAAGATTTTGTGGGTGTTCTTCGATAACATCGTTGTCAATGACAAGTTGTTATATGTCGGATTCACCTGAATCGCCGTCTCTTCCGGAATCTCCAGAGTTGTGAACATGATCGAAGCGATTCTGAGGTCCCGTGTAATCAAAGTTATCAACTGAAAGTGAGCAACTTTGGTCAGACCTTGGAAGTCCGAACCAACTAGCGACAGAAGTAATCGTTTCGGGACATGTTTGAACCAAATACCTGCTAACAGTTAATAAACATTACCTCTCCAAGGTTGTCATGACACGGAGGATTTGTAGAATATATTCCTTCTGTGTTGCTATCATGACTAGTCAATTACGTACCAATTTTTTCGAAACTGCAAAAAGTTCATGCACAATATGTTGATTTAGTTAATACTGTGTTGCTGCTGTACCTAATATACTTACTTTTTGGCTAGAACTAGTTCTACCTAGCCAACGATAAAAATATCAAAATTTCATCATTAAGCCTATAAATAACAACCTTAATCTCAATTATATTTTTGAATTTTTGATATACTAAAAGTTTCATGCTGCTTATGTATGTATATTGAACTTTGAGGTCCAAGTCGCTAGTATATAACAGGAATAATTTGCAAAAATATAGCTTTTGAAAATTGGTCAAATATCTTTTTAGACTGCAGGGACACAATCTCATCAAAAAGCTGAATACTTTGATATACAAATTTTCACTGTCATCAAAAATCACTGACATTTTTTTAGTCGACACTCAGCCTCATATATATATATAAGTAATGGTCAAAAGACCGTTCCAGGACAGGACACCCATAAAATCAGAAAAAAATTGGTATCTTTAAAAACGACATAAATTCATGAATTTAGTCCCTTTTTCAGGTTTTAAAGACCTGAATTCATGAATTTAGTCCATTCAAAAAGTACCGTTTTTCAAAAAAATGGTATTTTTAAAAACAACATAAATTCATGAAATTGAACCCTTTTTCAGGTTATGAAGACCTAAATTCATAAATTTGGGTGTTTTTAAAAATACCCAGTTTTTCAAATTTTTCAAAATCTCAAATTTGAGAATTACAATTTTCATTGCTTAAATCATGACCGTTCCAGGACACTGAAAATCATAAAAGTTGAGAATTTCAAAATTTGAGAATTACAATTTTCATTGCTTAAATCATGACCGTTCTAGGACACCGAAAATCATAAAAGTTAAGAATCTCAAATTTGAGAATTTCAAATTCATGAATTTTATCCATCTTTCAGGTTTTTAAAATATATCATGTGACTAAAAATATTTCTTTAAAAATGGAAGAAACAAAAGTGGAAGAAACAAAAATGGAAGGAACTTCAGAAATGAATGAAACAAAAATGGAAAGAACTTCAGAAATGGAAGAAACAAAAGTGGAAGGAACCGCAAGAATATATCCTTCGTTATCTCAATTAAAAATAAGTGAATTAAATATAGAAAAACACAAGGATAGAGTAAGGTATATGAAAGATAAGGAATCTCAATTATTATTAAGATTAGAGCATTATAAAAAATTAAGAAAGAGATGGACTAAAGTTAAGAATGTAACACAAGGAATTGGCATATTCTTAACAATAAGTTTAGGTGCTTTAACAATTGTTATATCTTCAGGTGTTTTAGTAATTCCAGTAGTTGCTACAGCTTTAACAGGTACGGGTGTTTTTACAACTTCACTTGTTACAATGTTAGATAAATCTTTAATAACTAAGAAACGAAAATCATTAAAAACTAAGCATTTACATATTAAAGAAGTCTATGATAAACTACATTACTACTTTCAAAGAGTATGTGATGATAATGTTATTACGTTAGATGAGATTGAAAAATTTGATCAAATAGCTAATGAAGTAAATAAAATATCATTTAAATTACAGTCAGAAAAAGTTGGTGATAAGAATAAACAGGGTGGCAAAATTTCTAGTGATGATAAAACTTTTACTGGTGGTAAAATATCTAATGAAGAAAATGATAAAATTTTTTTAGAAGAGCTAAAAACTTTAAGCGAAAATTTAAGCAAAACTTTATTAAACAAAACTTTATTAAACAAAACTTAAAACAGGAAAACTTTAAACGAGAAACCTTTGAACGAAAAGATATCAGACAACAAAGCAATAAAAAAATAATTTGTTCAGTAAAATGTTTTTGCTGTATTCCAATGTTACCGCAAAATTCAAATATTATATTTTAAAAAAAATATTATACCCCTATGTTGTATATTTTTATCACTCGGTAAACAAATCTTCGATCGACTTTCAGTCAGAGAACAATTTTTCGATAACTCTATCATGAATTTTTTTATCAATATTAATTGTAATGAATCCATAATCTTTTGCCCAAGCATTATTACACGATTGTTTAAATTCATCTTTATCTCTTATACATAAATCTCTTAGCAAATCACTTAAGTTTCTTGCATTTATTTCAAATAGTATAAATATATTTGCATTCTTTCTAATAACACTTCCGTCTAATGAATACATACTTTGTGTTAAATAAAAAACACTACAGTTATTATGTCTACCTCTTGTAAAATAATTTCTCTGAACTGACTGATTTCTATCATTAACACAATCATCAAAAATTACACAATGTTTCATTGTTTTATCTAGTTTACTAGGATCTTGCATATTACCACTATCATCTATTAGTTGTATTTTTATATGCTTATTTTTATTGGTTTCGACTAACTGATTATTTGTTGTTGCTTCCTCACACCATGAACTTATTTCTTCTTCATATTCAGATTTTTCGTATTCTTCGAATAGAGAAGCAATTGCTGTTTTTTTTAAGATTATTTTCAAATCCATATTTTAAAAATTGATAGATGGGTTGTTCTGCTGTTGTTGTATAAATTATAAGATTGTTATAATCCAAAAAATTTGGAGTTGTTAAAATTTTAAATAATAGATATGTTTTTCCACATCCTGATCTTCCGCAAATAACTGCTAAAACTTTATTAGATAAATTTGAATGATGATTAAATTTAAGTTTTTTTTTATTTAATGGGGGCACTTCACTCATTTTTTAAATAAAATTTTAATTAGTTTACTTTTGTTTCTAAATTAATATTAATAATAAGGTTAATAATGAAAATGATAAAAAAAACTTCTTTAGTGTAGCATGAAAGTTTATACCTCCCGAACCAAAAGATCTATCATAATCTCTTCACCTCCAAAATTTATTTCTTGTCCTTTCTCATCAGTGATTCTAATGTTAATGTTGTTAATAGTTTTTCTTGTAATAGGGAAATATATTAATTTTTGTGGAATTACATTTAATCTATAACCAATGGGTACAGTAAAAGCTGGAAAACTGAATATTAAATTTGATAATTTACCATTTATATATCCTCCTTCAATAATGTCACAATGTACAACAATTGAATTTATTTCAGTTATTTTTGGAATCTTCTCACCTAAATGATAACCTTGACTATAAGTTTGTTTATTAAATCCTAATAGCTTTGACAATGATCTATCATGATTAAAATCAACTTGATGATTTTCGTCTAAAGTAAGAGAAAATTTATTAACTGCCGGTTCAACTGCAAAATGTAATTGTTTCTTATCTTTAAATGATATACCTAAATGTCTCTTAATTTCATTTGATATTGTTTCAACTTCGTAAGAACCAGGAAGAAAAGTTAGTATTTTCCATGTTTTACCTTTATCAGTAGAATATCTAAATTGATCATTCGCATCTTTGATAACGTTTTGTATAGTGTTAAATGTAGAGAAACTAGTCAATGCAATTTGATAATTTTTATTTTGTTCCAAATGTAGAATGGGTTCTAAATTACAAGTGTGTGATGAAGTAGTTGTTATAATTTTTAACGTCGTACTAAATTTTGATGAACCCAAAATCTGTCAAATTTTCTAAATGATTATTAATTTTGTCTAAATCTGCTGAACACATTTTTAAACTAAAAAATTAAATAAATATTATAGATAAAAATCGTAGATAAAAATCATAAATAAAAATCATAGATAAAAATCATAAATAAAAATCATAGATAAAAATTAGAAACAACATATTTCAGCTACGGGCGAAGCCCTAGAACATTCGGTTCGTTACACTTTTATAATCCTCTTCATTTATAATCTTCTTTTCTAACAGTCTTTTTAATATAGCATGAATTTCATTGAAACTAGAATTATGTCCTTCTTTTATTGCAGATATTAAAATATTTAATCTATTTAGTAATTCTTGTGGATCATCTGGTAAAAATATGGTTGTTTCTGTTTTCTGTTTTTCTGTTTTCTGTTTTTCAGATAAACCTTTTCCTACTTTAACTCCCGTTGATAATAAATTTTCTAATTGTTTATAACGTTTAAGAGTTTTTACTACACCTACTCTATCTAATATAGTTTTATATTTTATTAGATCTTCTACAGCATAATTTTTTAAATCTGCGCCTCTTAAAAGATCAACAAAATTTCTATCTAAACTAATAGGTTTTTTATCTGGAGTAAAAATTAATCCCCGTAAAGGTTGTGGAAATATTTCTTTACCACCAAGATAAAATCTTGCAAATAATTTTTTATCTAAAAAGAAAGTAGAATGTTCGAATAACATAGATTTTGGTAATTTTTTATCTATGTTTGCCTCTAACAAACCATAGTCATCTAATAGTGTTTTAAGTATAGGATCCGCTATATCAACACGTTTTTCATTAAGTTCTTTTTCAAGAGTTTTAAATGGTTCGACAGTTTTTTCATAATCAGTTTTTACTTCTTCAGTTAATTTTAATTGTTCAAACATATCAGATTGAATACCAGCTTTTATCATTCTATGTTGAAGATGATTTTCTTTCATAATATTTCTTTGTTTTATTAATTCGTCTAATTGTTTTATTCTTTTAAAATTATCAGCTCTAACTTTATCCATTTTTATATGTTAATTTTATATTATTATTTTATATTATTATTTTATGTTATATTATTTTATGTTATATTATTTTATAATATTTTATATTGTTATATTGTTATATTTAGAAAATAGAAATTAGAAAATTAAAAAGGTTCAGTAGTTATTCCATCAGGTAAAATTTTTCTTTTATCATCAAATGGATCTAATGCTAATTTATGTTCTTCTTTTAAATACATGTTATGTTTTTTTGAATTAAATCTATAATTACATGCTGTTTTTATTTCATTATTAAATAATGCATTTTTATAATCTTGAAATGTTATTTGATTAGCCACTGATGCCTTTGAAATTCCTTTTAATGTTTTATGTGTTTTAATATTATTAGTTGTATCATAACAGTAACATTTAGATTTTAAAAATATAGCTTCTGTTATGAAATCTTCATTTCCTTCTAATTCATCTTTTACTTTACATAAATCAGAAGGATGAATAATATCTTTTATTTTATTAATTTCTTTATCAAGTGAACAACCATATGGTACTGTTAATTCTAAGAAAATAGAATCGGTATCTGTAAAGTGTAATTTATAGTTTTTGCCATAAGCAGGTGCTAAATAATCATATATAAAACTATACATAAATAGTTTAGCCAATTCTAATATAGTGAAACCAATGAAATTAAACTTATCATGTTTTACAATGCTTCTTCTTAGATGAACAGCACAAAGTTCATCACTGAATCTAGTAGTTCTTTTATATGTAGGTTTCCTTGTTAAATTTTGAAATCTATCTCTATCATAAACTATTTCAATATTTTGTCTATTACGCACATTTTCTAAAGTCTTACCATAAAATGCATTATTCATTAATTTGAAGAAAACGTTTCCAAAATCATCTTTATTTCTTTTAGCTATTTTACGTTTTTCAATATTGAACTCTATATAATTTTTTAACCATTTAGATTTTCTATACTCTAGTTTTCGATGTATTTTGGTGAGAATCATACCATGATCTAAATACCAATCTAGCATTCTTCCTTCAACAACATACTTTCCTTTATTACCTTGTGTTAACATAAGTTTTTTTGTTGGTCTGTATTTTTTCGGAATTATAGATTTTTGATAATCTGAAAAATCTTCTATATTGGGAATTTTGTTTTCTGGACAGAAAGGATAATATTTTGTTGCTTCTTTTATATAATCAGGGTATACTAAATCAACTTCATATACATAACCAAAATTATTTTCACCATCATATGTTCTTTGATAATCTAGATTATTACACCATGTCATTTCACCTGTTGGTAATTCTTGTATCATGCAAGAAGAATATAAGCTATTAAAATCATAATATAATAAATAGTTTTCTCTCATGATTTCATCAACTGCTGCTTGACTATCTTCATTTGATATAAGTCCTTCTATATTTTGATTAAACAATTTTATAAACTGATCGCTTTCTTCTGGAGATAAAGGTTTCATTATTCCATATTCTTGTGGATTTACTTTCTTATTATAACATTTAACATATCTATTACCTAAAACTGATGAAACTCCACCTCTAATTCCAGATTCAAAAAATAATAATTTATCATATGTATTTTCTTTATAATGTTTAAGTTTAACGGACTTTGTCCTAGAGCCATCGGCTTGAACATTTGTATGTTTTAATCCTGCTAACCATGTTAAACCTGGTGTAGAATAACAATAACATGGATCTATTCCGTAATATTCCAAACACATATCACGAAAGTTTTCAAAAAGATCAGCTAGTATTAATACATCTATCTGAAGATATTTCATTGTATAATCATACATTGTTTTACAATTTAACTCTCTCCAATTTTTTTCAGCTTCTGCATAGTCTTCGTCAGATAATTGTGATTGTTTTAATGTTGATTTAAATTTATTTATTGGAGGAAGTTGTTCTTCTTCCATAATTTTATTCACAGAATTAAAATCAGTCTTCGACTGTGAACCACAGGTTTTATCTCCAGTTATGTCAGTCTTCAACTGTGAACCATAGGTCGACTGTGAGCCGCAGGCTATATACTCATACGGAAATATTCCTTTTAAAGGTTTTAAATTATATTTATTTAATATTTTACATTGTTCAGATTTCAAAGTTTTTCGCATAACATCTAATGAATAAGGAGTAAAAAATCTAAATGCATCTAAAATTCTAATACAACCTAATTGCATTGAAAAATATTCTTCTTCTGTTCTACATAGTACATTTATTTTTTGTTGTTGTAATTTTTCAGATGAAAATAAATCTTTCATTACTAGATGGAAATCATATTTAGAACCATTGTAGAAATATAAAGGAACAAAGTTATATTTAAATTTATTAGCATTAAGATTACAAGAATTATGTGCTGCACCTCTATATAATCCATTTAGATGATCATGATCTTTTACCTTATCAAGATATCTACCTTTGCCAGTTTTATATTTATTTGTAAAACCTTTTCCACAGTAATAACAATTTGTTTCATTAACAAAATTAATTTTTTCTTCATCCGTTAATGGAAGCATTGGTATATTTGTTTCAAGCAATTGTGAAAAATAATTTTGTAATTCTTCTACTTTCTTTTTAAACATTTCTGAACTATCTTCACCATAGTATTGAAAATATTCTGATTTAAATAAATTAGGATAATTTGAGTGAATGTACATTCCCCAACATAATAGTTTTTGTTCAAATAAATATTTTTCTTTACTTTGTTCAGCTGAACTTTTTCCAGGTGCACTTTTTTCAGAATTATAATTTTCAGAATTATAATTTTCAGAATTATAATTTTCAGAATCAGGTGAAGCCCTGGAACTTTCCGTTCGATTTTGTGTCATATTAACATTATATGCTTCAAAATCACAATAAATAGTAAAGGGTACTTTATTTTTAAAATACCATTTATTATATTCTAAATAATCATCTTTAGGAAAAGTATTTTGAACTGCTTCGTTTTGTTGACAATTCTCCAAATGTCTATTCATTTCTTCTAAAGTTCTAAAACTTGTCATACATTGAAGACAAGGAAAATTTTTATTATCTGAAGTTTTTGTAAATATAGAAACATCTTTACACAATATAAAATGACCCTGATAATATAATATATTCGCTTGTGCTGGTTGTTTTGACTGTTCTAGTTTTTCAAATTCATCTTTATATATTTCATGTGTTTCATCAATTTCTTTTGCAAGATTAAATGTATTTCGATGAAAATTTTGATTTAATATTTGTAGCTGATAACTATATTCTTTATCATATTGTTCTTTATATTGCTGTTGACATTTTTTTAAACATTCATTTATTTTTTGATTGGTTTCATTTTCTTTATTATTTAATTTTTTATTATTTTCTTCATTTAATTTTTGAATTGTTTCTATCTTATTTTGATATTTATGGTGATATTCTTGTAGTAACATTTTTGTTTGTTGTTGATAATCTATTTTACATTTTTGTAAACTTTTATTTAAATTTTCTAATTTTTGTTGATATTCTGAAGATAAAGATTAATATTTGTAATTATAATCATCAGTACGTCCTTTATAATTATTATGATTAATCATTATTGGTGATAGTGTTTTAACAAGTTCAAATTTTTCAGTACATATTATATTTCCTTGGTAAAAAATATTATGATGCATGTAATTTCCTCTATCATTATATACTATTTCTGATTGGCATAAATTTTTATTATTCAAATAAAATTTTTTTGAATCTGAGTAAAGTGGAGTAATTTTACCAATAGAAACATAATTCACATTTAATTCAAAAACATTTACTTCTATTAAATTTTTATTCTTTTTATGAAACTTTATTAACCTATTATAATCATATGGAAATTCATGTAAACCATCCGAAAGATCAAATTCCTTTATATATTCTTCTTTATTATAATGACTTAGTCTTTCTTTATGATATTTTGCAGGATGTAAATGTGCTATAATACTCCACAGAAAACAATAATCATCTTCATTTTTTATGTTGATTAATTGAGGTGAACTGAAAGGTAAAGGAACATAACTACCACCAGTATTATTTTTATATTTATCAATTACTATTTTCTTAGATAGTATTTTAACAAATCTCCAACCAGATTCACGTAACTGGGCTTCAATTATACAATTTTCTAATTTAAGTATCATCGATTGAAATATGGGTTGTATATTATTTACATTATGTATTTCTTGTGAATTTGTAAAATGTCCTTGTATTATTTCTTCAGGAATTCCATCAGATCCATTTTTTGTATAAAGTACTTCTACATTCATATAACATTTGAAAGATTTCTTAAATATATTATAAAAGTTTGTTAATACATCATAAAAGGTTTTTATCGGTTTCATTATATTCAACCGATTCATTAAATAAATATTTTATATCTGTTACGGCTTCATCAAATTCATCTATTTCGTTAAATTCATCAGTATCGCTAAATAAATATCTTCCATCTGGTACATGTTCATCTTCATCTTCACTATTAAAAACTTTTTTATATTCCGAATGTGAATAATCATCAAATATTTTTTTAACTTTTATATCAGTAGGTAATGTTTCTAGATAGTTTTTATAACTATTTAATTTTAATATATTTCCTTCATCAACTCGTTCTACATTTTGTAAATGCATTTTACTTTGTAGATGAGATTGATAACTTCTTTTTGTTTGCAATTTTTTTTCACATAAGACACAATAAAATTTTTTCATTTTTTATTTTTAAAGAAAAAATTTGTTTTAGTTTTTTTTAAAAAAAAATTTTTGTTTTAATTTTTAGAGAAAAAAAATTCTAAAATATATATAATGGAAAATATTATAAATATATATATCTGCAATCGGGCGAAGCCCTAGAACCTTCGGTTCGATTATGATAAATTTGTTTAATTATGATAAATTTGTTTAATTATGATAAATTTGTTTAATGATTAAGTATTTCACTAACACCATTTATTAATGGTTTTATATCATTAAAAGTTTTTTGGCTTCAACAAATGTAGATTTGGCATCAGAAAATGTAGATTTAACATCAGATATTATTGGTGTTGCTTTTCTTAAAGCGTTTCTAACATCATTTATTGCAATTTTTAAATAGTTTAATGTTTCATTATCTTGTAATCTTTTTGGTGTTGGTATACCAAATTTTGCATTTAAATAATGATCAAAATAAAAATAAAATGTATCAGGAATAATTTTTAGTGGTACTTTTGCTTCGGATTCTAAAAAGATAATTATTTGTTCTATAACTTGATTTGATAAATGTTTTGTATTTGCATACATTCTAATATCAAAATCTTGAGAGTTATTATAGATTTCATGTTCGGTATCTACTAATATATTTAAATCTTTATCATATACTTGCATATGTCCACTTATGGTGTCAACACGTATTATTCCATATTTATGTTGTGTATAATATGATAAAGGCATATTCATTTTATAATTTTTATTAATATCATTAAAGAATGCTGCATTATTTTGTGTAGTTGTAAAAAATGTTTGAATGTTTTCTCTAATCTTATTATCTACATCACAAGCTTTATGAGCTAATACAACTATTTCAATATTTTGATGTCTTCCTTTTGTAAATATTTCTGACATATTTTTTTGTTTTGATAAACTTGCAACATCATCTAAAATTAATAAAGATTTATTTTCAGGTGTACCAGCAAAACTTTCCATATCTTGTAACTCATCTAATTGTTTATCATTATAGACGTTTGTAAAAGTTGGCCATTCAGAAGTATGCATACAAAAAATATGTACTTTTGTTTCGTCCTTATAATATTGGTTTATATATTTTTTAATAAACGTAGTCTTACCACTTCCAGTTTTACCGTAAACAGTGAAATGTAAATTTTCTTGATGCATTTTACCTTGTTTATTATTAGTTTTATCCTTAATCTTATCCTCCTCAGTCTTCCATCCTTTAAACGTTTTTTTTTCTTGGTTATAAAAAATTATTCTCTTTTGTTCCTCTGTTAGAAAGTAACCCCATTGATTTCCAATACATATAACAAGATGATAAATAAAAAATATTAAAATACATGCTAACAATATTTTTATACAATGAAATTTTAAAAAATTCCAAAGACATGTAAGATCTGATTGTGGTATTTTTTTATTAAGAGATGAATTAGGGGTAGTGTTTCTAAATATATTTTATTATATATTTTTTTATCTATATTATTATATGTATTTTTATCTATATTTTTATCTATATTATTATATATATTATTATATCTAGTATTATATATAGGATTATCTACAATATTATCTACAATATTATTAATATCTTTTAGATACGGTTCTTGAGGGGTTAGTGTATCTTGAAACTCAGTGTTATTCATATAATTATTTATCATTTCATTTATTGCATTAAGAGATTTATGACGACTTAGATTACTTTTATTACTTTTATCACTTTTATTACTTTTAATTATAACCGGTGAATATAAATCTTCCAAATTTTCGCTTTTATTCATTTATTATTTTTTAAATAAAAAATTTAGGAGTTATTATTTGTTGATTCCGGACTAGCATTCTTACACTCTAATGAGTGTTTTTAACCTCTGTAGAACCTCCGGAATGTGTCGGAATTTTTGTTCCTATACTCAAAAGAAGTATTTTTATACCTCTCCTCTCTTCCGGAATGCTTAAGAATATTTTAATAAAATAATATTTTATTCTTTATAAAAAAAAATATTTTACTATATATAAGATTATTTTAGTAGAAATACAAATATTTTAATATATATAAGATTATTTTAGTAGAAATACAACTATTTTAATATATAAGACTATTTTAATAGAAATACTAATAAAAAGTATTTATACATTGATGAAGATTTGGAATATTTTGATTTGGAATATTTTGATTTGGAATATTTTGATTTGGAATATTTTGATTTAAATCTTCATTAAGTTTTGGACATAGTGTTACATGTCTTGGAAAATTTTTCTTTAATATAATTTTTTGACAACCTCTACATTTTACTTTTTCCTTTAAACAATCCTTACACTTATATTTACTATCATAAAACTCTGTCTTAGGTTTAGTATTTTGACAACTTGTACATTGTCTTGTAGAACTTATACAAGAATTATAATGATTAGTAATTCGTTGAATTGTAAAATATTTATTACAATTACGACATAACTGATCTTTCATTTTATCTTTTTTTTCTTTTTTAACCTCTTCTGTTTGTTCACATATTTTTAAATGACGTGCAAAATTTTTGGACGTTATATTTTTATTACAACCAGAACATTTTTTCGTATCCCCTTTCACAGATTTATTATTTTGATTGACATGATTATTTTGAGTAAGGGGATTATTTGGATTTACATGATTATTTTGAGTAAAAGGATTATTTTTTGTATCTAAATGATTATTTTGAGTAAAAGGATTATTATTATTTTGCCTAGGTGTATTTTTTCTAGGTGTATTTTTTCTAGCGGTATAAAGATTTTGCCCCTGATCTGAAATAAATAAATGTTTTAATAGAGAGCTAGAAGCAGATATAGCAAAACTTTTTAAAAAGATTTCAGAACAATCGAAAATTTTAATATTACTTTCTTTAAATTTAAAATCTGCAGTCATTAAAAATAAACATCAGATACAACTATTGAAAGAACAATTAGAAGATGAAATAGAAAAACTACCTAAAAAAATTTTTAAGAATTTAAATAAGTTACAAACTACATTCCAAAAAAGTGTTGATGAATTGAGTTCTAAAATTACTCATCAAATGAAAAAGATGAATAGAATAATAAATGAAGTAAACTCACTTAATCAAAAAGTTGATAAAATGAAAACTCTTAAAATCAATTTAGAAAATGAATTAAAGAAAAATTTACAAGAAAACTCTAAAGAAAATAAAGAACAGTTAGATTCTGTTAAAAAACAGTTAGATGTTCTTAAAGTTAAATTGAATGCTCTTAAAACGGCATTGAAGATTAATCAGCAGAAAATGCAAGTTAATAGAAAAGAAATTAAAATACATCACACGCTGCTTGACGCAATAGATAACGTACAACGGAAAATTAATAAAGTTATCTCGACGTTGCTGTCCATTCACAAACGTAAATCTTAAACGAGTATTGTAAATATTAACTTAAATATTTTTTACCTACAAAAAATAAGAATCATAAAAATATAAATATAATTTAAAAAATATAAATATAATTTAGAAAATATAAATATAATTTTAAAAAATATAAATATAATTTTAAAAATATAAAAGTATATAATTTTAAAAATGGATAAAATTAGAGCTAATAATTTTAAAAGAATTAAACAATTAGAAGAGTTAATAAAAGAAAGAAATATTATGAAAGAAAATCATAGAATAAAAAGAATGATTGATGCAGGTTTGGTTCCTGATAAAGTTAAACCAAAAACGCAATCTGCAAAAGTTAAGAACAAAAAATAAACATTTTTTATAATGGACATCGGAGATGTCTTCCAGGGCTTCGCCCGTATTTATATTTTTCCTAAAAGTCAAATTTATTACTAAAAAATGCCTATAATTTATAAACACAATCTTAAACATTTTGCTTCAAATCAAAAAATTTCTCATGAACCACGTATGAATCCTGTTTATCATTATGATAATAGAGAAACCGTTCAAAAGAAGGGGATGGCATCTTTTCTGGTATTGGTAGTATCGTTAACTTAATTAAAAATAATAAAGATTTGATTACATCTGCTGCAAAAGGAGCAGCTGCTATAGGTAGTACAGCTAGTGCAATATCAAATGCTGTCAAGTCTCAAAACGAATTAAAACAACTAGAAGCTATTCGTAAACTTAGGAATGATTCCGAAGAACTAAAAAAATTAAAAAAACTTTCAGAGGAAACAAAAAATAAAATTGCTAACATAGCTGTTGATGGTGATAGTAAACATATTGAAAATAAAAATAATAAAAAAACAATTGAAGAAATAAGAGGTAATGGCGTGAGCAACGGAGCTGGTCTAGCAAAATTCTAAAAATTATATTTTAGTAAAATTTTTTTTTCTATCTGTGAGAAAAACAAAAAGTCAAATTATTTTTTATAAAAATGTCTTCGCTTATCGAAAATAAATTTAGATTAGACGATCCTCCGTTCGTCAGTTATAATCAAAAAAAGAATGACTATATAAGAATTGCTATGAATCCCGGATCTTCCAGTAGAGTAAATACTGGAGGAGATTAAATCTTTGAAGTTGATAATCAGCAGAGTTATTTATATTTACCTGATTCATTTTTACACTGTGAATATTCTTTATATAGTGATGCTAATTTTACAACACCATTACCAGATACCGATAATATTACACTAGAGAATAATTTTTTTCCAAGTTTATTTACACAAATGCGTTTAGATGTTGCAACTCAAAATATAGAAACAATAAGTGATTCTCCAGGTGTAATTGATACAATGCTTAGATTTATAACAATTGGTGAAAATAATAAAAAGCATGAAATCGAAGGTTGGTTTCCTGATACTAATGATGGCATATTTATTGAGGATTTAACTCACGCTGGAACAGATGCCGCAGGAATTGCGAAAGATGTAGAAAATATTGCAAAACATTTAAATAAAACAAATAATGATGCATATAAAGAAAGACGTGAATTTAACAAGAAAAGTAAGCAAACAGTAAATTGGTCATTGTCTCCATTATTCGGATATTTAGATTATGTTAAAATATCATATCAGTTAAAATTTAAATTAATAATTCATCTTACAGCAAATAGTGAATTAATCTTTTTTGGTAAGACTGGAAAAAAAGCATATTTAAAAATTGATAGACTTGAATGGTGGATTAAGCATATTACTCCTAGTTTAGAGATTGAAACAGCTATTGCTAAAAGATTAAATACTAACAAACCAATTCAAGTTAATTTTCTAAAGAGAACTGCTAGTACAGTAACTTTTTCCGAACAAAGATTTAACTGGCATTTTACTAGAACTGCGAATACTCCAAGATATTTATTACTAACATTTCAAAGAAATAATTCTCCAAGTTTTGATAAGAACAATAATCTCTTCCATATTAATACAATTCGAAGTTTACAAGTTTCATTAAATCAAACTCGATATCCAATTGATCCATTAAGATTCGATGATACCAATAATCAATTTATGGAAGGATATGATTCTTATAGAAATCTTTGTATAGAATTTGGAGTTGAACCACAATTAACTCCTGGAGATTGGAGACATTTATATCCAATTTTCTGTTTCGATTTAAGTGCACAATCTGAAGATATTATTAAAAATGGTTGTGATGTAACAATTAATATTGAAAAGAAAGATTCCACAACTTCATTGATGGCTTATGGTTTATTGCTAGAAGATGTAAAATATTCTATTGAAATTCTTAATGGGAAGATGACTAGAATAAATTAATTAAAATTTTTTCATAACTAGAATAGATTAGAAATTCTTAACTTAAAATTTTTCATAACTAGAATAGATTAAAAATTTTGGTAACTTAAAATTTTTGGTAACTAGAATAGATTAAAAATTTTGATAACTTAAAATTTTTCATAACTA
>CAJQUW010016533.1:0-35446 GCA_907163375.1 Prostheceraeus crozeri | reverse complement strand
ATAATTAATAATACTCGTTTATTGTAAGAATGAAAATCAGACAGTACAGAAGATCGTTTACAGCAACACATGATCAAATTACGAGATGATACATCGATAAATTTCAAAGTTATTGATGCGTGTACACACTCAATATTCAAAGTAAAGTATTCCCAGAAGTTGAAGAACACGCAAATTGGATGCTAAGTCCAAGTATTGTTGTACAATGACGTGCAGTGTGGTATATATGAATCATATCGTCTTTGACTTTTGCACAAGGGCATCTCATAATGTCCAGAAAATCGCAGTGTTGGAGGAAGTAATGCATTTAAATGCATGTAAATGCATGGTTGGCGTCGGACATAGCCGAAAATAATTTCATTGATTGAGATTTTCTTCTTGAGGCAAGGGTCGGAAATTCTCCACAATCACAATGAAGACCACATATTGTGTGATGATATCGTCTTTGGATCTTCTCTAGCTTCCAGGAACTTTTGTCAAGCAGACTAATGAATAAAGGGTTGCAAAATTCAAGGATAGGTAGGACAAAAGTTTTGTAAATACGAATGAGATCTTCCTTTGCCAAAATTTTCTTCAAAGTTCGGATCAAAAATAGATGTTTTGCGCTTTCTTGCATTGGTTGTCAATATGCAAATCCCAAGATAAATGGTGATCATAAGTAATGCCAAGAACTTTCAGAAATTGTACAGCTTTAAAAGATGACATTGACGATGATAAGGTAGAAATGTTTTTCTTGACCAGCATGATTTGAGTCTTTTTCTTGCAAAATGTTAGACCATTTTGTTCGCACCAACTTTTTACATGCCCAATTTCACAGTCAATACAGTGTTCAACATTGGACATATGTTCATTAGGAATCAAAGTGATAATATCATCCCCGTACTTGAACATGAAATTATTTGAATTGGACGATTGCAAAGAGCCCATATGAGCTGCAAATAAGAAAAGCGAAATGATTGAGCCTTGTGGCACTCCAGAAATGGCACATGATTCGTCACTCTTTATATTGGAGTCCAGAACGACTCTTTGACGGCGGTCCTGCAGATAGCTAATACACCATTGGACAAATGACGAAGGCAAATTTCCCCGTTGTAAAGTTCTCACAAGACAGCCGTGATTTAATGAGTCAAAAGCTTTCATTATGTCAAAGCTAATCATCGTAACACTACTATTGCTGGGTTTATCCAAATTAATTGTCAATTCATTATGAATGGAAATGTGGGCATGAAGAGTCGAAGTGTCAGGTTTGAAACCGAAGCTGTTAGGACCATAGAGACTCAATAACTTTGGTTTGACGGACTTCAAAACACAGGCTTCGAGGACTTTTGCAAAAATGTGCAGTTTAGAAATAGGCCGTAGCTCGTTAATTGTTACACACGCTGTTTTCGGCACCGGAGTCACATCAGCTAATTTCCACGTGGATGGAACACTTCTTGATAGGACCGAAAGTCAAATCAGATGAGTGAGGGGTGGTGCCAGAACTTCTGGAGCTGCTTTAACAAGGCGCGGATGAAGATCATCACTACCGGCTGATTTGCTTGTCTTTAGCCTGAAAAGACAATCCTCAATTTTAGCGACACTGATATCAACTTGTCATTCAGTCTGTTCAGCTTCATCATCAGGGGCAAAGGAATAATCTTTCACGAGATAAACGAATGAAATTATTTCAATGACGAGATCGCCAAGAGCGCACAACCGTTCACTAGATCAAGCAGTTGATAATAATAATAAGCAGTTGATAATATAATTGTACCGATCTGCTACAAACTACAATCAATGCTTTACATAAAATCAACCTGATATCGATTACAGCAGGCAAACTAAGAATTTGTGAAATGACATCACTCCTTCAGGTCTCAAAGGGTGTAGAAAAGCATATGCTTCTGGTGTCAAGAAAGTGAGACCATGCATGTAGTATGCACCATAAACCGTTCACCACGAAGCACATACGAAGCATGGATGTTCAAGGAATGCTCGCGCATCCTATATACACATTGTCAATTAGATGCTTGAAGCAACGAAGCAGGAATCTGACGGAAGAGGACAACAATGTACTTTCAGACGCCTCTTTCCCAGAAATGATGAATCAATGAGCCTCTATAATTGCAATTTGGAATGGCTGGTTACAGCAGTAATTAAATCATACACATGCTCAAGACAAGAAATGTAAAATAGAAAATTCCGCGACGTTATCACTTACCTGTGTAGATCATGTGAAAATCTTTGTTCTCAAATGTTACCTTCCAAAGAGAGAAATCGTCTGTGCAGTTCGTGGTGTTATCTTTTACTCTCTCATTCAAATACAGGTTGTTAAACAAGTTGTTGCAAGATTCATGTGACAGAGTATTTATGATTATAATATTATGCATTTATGCATATCTTGTTATAGTGCACCGATTAGATGTTACTACACTGTTATTCATAAAGTCCCAAATGAGTACTAGAAAGAGTTCTGAACTTGAGTAACAACAGCAACTAAGAAATGAGTCTCAATTTCGAGTAGGCCTACTCTTTGAGTTCGGAAATATTAGTACTCATTTTAGAACTCTTTGGGCTCGAAAACACAGTACTTAATTCCTACTCACTTTAGCACTCACTTGATGAGTTGCATGAGATCAGCACCTCCATTAGTCGATAAATCCGAATCGGCAGATCTAGCCCGCAGTATCTCATGTGCACAAAATTTTGCACATCCATCTATAAGAACTGCACTGGCAATTAAACACAGATGCATCTTGGATTAAATTATATTCATTTTGAAGAAATTGATTAAATACGGAATCATTTATGTTGAGTTGGGAATAACCAAGTTTTGTTTGATATTCAAAATATAATATCTTTTTTATTTATAATTTGCGCTATATTTCGATCAGCACCCGCTGATCATCTTCAGGCAGAATGGATTCATCAAGGCAAACCAAGGCATCTTCACAACAGAATACACTGAATTACACTTATGATCAAAGAAGGTTAACATGTGTTCTTTGGAATAAGAACTACGAATGTGTAGACTTCATACAAGGGTTTCTATGCAACATAATAAGTCAATTGAAATATCTACATGGAGACAGCA
This sequence comes from Prostheceraeus crozeri, assembly GCA_907163375.1. Lineage (NCBI taxonomy): Eukaryota > Metazoa > Platyhelminthes > Polycladida > Euryleptidae > Prostheceraeus > Prostheceraeus crozeri. The sequence continues at coordinate 32,373 of CAJQUW010016533.1, read as the reverse complement.
GGTGCCAATAGTATCAATATTGAAATAAAAACAACTAGGCTATTTTCCTTTCACATGTCATGTGTCTTTGAACATGTTTTCGCAAATTTGCAACTAATCGTTAATAATTGCAAAAATGACGATTCATAAGCCAAGGGTAGCCCTAACATGTCCACGCTGAGAATGTACAAATCAAATGTTGGTTTTCAGGATTATTTAATTGTTTCACTGTACGCACCTCGGTATGCAGGAAAACAGCAAACCGTAATTAGCAGTTGTGAGCACTCGCTACCTGAGCCAGAAGTGACCCGATTGACGCTTCTGGTTCAGAAACTTTGAATAACTGTGTTGACTAGCTGATTGGCATCATAGTTAGTTCCCCTGGTCGCTATTCATCACACCGTTGACAATGCGACGTCCACAATTCTCAAAATTTAAAAGCACAAGAAAGCTCACAAAATTAACACATGATCTTCTGTTTTTGCATGCAAAGCTTTGCCTGACAGATGACTTAAAAAGTTTAACTGAATCTTGAGATAAACATTCGGGTGGCAGACTTCTATACATGCGCTGCACTGGAAGAGAGCAGTTTATTCTGTGTAAATTTAAGTCTCCTGCGTGGTGTGAGGAGTTGCTCTTTTGATGAAGAACGGAGTCGAGATCGGTTGGGAAGATCACTAACAACCTTCACTCACTTTCAATGGTAGCACATTTGTAGGCCAAGTTGGCTGAGCGAAGATCAATGCGATGCTCATGGATAGCCAGTCCAGCTCTTTCCCGGCTCCTGAAATATGGCCAAAGTAGGGGATGTTGTTCACGAGACGAACTGCAGCATTGATCACGCTTTGTACATGGTGACTTCAGGCAGCTCAGTGAGAGCAATGATTCAATATTCGATCACAGGGAACACCAATGACCCAACTAGATAGGCAGCATGGGAACGATTAATTGATCGGCGGATTGAGCGGATTTGTCGGATTATACTGAAACATGAAGACAATGTTCTTGGAATTTTTTTCAATTATTGTAACCGAGATAGCGAAATGAGGCCACAGGAACATAATTATGGTCAATGGTAGAGATATGTTGCTCATGGCAAGCGGACAGGCGATGGCGTAGTCCACACATAATATTTGCTTTCTCCATGTTCATAATAATAATAATAATAATAATAATAATAATAAGCGTTTTATTACCATAAATTGAAAATCGTGATTGTACATAGGTAAGTAAGATGAAAAAGTCATTGAAATAAGTCATCTTCATGAAGTATGCATGGATCACAGACTTGGTGTGAATGATGTAAAGTTTAAAAAAATCACTCAGGAGAGTCTGGTGTAACCATCAGTATCCCATTTAGCGGTTTTGATGAAGAACGAGTTCTGTCGTCGTGAAGTTCAACAGTAAAAGAATCCTTCCAGAAACTGCGACATGAGGCAATTGAGGATTCAAGGTATGAGAAGGAGACTTGGCTTGCGAAAATAGCTTTAAAGCGGCACACTTTCTTCTGCTTGCAATAGATTCGAATCCATGCCTTACACACTTTTATGCCTTACACACCTCCTCATAAGATGCGATGAAACCGGTTTTGATTTTTTTCCAACTTTGAAGAAATTTCTTGGGACAGTCCAACCAACAAAGGAGAACAGTACTTCATCACCAGGTTGTTGGAGTTCAGGCAACTTTGAATAATATGTATGCCATGGGAAATCTTCGAAGACAATATCGATTCTTGACCATGTGGACAAGACTCATAAATAAAATATCGTCGCGAAGATGTGGACTCAGTGGATGAATTAAACTGCTATTGGCATCAAGGCACTTTGGATGCCTAATCCTATCTCTCAGAGATTGCGACTCCTTTTGTTATTCTATTAATATATGGGCACCATCTCAGCATCCAAGATATAATGTGCAGCTGTACAGAGTTCACCAGCCAAGTGATAGAACCCCAGCAATTGAGTAACTCTAATGGCCTTCACGCTCTCCTGATCTTCCACCGATCGAGTTTGCGTGGAATGAGGTTAGTAAAAGGGTGAAAAACTCGTATCTACCTTCTCTCACCAATTTCGAACCACTTTCCGATAGATTGGTTGAAGAGCAATGAGAGCGCATTGAGCAAGAGAGTTTGGATGAACTCTGTGAGCAATAGAATTTGAGCTGTCATCAATGCTGGGGCTATGCAGGTTGCTAGATAATGTGTGAAATAATTTTTTGTCATTTAAGCTATAGTTTTGATGCTATTTCATAAATGAAAACAATTGTCCCTGTAATTCTAAGTGCTATGACTTTTTGCCACGCAGTACGTGGATATACTATAAATGATCCAAATTCTAAGAATGACAAGAGATATGCACAAAACGGGTGATGTACAAAAAAGGTACAAAAAGTAATATCGCAGAGCCTACATAGACATGTTTTCCATTTTGTGTGGGAGTGAAAAGATATCTCTCTTATGCAAACTGCCGGATGAACTTTAGTGAATTGCACTTAATAGATGTAAGAATAAACGCGGTCAATAACAGACGGAGGCACACTGAGGAGTGTATCTTCCTTGGCGAAGAAAAATAATGTGTCTATCATAGAAAAAGAACCATATTATCATAGCAATTTGAAGCAATTCATTCACTGGTGCTGTTTGTGAAAAAATTGAAAATCAGCAGGACTTTGCCAATGAATAGCACCTCCGAAAAAATGGTGCGCGATAAACAATTAATATCCTCGCACGCGTTCTTTGATCGCTTTATATCTGTAAATTTCAAGAGGACAACAAAACTTGAAAGTCTTACATTGTTCTACTCTGAAGTTCAATAATGATGATATTTAAATCATATAATAGATGATTTAATAGTGATAATGATAATAATGATAATAGTGATTTAAATCATCTAAAGGTCATTTCTGGAGAGGGAGGGTACAAAATTGATAGAACAATTATAGGCCTATAATTGAATCACAGGGTTCAATCACAGGTTTCTTATGAATAACTTCATAAACAATTTGAAAAGAAACCCTGTCACCTATGCATTGACCTCCAAAGATCTTATCGGCAATGAAAATTGCTTTTATTGACGCTTGACCACAGTCAATGGACTGCACTGCCTAACCAATGGCTTCATGTATCAGTCAGTGATCTCATTGAGAAAATGACTAATTAATTCATGACATATTTCTAAAAGAGTTGATAGTTTATGACCGTAATGTCTCATGTAGTTCTTCCTTCTCTAAAAATCCAGATTTCATTGATCTCTATCTGGTCGGTCATCACATTTCTCCTCGGTTTCAGCTACAACAGCCCTTGGTCCATCCAAACTTTGTTGCTTCACCATAACTTCACCAACATCTCCGAGCACTCCTCAATCGACCTGACGCATGTTCAATACGGGATCTATGTTGGACTACCTTTTTTTCTGGCAGTCCTACCTGCCATTTGTGGCGGCTTCACTGTCGATGTCTTCGGCATGCCTGTTTGTGTCCCCATGTTTGCGTCAGTCTGTCTTTTTGGTATTTTAATACAGACGCTAGGAGCCACATTCTCGTATTTACACGCCCTTACAGTCTTTTTTCTAATTTCTGGTGAGTGCATTTTCATAATCGGGTTTAGTTCCTTGATTTTAGCACGGACGTACGTGCCTGTTATCTATTTCGACAACGGTTGGATGACATTGATATCTGGTGTATTAAATGCGGCTAATGAATTTGGCAATATGGCAGCGAATGAGCTTTCTCCACGCTTTGCACTTGCTTATGGAGTGGTAGCCTTGTTCAGATTATTGGTCGGCTTCATGCTTCTTCTTGTCTTGTGTGCGTCAGGAAATTTTCTAATCTCAAAGGTGTCTAGCAGTTTTAAGCGCTCAGAAGAGTCAAACAGAGATTTGAAGCTTGCTACTTCAATTGAGAAGGTTTCAATAAAGGAAGTTTTGCGATCTTACCGTCTGGAATTTTGGATATTTCTCATTGGAGCTACTTGTTTGAGAACATGTGAAGTTGCCGTGAAAAGTAACTCTATCGAAATTCAGCGTGTTTTGTTTGATATTCCGATCGTGACAGCTGCAAACAGTGGTGCTGCATGTAGTTTGACAGAAGTCATATCCTCTGCAATATTGGGTTGCTTGTCGGGTTATGTCAACCAAAATGTTCCCTCCGCATTGTGCGGAAGCATTGCTGGACTCACTGCGACATTGACTTTGCTCTTGCAATTGACAAATCCGCTGCTTTCGTATGTGCTGTATGGAATTTGTTTCGGCTCTTTATATACCTGCTTATTTCCAACGCTGAAGAATTAGGTCCCGACCAAATTCTTGGGCATTGCCCTGGCAATCGTCTTTGCCAACTGTTGTGTTTGGATTTCAATCCAGTCTGTTATTTTTGGCATTGTACTTTCATTCAAAGATGAAGGAACAAAGCTGGAATGGATGATCTGTTTGTCAATTGTAACATTCATGTTCGCTGTAGCTGTTGTTTGTGCATGTATTCTCCTCGTACGAGGTACAGATATCTCAAAATTCAAATCAAAATTGCATTGCTGTAAATGTGATGAAAGTGTTGATGAAAGTTCGACTTTAATATCACCGAATGAAAAGGATTCCACCTCACAGACGTATCTACTAAACTAAGAAAAAACTCTGATTGCCATATTCAAAACAATGCATTGCGAATATTACCGGTGCATCAATTTATTTCTCATCAATTATCCCACTCCATTTTAATTTCATCGATTTCAAATCTGCTTTTGATACAGTATGGAAGAATGCTCTATGGAAAATTATGAAAGTAATTGGCATAGATACGAAGATTGTGAGAATTTTGGAAACTCTGTATTGTGAATCTGAATGTGCTGTTATAATAGATGGAAATTGACAGACTGGTTCGAAGTGAGAGTTGGCGTGCGACAAGGGTGTCTACTTTCCTCGACGCTATTCAACATTTTCCTAGAAAATGTGATGGCAGACGTAAAGTCGCTTGATCAGGTATATGGAATGATTGATACATTTTCCAGTGATTTCCGATGCGCAGATGATATCACGCTGCTGTCCACGATCTTCGACATATTAAAGATGTCAACCTATGAATTGGAAAACGCCTCTAAAAAGTGGGGAATGAGGATCTACAGTTCCAAATGCCGAATCATTTCACCCGATACAGATGACATAACCATTGATGGAGAGCAGATAGACAAAGTGGACGAATTTGTACTTTTAGGTAGCATTGTCCCTGATACCTCATCAGACGTTAAGAGAAGAATCACCCTATCATCACAAGCCCTTGGTCGTCTTAGAAAGTCAATATGGTCGGAACGCCGCATCAATCGAGCGCTTAAGGTCAGATTATATAGGGTCCTGATTTCGTGTCTCTGTGAACACCTCCATTTCGTCGGAATATCAGAAGAAAAGGCTGTGTTGGTTTGGACATGTAGTGAGAAGACCAGCTGAAAACCACGCATACAAAACATATCAGCAAGATTCCTCAAATCGAAGGACGCGGGGGAGACCCAAGAAACGTTGGACCGATCAAATCAAGTTTGACACAAGTTTATCTTTATTTACGGCAGAGCGTCGAGCAAAAGGCCGAGAAGGTTGACGCAAAGAGTGCAGGAAGGTGGGAGCAAGGGGCAATCCTCGCATATGCCCATAAATAAGTCAATTTATTTATTTGCTAATTCTATTTATTTCATTCTTCTTGTTGCTGTGCGTAAGTCTACACTCGTACATGTAATTGCATGATTACGATTTTGACTATATGACAACTGCAGCAGTATCACAACAGTGAGAAACTATCTATGTAATTATCATGCAAATAGAACATGTTGTGTCTTTACATGCATAGTGGTAGTTCATTTTATTTGTTTTTGCAAATTGCTTTCTACTTCCCTTTCTAATCTGCTTGTTTCCTATGGTTTTATATTAAGTTATCAAGAACACGCATTCAATTGTCGGCTTACTGTGTCATTGTCATATCCACTGAGCCTAATGTGATGACATCTCCGTTTAAGTCACCGTTCAAAGCAGAGCAGGCGAAACAAGTCGTGTTGAAAATAAAGAAACTATCATGAAACTGGCTTTCAGATTTATTTGCAAAATTTATAAGGGATCAAGCATCGATATCAGATTTCTAGCCTTGTTCAAGTCTGTGGGACTGGAATGGACAGCAGCCGTTTGTTGATGGTCATTTAAATTGCCCATTCAGGTACCGATCCAAGTCAATGAGAATCCACACTGTAAATCGCTCCATACCAATCACCTTGTAGACCATCTGAATTGCGAGTACAATGTATGTTACACATTATTGGCATTAATTTATTAACTATTTATTTATTACTAATATATCTCATTTTATTAGTACAGCATTCATTTCGCCAGGAACATGTATTTTCTGATTTCAATTTTGCTACCCAATAAACATCTCTCATAAGGTAGACATGAAATAAAATGTTGGATCTGGGTACTTGATCTTGATGGGTAGGAGTACTTGATCTTGCGGCTATGCATCCGCAAAAAGCAGTTATACACAGTGCGAATACAACCGTGGGATCATGTGTTGTTGCAGTCAAGCAGTAAACACCCGGCGTGAATGGCCATCAAACGAAAAAATTGCGATCCCTTAAGCACTTGTATTTTTTGGAAAGTATGCGTGTCAGAGACATCATGTATGTCAGTCACCAAAATCATCTATGAGCTGTTGCCAAATTATGACGCCATCTTTCAAAATGGCCGCCATGATTATAAAAATGGGCTATATCTCGAAAATGAATGATTTTTAGGCCCAATAATGTGTTGCGAACAGATATAAAGTTGACCATTGCCTTTCATTTGAGACTAGCTAAATTGCGCGCTCTCAAATGTATGCGATATCTAAAAGGTTCATAGATCTGTAGGATTTTCTATCTTTGTCTTAAATTTATTTGTGTAAGAGGCGCTACATAGAGCAGGAATATTAGGTAGAGTGGTAACTTCACATTTTTTAAATCCCCAATGTGTATACACTTTCGATTTTATTAAATGAACTCGAGGGTGATACAGGTGGTAAATACATTAGCAACTCGATGACCTGCTATTGCTTTCATGCTGAACCTCAAGAGAATCTTCTTAAGCGAGATCATATCATAGCAACCTGCCACTGGTAGACAAAATAACAGAATCAAAGACAATGATTTCAATCAACTTTGAAAGATGTAAATGGGTCCACATCACCCTTCAGATTCAAGAAATGAAATATGACTTTGGCGAATCATAGAATCATGGCGAATCATTATAATGCGGCTCATGAAATTCCCTTGGAAATTAACTTAATTTCCGCTTAGATAGGATGCCTATTATCAAATATTCATTCCTTTCGATATCCAATTTTTTTCATACTACTTATAAAGGGGCTTCCATGTCGGTAGTATATAAATTTGAAAATTTTTGACTTTTTTGAAACTGCTCAGATAATTTTTTGGACCACGGGAACGTAGTCTCCTCAAAAAACTGATTCTTTGCATATAAAAAGTTTCACTGTATACAGATACTTTTTTGAGTCGACACTCTACCTATATATCCCTACTCTATGTAAATGCCATGTCAATCATGGAGAGGTAATATTTGTCAAATTCTCAATTCGATGGGATTGATCAGCCTTATTGATAAGAGTATTTTCGCAAGCTTCATTACATCACAAAACATGTCACTGAAAGTGCAAAATATCATATTCAAAGACAATGATCATAATTATAACTTTAAAAGATATAAATGGATCTACATTACTATTCAGATTCAAGAAATGGAACATAAATCTAGTGAATCATAAAATTATGCCGACAAAAATTGAATGAATTATAAACTTGAGATTTCAGCAAGAAGCACAATAAGATCTCAACTTCTCCATGAATACTGGCATTATTATGTGGTTCATGAAATTTTGCTCCATAATCAGCTCAGTTTCCGTTGAACTAAGATTCCTGTCGGCAAATGTTCATTCTTTTTGATATCTAACAAGTTTCATACTACTTATACAATGGCTTCACGTCGCTGGCATGCAAACAGAAGAACAATTTGAAAAATTTAGCTTCCTAAAAAGTGATCAAACATTTTTAGACCACAGGAACGTTATCTCCGCAAACTGAATCTTTTAAGAATTTAGAATCTTTTATATTTTTTTATATATATTTCTACTGTATGCAGACACTTTTTTGAGTCTATCTACCGTCATGCATAGGGGAGAATGGGGTGCATTGAATATGTTTTTGAACTTTCTCAACAGTTTGAGTATACTAAATCAAATTAGCCAAATTCAAACTCGGATGAAAAGTTGAGGGTATGCTTTGTGTGGTCTCTGTGTGGTTGGACGTTTCTGTGACATTTCATCTCCTCACAATTGAATTTAAAAATCCTTGCCAAACTGGTTCAATGTGCCCCATGTGTGGGGTACTTTGAACCACCTTTACTTAACAACTCTACTGTTCAACTTTATTAGACTTTATGTATCATATCTACAGCTTCAGTTCATGAATTATCAAAATCAAGCAACAAAATTCATAGTTTGAAATTTTTCTTGGCAAAGATGATAGCACATGCTTGATATGCAAAAAATACATGCTATTTTCTGAAAGTTAAGTGTTCATAGACTATCTGAGTTCTCAGATTAGTTAGCATTATTCATGATAGAAGAGCATTCGTAAGAGGACTAGTGCTAAATTCAATGATAAACAATATTACAGTCATCATTGTAATCATCAATAACAGTATGCTTCTAGGCTTCGCGCATTACATGTAGACATGAAAGACATGAGTAGGCCTAAGAAAAAAAGCTGAGAAATCATCAAAAACCAAAACAAGAAGTATCCGTAACACTTAAATTTGTTTGACCAGCAAGAGAGGCTCCAGTATTCAAAGCCGCATCATTTTGATTGAGAACACTGACTTGCATCATTTTATCAATCAGTTTTTATCAATATTACGGTGCTTGTTCTCGATAAGAGCTACAGTGCACAAAAACGAATATCATAACTTCTCAAAAATTTCTGAATAGTCAATGTGATAGCGTCGTAGACCAATTTGTAGCATAACCACATTTCAAAATTTATGAATCACTTTATTCACTCAATAAGAAAATATGAGTATCGAAGTGGGCACTATGAACCATGTTCAAAGTGCCCTATCCTGGGTGGTTCGATGTGCCCCACATCGTTGACTTCATAGAGTATGTATGTATAAGTAGAGTGTCGAGTCAAAAAAGTACATGTATGCAATGAAAATTTTTATATCAAAAGATTCAGTTTTTTGCGGAGATTGCGTTCCCGTGGTCCAAAAATTATTTCAGCACTTTTGAAAAAACTCAAAATTTGCCAATTTATATACTACCGAGATAACTCTCCTAAATAAGTAGTATGAAACAAGTTGGATATCAAAAGGAAGAATATTTGCTAAAAAGCATCCTGACAAACCGGAAATCAAGCTGATTATCAAGGGAATTTCATGAATTGTATTATTATGAAAGTCTTCATGAAAAAGTCACGATATTATTCGTGCTTTCTTGGCTGAAATTTCAAGCTTTTGATTCAATTTTCATCGGCATGATTTTATGATTCACTAAATTCATGTTTCTTTTCTAGAATCTTAATAGTGATGTGGAACCATTTACAGCATCTTTCAAAGTTAAATGATGTCATTGTCTTTGATTATGTGATTTTCTGCCAGTTGCAGGTTGCCTGTGATTGAGAAAATATTCTTGAGGTTGAGCATGAAAGTAATAGGAACCCATCGAATTGGTAGTTTAACAAACATTAAATCTCCAATGCAGTCATGAGAATCTGTGAAATAATATAATTTCCTTCTGCATTGCAATCATGGTCACTCAATTCTGTTGTAATTTCTGCAAAAATATGCATATCTCAGATTTGGTGACAATACCACCTGTATATCCCTTGAGTTCATTTAATAAAGTCGAAAGTGTATACACATTGGGGATTTAATAAATGTGGAGTTACCTAATATTCTTACTCTATGGTTAACTTTTTAAAGACGTGCTCGTGTGCAAATAGGGCTGCATTCAAATAGTTTATAACTGATAGATTAATTAAACTGATAAAGAATACTTAAGAAAAATGCAGTCTAATGAAAATGTGCGCAAGTTGTTGGCTGTATTAAAACAAAAGTTCAGACTTTTTTGAAAATTTACTTTTTCATTGAAATTTTGGGAAATCCTGTTCAAATAATGATGCAGAGCTCAAACAATTGAAATTATCAGAGGAATCATGTTTATTTGCTGCAGTAAACAATGTCTTAAAGCATAAAGTTTCCACTATTCATAGTCTCGTGGCAAAGGCTGGTGGTTCAATGTGCCTCACCTTCGCTTCTTACTCTATGGTTTAACAAAGACATCTACAGTACCATCAATTTCCAACAGATGCTGAAAGCATCACATTTTTGAAAAAAAGTAGAATTCAAGTTTTGAATAGATATTCATCATTTTGGCAACGAGATGACCTAGCTTGCAAAAGCTGATGGCACAACTGAAATGAGAGTGCACCGATTGTGTTACACCTAGGGTTGGCACGAAATATTTCGCGAAGTTTATTTTTTATTTCCTCTGAAGTTTATCGAAGTTTATTTTTCGAGCGCGATGTCGTTTTTCTTATTCACTGATTTCATATCGAAGTTCTCCTTATGAAATGTATACTTTGATTTATCATTTAAGAATTAATTACTACTTCAAAGGCTGTGATAAGTATGTGTTCATCAGTACACTAACAGATTATTCTTCACGAGCCAATCAAATCAAGACACAAGTATATCCCGGTTACCATGAATGCAGTTGCGGAAATAAGACTGCTGCAACGTTCCCCATTGTTTTATTCTCACCTTGGTGATGAAAATAAACAACTTTTAATATTTCAAATTTTGTTTCACAAAATTAAAACTGCGCTCCCTTTCTTTTTAAGCTGAAGTTATATTCATTGATTTAAAAGAAATACAGATGAGACGGGTCGACCGGTTTCTGCACTCAGTGCCTTTCTCAAGACCCAACACTTAAAACTTTTAATAATTTCCAAGCTAAAGTCCAAAAATTAATATCAAGTCAATTGCTGCCTATGTTCTGTTGCATTCTTCGGATTCCAAAGCCACTGATGCATCACACAAGTGTAAATTACATTTACAAGGAAATGTAGAAGCAAGTGACAGCTACATCATTGCTGCAAATTTACAACAACTTAGAAAATAACAACCTGTTGTCACAAATATATGCAATATCTTATTTAGTGTTGTTAATATTCGATAATTTAGGTATTAGAATATGTGATTCGAATATCAGTAAATATTCGAATATATTCGAATAATTCTGTCATTAGTGGTTAATAAGCCATATAATTTCTATAAAATTGCGAATTTAATTCAAGCCACGATGCTACAGGAATAAAGGAGAAAATTGTAAAGCAACATTTATAAGCGGAGAATCTAATTGACTTAAGAAAATTGAAATACGTCGAATATCAGATCAACAGCATCCCGAATTTAAAAGAGAACAATCGCTATTGCATTTCAGAAAATGCAGCAATTCGCCGACAATCTATTTCGTTTCAATGTTATCAGTTGTCCTGCAGCAGAAAATGCTCGTTCACAGGAAACGCTTGAACAAGGTATTGCCAAAAAGTAAATAGCGGCGTGAACAATATTTGGGAAGTCATTCTCATGTTTCTTCCACCACAGCAGGGGATCATCACCGACATCTGCAGAAGGTTCGCGCAAATATGTGTCGAATTGAGTGTTGAGAGATAGATTCTTACTAACTTTGCCACCATCGATACCTGCAGTGTTGACTTTATTGGCAATTTTGCTGCCATACATCATGAAAATATCATCATCCATTTTGGCCTTTTTGCTTGGATTTTCTTGAATTGCTAACTCTTCAGTACTCTCCTCAACGCCTCCACCGAACTTCTTCAAAGCTTCTCTCGTCAATTTGTAGCAACACTTCCGCTCATTTTGCTTTAGGAAAACAAGTTCCTTGAATCGTGGGTCAAGGACAGCAGCTATTTGTATGACTTCTAGAGTCGTCGCGGAGTTCATGATCCTAGTTTGAGTTCCTTACAAAACTGAGGATTTAAAGCGCTGTATGGAAATATCATCGTTGGTGATGTCACTACTTAGAGTGCTGTAATCAAATTCATAATTACGGGATAAACACTGGACAGACTACATGATCTTTCAGCACCCATCTTTTGATTTATCACGTCGAGGACACGCAAAATGCAAACAAGCTTTTCACACAAATCCCAAAAGTCTGCGTCTGGAATCAAGTCGATTCTGGATCCATTTGCCAAACAGCTAATAAGTGACGTTTTCATGAGAATAATTGACTCCGACATCATCAAAGTACTTCTCCAGCGTGTGTGACATTCTTGCACAAGTTTACGTGATACACATTCTTTCTTGATTGCTTCTTTCTTCAATGACTGCGTTGCGGTGGGTGACTGATGGAAATAGGCAACTATTTTTCTCGCTGTAGTCAGCAAATGTACGATCGATTCCGTCTGATGTAAACCATCGTGTATCGCAAGTTGCAAAGTATGACAAAAGCAGCTAATCCGACCTCTGAAGGGAAGCAGTTCAGACACTGACTTTTTAATGTTGGCTGCATTGTCTGTTACTGCGAATAGGAGCTTCGGCTCCAAGTTTCAATCAGACAAAATTCCACCGATCAATGACGCCAAATTTTCTGAAATATGGCTGCCTAGGCATTCTCGCACCTCATTACAATTTGAGTGCAATTCAAATGACTTCACATAAGATACACTCAATCCAACAAAGGATACATTTTGGCTGCTTGTCCAAGTATCTGTATTGATGGCACATACGATAACATTTTTGTCACCTAGCATGTTTTTGAGGATGCCCATTTTTTCCTCATATTTCGAAGTTACGAGCTTCTTCAACGTTTGACGACAAGGCATTTTATAGGTAGAATTCAAGCAGCCAACAAAAGCTCGGAAATGATCGTTGTCCACAAGATTTAATGGTTCGTAGGATTTTGTCATGAAATTTATCAATTTCTCTGTGATGTTTTCATTTCTGATTTCGCTTCTCTTTGTGACCGCAAGAAAACCGGAAGATACGAGGTTAGGCAACACGGTGCGATGAGACGACAAAGAATCTTCAGACATTGACGAATATTGAGACGATGGATCACTGAGATTACAAGTAGAGGACTGACTGGACGACGGAGCACACGAAGACACATTTTCAGTGGCAGGCACTGGAAACGAAGAGTTGTTAATAAACTCGCGCTCGTAGATATCGTTGTGAATTCGCTGAAAATGATTTTTCAAATTGGTAGTAGTTCCAAGATATGACAATATATGACTTCGGTTTACTTTGCATATTGCCTGCTTCCTGTCTTTGGTTGGTGTAAAGTAATTCCACACCAAACTCGTCTTCGGCATCTTGGCAATCACTAAACAAAGCAATGAAGCCGAGGACGGCTGAAGGTAGCAGTGGATATCCATGAACTGCTAAAAATATGAATGATGCAATTGGCTACCCACGGTTCGAGATGCAGAGTTATCTCGAATGTGTGCTTCTCATACATAGTGTAAGACTGTTCTAAATCTCGCCACAATGAATCAATAATGAAGGTAGCTTAATGCTAAGCATCCATGGTGGTCATGGAGATCAGATATGTTGGTAGTCTTCGAAAACTTGCTCGGCATGCTGAGTTAGGGATTCATACCGTGAGTGCCTGCCAACAAGCAGTAACAGACAATCGAGGGAGGAACATAGAAATTGCGACATCAGCACGGACGAACTTATCATCAACGATAATAGATGACACACTCTGAGAAGATGCCTACTCCTCGCCGCCAGCATTATGACATTGCTTTAGTCTCACTTTATTATTTATCACATTACACACCTCAAGGGATAATATGCATAGGCTCATAGGATGATACAAGTCATTAAAAGCATTTCTATGCTTGCACTTAAAGGTAGCTTCCGATTCGAATATTCGACATACTGATTCGAATATTCGAATCAGGTTTTCCAATATTCGAATATTCGAGTATCATTAACAACACTAATTTTATTGTCTAGGAAGATGAACAAGTATTTGCACCCAGACCAGGCTATTTGACATACAGGATTTAAACTTTTGGCTGTATCAATTCATGAGTCGCTGTGAAATACCAAAGTTATATGTTGTCATTTTCTATATTGAATTTTTTTATTGTGTAAATGGGCAGTGGCTATTACATCGTCTGACGACTATTACACCGACTCAGCAGGTACAATTATCTTCCATGTCTGCCACCACGCTTCAGATTTTTGACCCATTGGGGATCATTGGCGTCGCTAGGAATCTCAGTTTGGGGGGGGGGGCAAGGATATTCATCAAAACATCAGTCGGCCTATTGGTAAGTAGCTAAGTGTAGTAATGAAAACATAACGGCATTTTTATTCGCAGAAAAGAGCTATATCAAATTATTCAACCCTTATATATAATAATATAAATTGATAATAATAATGATATAAAACAATAAAAACCGTGATATACATATATATATATATATCTTTCTTTTGTTTTTTGATTTCATGATCCACTAATTCTGAACGAAACTGTTCAGTGACCTTTTTGTTTTGCAGATTTTTATCATATAACTTAATTTTTGTGTATTTTGGAACCAATTCATTTTTTTTTTGCAAATGTTGTTGTAATTAATATCATGATTTAATTTTATGCATTTATGCAAAGACCTTTCCGTTTTTCTATATTGACTTTTTTCTTCTGGCGATATTGTTCTCAATATATAAATATATGTAATTATATATTAATAAATATATAATAAATATCTCAATATATGTAAATATATATATATATATATATAGGCCTACTATGTACCTTATATATAACCTTATAAAGTTATAAAGTTTGTACTGTATTAGTTACACATATTGACAATCCAGAAAACGTTTTAAGTTGAACTAGATAAGACTTTTTACTTTGGAAATCAACAATTTACATCCAACCACCTCATGGTAACCAGAAGGATAAATCTTATCCTAATTTCAGTCGTCTATCACATTTGCCAGCAAAACGGGAAACTAATGTGTCACCGTCGAGATTGATCAAAATGTCTTTTTCCACAGCTGCAAAAGGAAGAGCTTCTAAACGCTCTTGCCCCATTGTTGACCTAAGTTTAGTTTTAACTGTGGCAAGCCGTGAAAATCCTCTTTCAACAGAGGCTGTTGTTACTGGCAAAGTCAACAGGACCTGGCACAAATATCGTAACTGGGAGAAATGTGAAGGCACTCTATTGTATAAAATTCGGATACATTCTATCCAATAAGATTCTCACAACCATCGATCAAGACAAAAACCTGACAAGAGCAGCTCTCAGTAAGGTCGTTGTCGCCGTAAATAAGAAACGCTGCATCATATTATCTGTGATCCACACACGCTTACAGATACTTCTTTCAATAGTCTTTCATTCTCTACGCGCGTCAATGTGTATGCAAAGTGTATGCTGCATTCAAGTTGACGCATACAAGACAACATGTGTATGTGGTAGAGGTAGCTTGAAGTGATCGACTTCGACCTCGACAAACACGCTCACGCAATGATTACATAGCTGTCGCCGCGAAGCCACGAATAACAGAAAGGGAAATGATGACATCGTCTACTGCTACCAAAGGTGGGGGGAAAACTGCCCCCCCCGTGGCGACGCTAGTGTTGGGGACTCACAATTACTCAACATGACAGGAATTATTCATCGGAATGTGTCTTGACTCGCTGCTTTTCTTGCTTCGCCATACTGATTTCTTGAGCGAAATAAACATATTCTCAGCCATAAGACAATTTCGTCTGATATCGGCAATTTTTGAATCATATCACACTTTTAAGCTAATGACTGAATAAAGCTTGGTGACTGAGAAATCATCAGCTCGAGTAGAGCAGAAAATGTTGGAGCTAGACACTACAGCAATACCAAAAATTAGTCTACTATGTCGTTTCAACAGCACATTATCGTGCATAAACTGTTCACATTCTACTATAGAGCGAGTTGGTATTTTATCGCTCAATAACGACTAAATAAAGTAGTCGTTGACTACCGTTAAATAGGCCTACATGTCCACAAAAATGCAAGCATTGAAAAAGCGCATGCACTTCAAAGTCATAGATAGATATGTTTCCTAGATTAATTGACTTTGTTTGAAGTTATTTGGTGATAATTAACTTCACTGCACCAATTCTACAGTGAAATTGATTGATTGGTTCCTGGCTAGTTTGAAATTGTGCATGGAGAATGTGAGGGGCTGCACCAAAACAGTCCCTCATGACAAACTCATTCCTGACTGCCTAGAGGTAAAATTGTTGAGATTATGAATGTGGATTGCAGTTCTGAAAGCTAGCGTAGTTCAAGAAATGCGGCCAAAACAGTTAAAAACATCAAAAACAGCGTATAAAATTTCTATTAACTTGTCTAATAGGGTAGTAAATAATATGAATTGATAAATGTGCATCCATGTTTTTGCTAGATTTCCTAACACCTAATTCAATGACAGAAATTCACATTCACAATTCATAAGCGACTGTCATTGCTTCCATTTTCCATCTTCTTCCTGAATTTTCTGTTTTAATATATGGATTGTGATGTTTTCACCGATCGTCGTTGAGAGAGAAGTACCAAAATAGCGTTTAAAGAAGCGTCTGTTGTGATGAAGATAGACGATGTGTTTAAATCTGCAACGACACAGGCAACGGCACGAAGTTTGACACAGATTTCAAGGTCTCATCATCTTTCTAATGCCTATCAAACCACAGAAACTGTGCCTTGTCTTTCAAATGTCTGTGAAATCGCGATATGGTAATTGAAGCAGGAATGAAACTCTTGCAGAATCCGGCTAAATCAAGAAACGACCGTGAAAACGTGTCGTGTGTCGTGCGTCATGATGGCATCCAGCGCAAGAGGTGGAAGAGAAAACCCATACGACCCGATCATCCTTCCAATAAGCTGCAGATTCCTATCTGTGGATGCATGTGCCTGATCATGATCCCATCGTCGTCGCCATGTTATATTTCTATTATATTTCAATTCAGCAATTGAAGCACATCCATGTAATAGTAGAAGTATTTTGAAGTCAGAAGTTACTAAGAAATATCTAGAACACTTGAGTTTTAGAATTGCGGAATTGTTTAAGACTTAAAATACAAATCCTCAAGCATCGTCCTACACAATTGCAACGTAAACAACTGAAATATAACGCGAATTTCAACAGTGACCTATTTGCGGCTGAAAGGATAAATCAAAGAATTTTGGCCACTTGACATCTCCGCACGTGCATTAAACGTAATAGCGAATTTAAAGCGTTTATTTAGTCAACGAAATTTTAAAACAATCCCTATACTTTGCTGGATTATGAGCAGGCCGGACAGTAGTGAAAATTCTAACTATAGAAATCTGACAATTAGACGCTCACTTCGAGAGAAAATTTGTTCATTCGCGCGCGTTCGGCGTAAGCAATACGTGTACTAGGCTGGTTGTCGCTTGTCGGAGATCAAAGCGATTACTGTCTTTCCCGCCCAGCTGTTGATACTGATCATTCAGAGATAAAAAAAAATCAAATACTTGCTTGTGAATAACGGTTGCATATTTTGATGCATAGAATGGGGCTCATTCCAATCGGTATTATCTTCCGATCTTTAATGTAGCATAAAGACCGTTTCAAAAATAATTGCACAAAAAAGCTAAGCTATTTTTATATGAAGTTTTCGTGTTGAAGTCCTGGATCAATTTCGATAAACGATATGCCATATGAAACCTTGTGTTACATAGATTATTTTGGCACATATATCGGGTACTTATGGGTTATCTCCCCCCCCCCACGTTTTCAAATTTCTCCAAATTCCGTGAAAATGAATCAATCGTCTCAAAACTTTAGGTCCACGTACGGGAGGATGTGTTCTACCTACATGCCAAAATTTGTACAAATCAGAGAAGTACCTTTTGAATTAGGAGCGATAAGTTGAAGTGTAGCGATGTCTAAAGCTTGATCTGACTTCTTCTGACTTCATCGTCTGAGCAGAAACCACCTGAGGTCAACAAAGTCATTTTCCGACTACTCGTGAAATGATGATAACCAGGCCAGAAGCCTCACACAAACATTTTTAACTTAAGAAAGATGTGGCAAGGTAGTGGTCGTGGGAAGATTTCAAATTGCAGTGGATGAGACGAAGAGGGAGAGAGAACAATGCACACACGAGTAACACTAATGCGTCGAACAAACGAAGTCAGATCAGGCTGTTGACATCGCTACACTTCACGTTATCGTCTCTAATGCAAAAAGTACTTGTTCGATCTGCAAAGATTTTTGTATGTAGGTAGAAAATATAGTAAATAAGTGGTGCATATGGGTTATCTCCCCCCAGGTTTTCAAATTTGTCTAAAATCTGCAAAAATGAATCAATCGTCACCAAACTTCAGGTACATGTATGTACCTAAGCATATTTTCTACCTACATACAAAATTTTATGCAGATCAGACAAGTACTTTTTGCATGAGAGACGATCACGTGAACTGTAGCGAAGTCTGCTGCTTTATCTGACTTCGTCTGTTCGACGCATTATTGTTGCTCGTGTGTGCATTGTTCTCTCGCCCTCTTCGTCTCATCCACTGTTATTTGAAATCTTTTCCCGACCACTACCTTGTTAATTTGTTAATTCATGAGAGCCTAGGTCAGGTACTGAATTAACTAATTAAATGCTTGAAACATTTTGAGACATTTGAACATCAAACTGATTTACCTACCTACTATTTCTTTCATCATCTTCTCATTTGATTCTTTCACTAATGCTTTCATTGATTCAACGCTTCTTTCAATATTGGCGTTAATTTCGTCAAGCATTATTTTCGCTTCACTTCTCAATTTTTGGATTTCCTTCTCTTGCTGATCGTTTTTAGTCTCAAGTTGATGTATTTTCTCTTCAAGCACATTTACTCCCAGGACAGTCGTTATCATAAACAATAAGCAAATGAATTTCACAAACATTCTGAAAATAGAAGTTGTTCGTTATCATCGCATTTACATTTAAGCAGCTAATTGTAAAGAAATTAGATGTTGGTTTTGTTAATGTAAGCAAATTCGCATCGCAGAATCTTCTCAAATGTGAGACTTTGGGGTCATCAGAGAAAGAACTAGACGTATAAGGAACAACTGCTTTTGGAGTTCGTGATGGGGACATGAAAATCCGCACAGTTATGATTCGTCGACATCCCCAGGAAGACTGAGATTGTCCTCTATCTAGTAGGGCCTACTTACCATGTCATTGAAAATCAATTCAAATTGGAATGCAAACGTGAAATGAATGATCTCAGGATGACAAGCAGCGCAAATCGTTATTAACATTACAAGCACTCAAATTATCAATTTAAAGTAATTGTAGATAACAAAGAAGTCAAAATAACAACAATGGAATTAAATAAACGATAGATCAAATTGCCACACAAAAGATGTGCGGCTGGTAGGATTCGAACCTACGACCAAGGTTAACTAGACCTGTACTCTACCAACCGAGCTACGAGCCACTTATGCGACTGTGTCAATTGTCAGGATCAAACCCTCACCACCACACATCAGTTGTCATAACAATTATAACCAATGAATGAATAACTCGTCACAATTGTGACCGCCGGCATTAAAGCAAATAGCGGGGATCGATTGTCCACCAAAGCATCTTAAACCATGTCGTGAATGCAATTTACAACAATGGAATTAAATAAACGATAGATCAAATTGCCACACAAAAGATGTGCGGCTGGTAGGATTCGAACCTACGACCAAGGTTAACTAGACCTGTACTCTACCAACCGAGCTACGAGCCACTTTTGCGACTGTGTCAATTGTCAGGACCAGAGCTGGAAAAATTCCACTGAATTTTTTTAATTCCAATTCCGGAGGAGAAATTTCAATTCCAATTCCAATTCCAGTCGAAACAGTTCAATTCAATTCCAATTTCAATTCCATAATAAGGTTCAATTCCGATAATTGCATGTCGCGTATAGTGTCTTATGTTAATGTATCTAACGTTTGTTCGTATCAATCTAACCCATGTGCCCTTATCCTATCCTCGTTGTTCCTGTGTGCCGTTCCCTGCGTCGTTCCTATGTGTGTTTTCATGTTCATAGTTCATATTTCTTGTGTACATGTATATATGTAACCGGTCAGCCTACGCCATTTTCGTTTCGTAAACGATATTTTCAATATCTCGTGAAAAAAAGAAAAGAAAGTTAGCGGTCAGAAAATAATCAGGCACTGAGAGAGAGATGAGATGCGAATAAATATATTAATAAACTGACAGAAGAAAGAAATTCAGTGTGCGAGTAACGTGATTGTTGATGAAAGAAAAAACGACGATAAAAATGATATCAAGAAATCTGATTAATGGTCAGCGTTAAAAAAGGAGATCAAAAATTCCGTAACAAGAACGAAATGTGGTCGGGTCGAAAGCTAGCGGGCAGAGATTAAAGGAAACTCATTCAATTTTCAAAAGAAAGTTGTTTTAACGTCAAGTCTCAAAAATTTGTATCAATTAGAAACGAAGAGAAATTGACACACCAACAACTACCAACAACAACACATACGACATCTTCAGTAGCAGTTAGAACTCCGGGCTCTCACGGTGTAACGTAGCTACAGAAGTAATAACAACAACTGCCTGCCAGCGAACAACAACACAGCAGCGTGAACGGCAACACATCAACGAGCGCGATTGAAGATTGACGGTATAAGTGACACTGATATTTATGATATTATTTTGGTGTAAGTGAGTCCGATCGAATTGAAGTGAATTCAACATTAAGAGGTGAACTGTAAGTGTAAAGTTTTTCTTTTATCGTTGCGTATCGTATCTATATAACTATAGTCTTACAAATTAATATTGTCAATTGTTGTGATTGGAAGTTGAATAATAGTTCATATAATTGAATAATTAATTATTGGAATAATTTTCTGACACTGTCTATACTATCATTTGAGCTGACAGGGTTGCTGCCCTTTAATGCAGAGTTAATATTCCTCTTTCCAAACCAATTGTTTTTCGTGTGTACAACTATTAAGTTAATCTCCAATTTTTGTGCCTATCCTATCAAGAACTAAATTCAACAATGGCTTTATTTTGATCAATTATCTTACTTGATAAATAACTAAATAACAGATTGAACAAAGATGATTGTCTTTTCATTGTCTGCTTAATCGCTGAAATAACATTGTCCGGGCCTGTATGCCCACCGAAGTCACAAAAAACACCTTTTATTCAACTATAGAATAAAGCTACCTCTGTCGATCTATCTCTCTCTTATCTCTGCGTGCAGTTAACACAACGGCCGAGTACTGTGATTTAATTTTTTTACAAATAAATTTATCACAGGTCTATCGAAAAAGTGGAATTGAGGTTTATCAATGTCAATTCCAATTCCAATTCCAGTAGATTGAAATATCGTCAATTCCAATTCCAATTCCGACGAAAAATGGAATTAATTCCGGATCTGAATTAATTCCAATTCCGACTTTTCCAACTCTGATTGCCACACCTTTATTAAGCCACGCATATTAATATATATTGGATGTGGCCTGGTCATCATCACTTCACCAGTTGTCGGGAAATGACTTTGTTGACCTCAAGTGCTTTCTGCTCCGACGGTGAAGTCATAAGAAGTCAGATCAAGCTGTCGGCATCGCTTCACCTCAAGTTGTCGCTCCTAATTCAAAAAGTACTTCTCCGATTTGCCTAAATTTTTGCATGTGGCTAGAAAATAGCCTCACTTACTTCTGCTTAAAGTTTTGTGACGATTGATTCATTTCTACGGATTTTAGACAAATTTGAAAACGTGGGGGGGGGAGACAACCCATCAGTACCCTTAGATCTGCAAGTCTCATCAGACGAGAACAGTTCGTTATGAATTGAAGTGTTGCTAGGGGCAGTCTATTTTAGAGTAATATCCGAGTAAATTCCATGATTAATTTTGGTCGACCAAGAAAATAGTGTCAATCTGAGAAGAGCACTGAGTTCAGTGTGATATGGCGACAAAAAGGCTTTCCGTCTTGTTACTTTTCGTTAAATAAATCCGAATTTGCAGATATTATTCTCTTGAGTATCAAAATATATAAGTTGTGGTTGTCGTATGATTTGAGGGAATATCAGATCAGTTTTTCACTGCCAATACTATTCATAAAAACCAAGTGAAATCAATCCTTTTGTCAAACTGTCAACACAATTATAAGCTATATCGACTGTTGCCACGCACTGCGATGAGCATGAGCGATAAAAGCGAGCATTTTCAAGGAGAAAAAAAATGACTGCTGTTTGCAAAATAGATGTCATACTCATCTTCTTCGTGAAATTTCCTTTTAAATGAAGTGTGTTTCAACTAAATTGGTAAAGAATTCTGCGATCTGCGTCAAATAAACGATATGAAGCGCTTTGATGACTGCATCGCAATGCTTGAAGGAGTGGTGAACAGTCAAAGACAGATGAAATTTATCAAAACAAGATATTGGGGAGCTTCCAACACCAGAAAGAAAGGGTTATCGTGAGCCAACGTCACATCTCATTCTCGCAGAGGTTAGGCTACAATCATCATTATTGAAGAATTTAACAGAGGAATTCCGAAAGCTCAGTAAAGCGCTAAGGTATCTATCTGATTCTACCAATGATATCCCGAAGGAGGACTCAATATATATGGGTTTTGAAGGACCATTCTCATTGTCATCCATAAGTACTCGAAATCCAAACATATTTGCAAGGAATTTTTTGCGAAAACGATTTCAAGCAGCCGAGTTGAAAACCTACATTATGTGTCCCAAAGGGAAGACGCAGAAAAAACCTCTTGATTTGACGGAAGTAGAAATACTGCGCGAGGCGCTGACAAAATGGTTCGGCGACGAGTTTTCCTGGAGATCAATTGAAATTTCGGTAAACCAATTTCTCCGAGAATTTAATAGGCCTACGGCAATCAGTCCATGATGTAACTGTTAATGAACAATCGTTATTCAATATTGTAATTAAAAATGATCGTAAAGGTTCATGGTAATTCTGTCCAAATTTGTGTATTATGTTCATTGTTCAATTACAATATAGCCACAGTCAAATTGTTCAATTCTTATTTCTACTGCATTCACATGTACATTTACCTGTTCAAGCACACATCATAGCATTTCATAAATGCAACGTTATTATAGTAAAGATTAGGAGAGCTGTGTCGACCGTAATTCGATGCAATAACGATGTATTGAGTTGAATGTTACAGTACGTGTGATCTCACACCGATGTTCGTGATGATTTGAAGTCACTAAACGTCTAGTATGTATGTTAAGGTTGACTTGGAAGAAAATAATACTCTGATTTATTTGCAAGTTCTCATAAATGTTTGTTTGCGCAAATCCTATATGAGTAGTAAGAAAACGGCGAACACTCGACCGGCGCCCCCCTCTGGAACGGCAGAGTGTCGTGGTCGGCCGCCGTGGTGCTTCGGGTCTGAGCCCCCCCTCTGGAACGATAGAGTGTCGTGGTGGACTTGGGCGACCGCCAGGATTAGTCTTGAGGCTATAGTGTGTGATGTTTTTCGTGCAATCTGCTGAATGTTGGGTTGTAAAATGGGTTGTTTCGAGTGGAAGGAGTGGTCGGATGAGAAAACGGAGGTCGGATTCGTATTCAGCGTGAAATTCTGCATCGGTATGGTGAGTTTCAAGGCAATCGGTGAGAAAAAATTTTCAACATTTTTCGAAAAACGACAGAGTTAGAATTTGGGACGTTTTGGTGTGTAGCGTCAAAACGAAGCATCGGATGAGAAAACGGAGGTCAGATTCAGATTCAGCGTGAAATTCTGCATCGCTATGGTGAGTTTCAAGTCAATCGGAGAGAAAAAATTTTCGCTGACGTCCCCCCCTCTGGACAGCTTGTTTCGATTTTGGCTTCCAGTGGACGGATTTTGTCGTGCGATAGCTCGTTTGAAAGCTAAGAGTGAGACAAATTCAGTGAAAGAATCGGCTTGTTCCTATCTGTCTTCGTTCAAAAGTTAGAGCGGTTACAAGATTTTAGGTCGGAGCTCGCTCACCTGAAAAAATCCTAAGTGTCAGAGTGACTTTGTATGGGTAAAATTTTGAAAATTTTCCAAAGTGTGGAATTTCGACCTGGGACCGTCACCAAAACATTTTTCATCAAATTTTGAAATTTCACTGACGTCCCCCCCCCTCTGGACAGCTTGCTTCGATTTTGGCTTCCAGTGGACGGATTTTGTCGTGCGATAGCTCGTTTGAAAGCTAAAAGTGAGACAAATTCACTGAAAGAATCGGCTTGTTCCTATCTGTCTTCGTTTAGATGTGAGACGCCATTTAAGATTTTGGGACATTGGCGAAAAACGACAGAGTTAGAATTTGGGACGTTTTGGGCTGTAGCACCAAAACGAAGGCTCGGATGGGTAAACGGAGGCCAGATTTGGAATCAGCTTGATGTTATTGTCCAATGAGGATCATCATCCAATGAGAATCAAGCATTTCTTTATAAATAGTGAGCCTTCCACAGTGAGAATCATTCCATCGTTGAATCACACGAGTGACGGACGCACATTTTCTCTCTCTCTCTCTCTAGGTCCCTGTTCTATTATCCAACTAAAATGGTAAGTCGCTACTTCCCTCCCTCTCCTCCCTTGAACGTAAACTTAATACAATCTTTTTTCATTTTCAGGCATCTACTCCATCTGCTGCACTAGTAGGACAAAATGGCGGTCAAACGTTACAAGGTTCGCTAACGGTCAGATCATCTACAACTGAGGCCAGTGGAAGAAACATCCAAGGTACATAATCCTACACCGCTACAGCGTAAATTTAAACAAGTCTTGCGTTATGATGATCATAGCGTAGTACTCCAAACGGGAATGCTCCCTTCCACGGATGTCAAGATAATGCACAATCAGTATGGGGACTACATACTGATCCCGTGAGTCCGTACATTCGCCACCAACTTGATATTATTGAGGAGTACGTGACATTAAATATGGACATTCCTACTCCTCTTGCTCAAGAGTGGAAGGCGAGAGATGACAAGGATACTCCCTATAGAAAGATTTGGATGGTAATCACATTTGCCTACCGGTATCACATTGGTGTACTTACTATAAGAAGGATAGAGATCATTCAATACCATCAGATGTGATGAGCTCGGAGAAGGTACTTGGGATATCCTTTTCAAAGTGAATGGGCTATATTATGGTCGACACAAGGATAATAAAAATAGCCTCTCTCTCCATGCATATGGAATCCATCCTATATATTCCAAAACCACCCAACGTGGACGACATAATTGATCAAATCCTTAACAGCAGTGGTACGAAGCGCAAGTCGGAGAAGAATGCTACATCAAAACGCAAATCAAAGAAGGAGAATTACTAGTCCTTTCCTAACTCTACCCTATGACAATTCGCTTATGTGCTTTGAGTGTCGTAGACGTGGTCTTATTAGATACATTTTACTTCTTCGTTGCCATCATATCATTTGTGTATTTTGTCGTGAAAAGCATCGATGTAATTCTTCATTTTGTAATATGTTATAGAACGTTTCCTTAGATGTGTAAATTTCCGTTTTAGGCTTCTATCATCATTTTTATGGATTGTGAGGGTGAACCTGTACAGGAGCTCAGTGCTATTGCTATGAACAATTGGACATATCAGATTGTTAGTGTCTATCATCAACATGCCAACTGCGATCCCAATGTTGATCAATGGGCGAGAAAACACATTCATGGACTTAATCTGAAATATTTGCAAGACTATGGCTTTTCTTGTGAGAGTGCTCTTCTTATTGACTTTAAACGATGGTTAGCTGCTTTCAATGTTATACGCATCTTTTGTAATAATCCTGGTAAGGAGAGGAAAGTATTTCCCAATCTAATCATTGATGATATTTTGCTCCCGCCTTGGGATAGTAGAGTGAATCAACATTATCATGAAGTCACGAAACGTTTTAAGGATTTGTGTGTTCCTATTTTGTCTGTTCGTTGTAGTAGCTACGTTCATAACCAATGCTTCTTTCCTCCTTACCTCAACACTGCCAAAGTCCTGTATGGTTATCATTGCTCGCTGTATGATAGTTATCAGCTGTATCTATTTTATCTCTTTCAAACCATTGATTTATAATGCATGCTTGTTACCGTTATTCAATAAATGTTACTATGAGAAGAGTTGTTGTTTTCATGCAATGGATGGGTTAGATAAAGGGCGATCATGTCTTTCTCAAACGACTGCGGAACATTACGTTTTCATAGGCAAAGTTTTAAAAGGAGCTGTTCAAGATTATGTGATAAAATTTCATAAAGATGAGACCGACATCGAAGCAGTGGTCGATGATGCTAGCACTCTATTTCTAGAATTAATGAATACATTCTCTGATAGCATTATCATGGCGCGATTAGTTGCGAAAATTAAGTTTAGTCATTTTGGAAGGAAGAGGTGGAAAGTCGCTCTTTCCATTTTGCTTCTTATTCAATGGAAGTGGTAGATCACCCCGAAGAATTTTTTAAAAGACATATGATAAAAATTGCTGAACGTCTTAACGCATTTAACCATCATGGTAGCAGTCTAGTGATTGAAGCGATTTCAGATATTCACATTCAACTTTCCATAAAGAAAAATTGAAAATGCAGTGGTACTTGATTGTAGCACAACTGGTTTTCGAGCTATGTCT
Source organism: Prostheceraeus crozeri (assembly GCA_907163375.1). Classification (NCBI taxonomy): domain Eukaryota; kingdom Metazoa; phylum Platyhelminthes; order Polycladida; family Euryleptidae; genus Prostheceraeus; species Prostheceraeus crozeri. Next base: position 5,689 of record CAJQUW010016533.1, on the reverse strand, counting down.
GCTCACTCTCGAAGTATATTCCTTCTGTACATGCGTCTATTATTTAGAAAAGGCTAGCAAATTCATATCTTCAAAAAGACTTGCTATAGACATCAGTAACGGTGAAACTATGTGTTGCGATGTATGTAAGCGAAAGGATGGAAATGAAAAGCGCATCTTCAAGAGATGTAAGCATGCTTTTTGTCAACGCTGTTTCATACGTAATTGCATTCAACTTTGCCAATGTAACCACTGTGATATTGCTCATTTCGAGTGTCACTTATGTCGCAATAGTTAGTACCTATGCAAATGTGGTAAAGATAGGTTTTAGCAAAGACTAACACGGAAAATGGCGAAACGTAAAAATGGCGAAACGTAAAAGTCAAAAGTTTTCTTCAGCCATTCAAGCTCTCCGACGAATGAAAGCAAATCAGCGATACAATGCTATACGACATGCTAACGATAAATTCATTTGTGAAATTATTTCTCATGTGAGGAAGTTGAGGACGAAGAAATTAGCGCCAAAACAACGAAAGTTACTTAAGCGATATGCTACGAAATTGCGTTTCATCTCCAATCCTAAAGTCACCCTTCAAAGAAAGAGGAAAACTCTAACACAAAAGGGCGGTTTCCTTTCAGCAATACTTCCAATGATAGCTCCTGCCGTGGGCAACCTATTGGGTAATATCTTTGGCTCTAAGCGTTAATTATGCAAAAGTTGAATCTCAAAGTAATAAAATGGATTTCAGACTTCAATGTGATAAAGTTCTGACTGTATCAGGTCCATCTCATGCAGGTAAAACTGTTTTCACGCTGAATTTATTGGATAAAAGAAGGGAGTTGTTTAAGGAACCTATCAATCGAGTGATTTGGTGTTATGGTATTTATCAACCGTCGCTGTTTCAGGAATTGCAAAGTCGCAACTTTATTCGACATGAAGGAATTATTCCAGTGGATAAACTTCAGTCTAATGATGTTGTTGTATTGGATGATTTAATTAAAAGAAAGTAAGAATTCAAAAGATGTTACAGATATGTTCAATCGCGCAGCACACCATAAAAGGTGTTTTATCATCTATATTACACAAAATTTGTTTCCTGATGGAAAAGAAGCTCGTACACGAAACCTGAATACACACTATTATGCTATTTTCAAGAATCCGCGAGATAAAAGTCAATTTGAAATTTTAGCGCGACAAGTTGCACCCAGAGGATCAAAAGCCTTAATTGAAATTTTTCAAGCAGCTACTTAATAAACATACGGTTACTTATTCATTGACTTTACGCAAGAGTGTCCGGAAGAATTTAGATTTCGAAGTGATATTTTGAAAACTCCCATGATTATCTACAAACTATGAGGTCTTATTCTCGCATGATTGTTATTCCTCAGGATGAATATGTACAATTGACTGCCATGCAGCAAGTAAAGCAACCTCTTGCAAATCAAATGTATAGGAAAGAAATAGATTATCAGCAAAATGTTCACATCAAAGATCCACATCGTGCTGTATTATTACAATCGGAAACTGTTTGAGCAATTGAAAAACTTGAAGAATAAGATGCGTGACTCTGTATCGACTGCTACACCTTTAGCATCTCGCGCACATGCCATATCTCTTTTCAACAGTATTGAACCCCATCTCAATGTAAATGATAGAGGAGAAATCATTACAGATGAAAATAAAGTGATTGATGCTTCACGTTATGAAGACTTGATTCAGTATGCGACACGTAGAAAGCGCCGTCAGGGCTATGTTCCACTGGTTGGTCATACTTTCTTAAACTATTGAAAAAGCATAATGTGCCAAAATTTGCTTTAAATAATGAGACATTGAAAGAACTTGATTCAACAGTGGCTACTACTCCAATGCTTCAGGCGATGAAAATGCCAACAAATTGGTTTAAGACGTCACCTGCTACATCCCCTCCCACACTCACTAAGCAAACAAGAGGAAGAACTCGACGTAGATCTACATCGGCCACTAAAACTGGTAAAAGGAAAACGTAAAACAGCTCCTCCTAGGAAATACATGTTCTCAGACTATTAATATGAAGCAGATGTGTTGCTTGCCATGTAATGAGCCGCCAGAGGTGAATGTCGTTGTCACTTGCACTTGCTGCGCCAGCTCTCATAATGAAACCCCTAAGCAATGTGAACACGATCGCAAAACCGCTAAAGCTAAATGCTGCAGTTGTTGTAAATGTAGAAAGGCAAGAAAACAAAAAGATGAGAAGGAGGAAAAAGAGTCAGCCGTCATCGACTGAACGTTTGAAGTCAATCTATTATGATGTAAAACATCCGGCAGGATTTGCATCTATCAAGAAATTATCAAAAGCGAGTGGTCTTCCACAATCACAAGTGAAACGATGGTTAAAGGGTCAGGCTACCTATACACTCCACAAACAAGCGAAAAAGAAGTACCGCACCCGCCATTATATTGTTCATGACATCGATGAACAATGGCAAGCAGATTTGTGCGATGTTGCCTCCATTTCAAAACATAACTCGGGCAATAATTTTATTTTAACCGTCATTGATATTTTCTCGCGTTATGCGTGGGCTCAACCTTTAAAAACTAAAGAAGGGAAAGGAGTAGCAAAAGCATTCCAAACAATTTTTCGAGAAGGTCGCATTCCAAAAAGAATTCAGAGTGATCAAGGAAAAGAGTTTGAAAATCAGCATGTGACAAGATTATTTGAGAGGCATGACATTGAGTTGTTTAGTGTAAAGAGCGCTTATAAAGCTGCACTCGTTGAACGTTTTAATCGCACATTAAAAAATCGCTTGTGGCGACATTTTACTGCCAACTTGACACAAAATTGGACAAAGGTTCTACAAGATACACTCCATGCCTACAATCACTCTATCCATCGTTCTATTGGACTCAGACCAGTAGATGTAAATGCTGACAATGTAGATAAAGTGCGCGAATCATTCCAACGTAAACGCACTCATGTGAAAAGTGATGTGAAAATTGGCGATAAAGTTCGTATCTCAAAAGTGAAAAGTGTTTTTGCTAAAGGGTACCTCCCGAATTGGACAGAGGAGGTATTTACAGTATCAAGGATTAATCAAAAAGACTCTCCGACCACCTACAAGTTGAAAGATTACGATAATGAAGAAATTGAGGGTAGCTTTTACCGCGATGAGATTGAGGTAGTCACTGAAAGTGAAACATATTTGGTAGAGAAAATCATTCGATGTAAAAAACGGCAAGGTGAAGAATGGTGTCTTGTTAAATGGACTGGTTATCCTTCAAGTATGAACTCTTGGATGCTTCGTGCCGACATCTTTCATCTAAGTGATCGACAGTGATTCATGCAAAGTTGTAACTAACAATGTTTAGGGTTTGAGCTATGAATCCAACTGCCTCATTTTATTCACGACCCTCCTATGTAAGTGGCGGAGGACAAATTTACATCGGTGCTCGCCGCCAACGTGAAGGTAGCATACTTGGTGCACTGAAATCTGTTGTAGCACCTCTCATATCCAATGTCGGTAGATCTTTAAAACGAAATGTTTTAAGTAATGCCGTTGGCTTTGCTGGTGATGTTGCTAGTGATCTTTCCAGAGGTAGAAGTTTTAAGAGCAGTTTGTTGAATCGTGGGAAGGAACGCGGTTTAAAAACATTGAAGCAGACCATTGCTGGTGTTACTCAAGGAAAGAAATCACCTAAACGAATGAAAAAAAAAGGAGGAAACATCGCGGAGCTGGTAAGGTGCGATCTTCAGTCAAAAGGCATTCACGCAAACGTCGCAGAGGCTCTAATCATTCATCAGGCGCTAAACGACGACGCTGCTATAACTTCTAATCATGGAGTGTAAAACTTCCGGTTTTTGTTTGTTCGATCAACAAGCCATACAGACAGATATTCTTAGTTCAAGTATTGTAGATTATCATCCTCGAACAGCTGAGAATGCTGGCCCCATTGAATTTGTTATTCCTGGTGGTAGTGATGACTACATAGATTTGAGTTATGCGATGCTTGATTTGAGGTTTAGAATTCAGCAAGCAGATGGAACTGCTATTGACGATGCACATAAAGTTGGACTGAACAATTTACCATTGACTACATTACTTCGTGATGTTTCTCTAACGATTGGAGAGCAGCAGGTGGAAGGTGGTCAAAGCGATTATCCCTATAAATCATATTTCAATCATGTATCACAGTTTCATCCAGCAGCACAAAAAAGTCATATGGAAGCCATGGGATGGTACAGAGATGAAGCAGGAAAATTTGATGTTGAAACAAACAGTGGCTTTGTAAAGCGATCTGCTATGATTAAAGATAGTAGAGTATGTCAGCTATATGGTCCGCTGAATTTAGACTTCTTTAGACAGTCAAAGTTTTTACTCTGTAATACCAGCATGCGACTCAAGCTGACATTGAATAAGCCTGAATTTGCGCTGAATGCATTTGCTAAAGTTGACAATTTTAGAATTCATGTGGAAGATATTGCACTTTACATTCGTCGAGTAGTACCGAATCCAAGTGTCATTAGAGGACATGCTGAAGTCTTAACCGCCAAAATGCCATTTACCCCGTTCAGCATACAAAGCTTCTCACCTTAACAATTCCGAAAGATCAAAAGAGTTTCATGAAAGAGGGCCTCTTTCCATCGGAAGCACCGAAGCTCCTCATGGTGGCAATGGTTGAAAATGATGCATTTAATGGTAATATAAAGAAGAATCCTTTCAATTTTAAACACAATCAGTTAAGTGAAATTGCTTTACGTGTAAATGGTGTGAGTCATCCTGGTCCACCCTACAAACCAGATTTTGCTGCGGATCAATTTATGCGCAGTTATGTTGATTTTATGGATGTCTTTGGCTTTTACAATACGGATGATACCAACGGACTGACTATGAAAGAGTTTTAAGAGTGGATTATACTATTTATGCATTTGATTTGACTGCTGACAGCGATATAGTGCACCCTATCGTCAAGCGAACGTGCCTCATAATATTCGTTTGGATTTTGACGTTCAAAAGAACACTACCTGAGACGATCAATGTATTAATTTATGCAGTCTTCGATTCAAATATTGAAATTACAAAGTATCGTGGACGTGATTTTCAGTATAATCGTTAATGAGTTGGTTGACTGCTGACGATATTAAGACTAAAGTGCAGCGTAATGCAGACGAAGCGACGTTGAAAGCTTTCGATAATGTCTATTCACTCGATACCTTACCACCTGCAGTAAATCACTATCCCATCTTTATTGTGCTCAACACTCATTCACAGAATTTATGCGGTGAGCATTGGAAAGCGATCTTTATTGGAGAAGACCGACGTGGTGAACTATTTGACTCTCTTGCTCAACCTCCAAATATACCAACACAGCAGTGGTTGAGAAAAAATACGCGTCAATATCAGCGAAATGAACGCATACTACAACATCCACGTTCATCAACGTTTTCGTTTGCTTGTGGGGCTTTTGTTACTGTACTTCATCTTAAAACGTTTACATGTATCTCGATTTGCATCTATTATTCAAAACTTTTCATGTAATCCATCCTCTAATGAAAAAATGATTTGTAAGTTCTATCATGATTTGAAATAAAAACATCATGTTGGAAAAATTATTTTTTATTTTACAATCCGCTGGGTACGTACATACTCAATGAGATAGTCTTAGGATCTCCCAACTATTTTTTTTTTTGGGGCTTGTACATGAGATTTTAGTCCAGTAATGAATCACTTTACT
>CAJQUW010016530.1:155000-194862 GCA_907163375.1 Prostheceraeus crozeri | reverse complement strand
GTAAGAACGCGCACTTACATTGTCAAAATGGTATACAGTTTCCATTGCCAAGGGCAAGGAATCGCCAATCTGGAGTTTGAGGGGTTTTCACATTGCTGGAAATATTGCCGAAATGCAGAAGTTCAACCAACTTTTGTTTTCGTGATCCTTTCGCATATCAAATGCCGTGCAATTACTCAGAATGTGGGTCTGATGTAGGCAACTTTGCTGGAATCTCGTTAATACGAATTTAATGCTTTCATGTCAACATAGGAACGCTCGTGTTTGCCTTGCTTTGCTTTCAGTGTAACTGAGATCTAATAGGCCTTTAGTCAATCCTTTTGCATGAATTCGTGAGGAAGAGTTGATTCTCCAATTCATTTCCACTCGAGAGCGGTCAATTAGGCTAAGTTCGTATTATCGAGATTGCATCGACGTTTTCTTCCCAGTAAACATGTGACGTCAGCGGGATGTCATGACGACGTCATTCCAGGATGGCCCACGTACGTCTTATTTGACAGTAAAAAAGACGTCACAGCGGAAGCATCACAGGACGTCAGTATGACATCCCGCCGGGACATCCCACGTACGTCACAGCGGAACTCTCACAGGACGTCAGTCTGACATCCCGCCGGGACATCCAACGTACGTCTTCAAAGTGCTCCTACGAGACGTCCTAATGAGTCACTTGACATCGTGACAGACATCCCATTACCGTACTTAAAACTAGTTTCAATCATTTACCCAATTATGAAGATAACGAAAACATAGGAATCATCTGTGGATAATTATATTTTCGCAAATTATCTAAGTATTTCTGTTTGCATACACGTTCCACTTGAGACAAAAGCAGACGCTGATAAATCACGGATCCTTCTTGATATTCCATTGACCTTTTGTAAGCACGACGTACCTGAAGTAAGAAACAGCAAAATTTAATTAGATCACAAAAATTACATACACATACAACACATACATATACAACGTTCAAAAGAGAAATCACTATATTAGAATATCAATATCTAATATGATGAAATTGCTCATTAGAGGTGTCGAAATGCATGCCTATCGAATTTGAGTCACTGTAGAGAAGATGCTTCGACATGTAGGCATGTAGGGCCTACATTGAATATGAACAATATATAATTCTGTAGTTCGTAAAATATAAAATTTCTTTCATTGAAATGAGAAATAATCCAAAATAAAAGTTTCTTCAGACTTGTCCTAAAATCTAGAGGATGTCGAAGCTAAATTATAAATTGAAGACATAATTAGAAACTAAAATTAGACTAAAATTTTTAAAAAAAACCTCATACATTTTAAAATTCACATTGTCATTATATTTTGAATGCTTGCAATACTCTGCATCTGCACAGATTTGATATATTTTTGATTTTTGACCATCTTCGGATATTTATCGCCTGTAAAATTAGATCATGAATTTTAACATAATTTTGATTAATACTGTACAACCCAATAAAATTTGACATTCATATGATGATAGAATTCCTGTTTAGAGTATTTCCTCTGTTTTTCAAGCAAATGCGGGACAAGCGATCATCATCTTCCGCTATAATTTATTTACACACAATTAATTGCACAATCATGATAAAATTAATTAATCATCATAATTATCGATGAATAAAAAAGCCACTAGATTTATTTTGATAAAATTCAAAAACTAATTCTTGCACAATGTCTTTCGCCCACTCTTATTCAAGTGCAAACGTGGACTGAATATAAAATACAAAATCTAAAATCATATACTTCTGCAGTAATATATCTATGAACAATCTTTTTGTTCATAGATTCATTGCTGTAGAAGTATGATTTCACAAGTGATTTCAGATCTTGTATTTTATATTCAATCCTGCATGTTTGCACTTGAATAAGAATGGACGAAATGCATTGTGCAAGAATTAGTTCTTAATTTTATCAAAATGAATTTAGTGCCTTTATTTATAAACTAAGTAAAGGGGAATCATTTTTTAGACATCATAATTATCATCAAATAATAAACGTTTTGTTCTATTTACAACATAATGCGAAACATAACGTTTTATTATATTTAAATCGAATATAGGCCTATTTCATGTAGCCCATAATGTGTTTGCTAACCTTACAAATATGCAAATTATAATAGTGTCATATTTGCAACCATTTCATAAAAATCCAGGCTAGCAAAAAATACATGGCAATCCGATACATCCATGAGCAAAAGCAAATTATTCATTCATTCATTTTCTCAATAATTGATAACATTCAACAAAATAAGCTTACTTGAATATTATTCAACAAAACTTACGTATGTGCATGCATTACGATATTGCAAACTGATATATGTGACGTACAATCGTCCAATTATTCAAATAGTGTATATAGTAGAATCATAATCATTATCTAGATTTGCTTAATAAGCTTAGATACCTGCACTATTCTTACATTATTACAGTACATTTAAATTATTCACTTACGTAAAAAAATCAATGCACAATCACAACATTTTGATCGTCAAAATGGTTGCCTATGCATAGTCATTTATAATCCTATGGTACAAACTTCAGTATTTTGCAGAAAACTTTGAGTATTTTATTAATGATCACACAACAGTTCAATAACAGGAAGATGAAAATGTTCGAATACCAGCGTTCCTTTTTAAGCATGGCAAAATGCATGTAAAGCCTCTAATTATTGTAAATTATCTTCGGCAGGAGGAATTAATCTGATTCCAATTCGAGATCCAAGAAATTTGAAATAAATTAATTGACATCTGATGATGCCATGTTTTATGGACAATTTAAATAATTTTTCTTTTATTTTTGCGATTTCATGAATTAGCTTCAACATTTATAATAATTTCGTGAAAATAAGCTTATAACTAATCCAGTGCGTATATAGTTAATTCACTTAAACTTAATAAGAAATGAAAAGAGTAGACATCTCACCTGTAAACTCGGTAATTGATGATATCAATCATTTTGTTGTACTGCATTAGACTCTTGTCAGAGATCACGAGATGACATTCGAAGCCCTGGTTTTCAGCGACTAATGTAGGAGATAAAGTCAAGTCACTAAATATGAGGTGAACCAAATCACAAGATGTTTTGTAAGATGATAAAGGCAAAAGCTTAGTCGTCATCTGCTGGTCTGCAACTTGAAAATAGAAATAAATGATCTGTGAATTGATTGTGGAGGTCGAATATGGGTGGCGGATTTAAGTTCCTCCAAATGTCCAAAGGAAAGGTGCTCGAGGCGTCGTTTAAGAAAGTTTGGTCTAAGTCGTAGACTTATCACTAAAATCGTGTCGCTAGACATGAATCACGTTCGATGCGCAGTGCGAGTAACATGAATGAAATGAAGGACTGCTTGGCACGTTTCCTCTCGCTGTCATGTGATTATCGATAGTGACGCGTTGATTGAAGGTCATTCGCCTAGGCGGTAGTAGGGAAATAATCTGTGCGCTGTTCTCCTCTATTCAGAAATGAAATACGAGGGCTGCACTTAATGACGTGACCGCCAACGCTGGGATGCTTGTAAATCATCGAAAGACAGACTCATTCCATGCATCGAGTACGGGCACGAATGAATCCGAAAAATAGATCCGTTGAATTATGATATTGAACTATTGCAATTGTATTCTATTCCAACTGCAATCGCAAAATTGGGATTCATCAAATGCCCTGTGATAAATAAACATGAATCCTATTAATAAGAAATGCATGGTAGAAATTAGTGATGAATTTTTACATTATGCTATTTTCGAAGATACATCGATTTAGATAAAAAACAAGGCAGAAAACAGATTGATGGGAGAATAAGAAATAGAAGAAGAAAAAGAAGAGCTGATAAGGAAACAGAAGAAGAAAAGGAAGATAAATGAGAGAAATGAGGAGACAGAGTAGAGGAGGAAGAATGGGAAATCAAGAGAAAGGAGAGGAGGAAAAAGAGAAATGAGAAGAGACATGGAAGAAGAAGAGAAATGATGAATTGGAACAAGAGAAGAAAATGAAGAGGTGGGGAGAAATAGAAGAGGAGGAAGAAAAGAATTGAGTTGAGAGATGAATAGAAAATAGAAAATAGGGAGAAAGAGAAGAGGAAAGAAGAAGAGAAATTAGGCTATGACAGAGAATCATTATCAGAAGAAAAGCGAGGAGAGAGAAAAAGTGAGTGAGAGAGCGAGAGTTCGAGAATGGAAATTAAAAAATATAGTCCCAAAACTTAGTGCAATTAAGTGGAAATCATTCATCATAGCGTAAACGTCATAATTTCATGACTCATCGTGGTTGTGGCTCATTGATCATGTTTGTGGTCACACTTTGGATGTCACAGTGACGTCATACACAGGCGGTCATTCTGACGTCTTTGATGGGAGGTCACTGTGACATCCCGTTCTGGTCATAGACGTCTCAGACGCATGATGACATCAATGGGACGTCACAATGACGTCACAATGTTTACTGGGTTTTCAATATGATTGAAATATTTTTCTATCATCAGCGATCCGTCTCATCGAACTTTTCATGTTCTTAATTCTAAAGCTGATGTGGGTGCTTACGAGCCAAATTTTGAAAGAACAACGTTGGAGGTCATAAAGCTGTTTTTCTGATGTATGAATCAAGCTTCAGAAAAGAATTGGGCAAAATATCAAGATCTTGAGATAGAATGATAACAGAAGACAACGTGAAACGATAATACTTCCGCTGCATCGTGAGATAATAGACATTCTAGATGCCCCCAGATCTTAATCCGACAGGAATTCAAAAATTGTCACCATAGTAGCGAACGTCTTTGACTCCGGGACAGTCACTTTCATCACCACAAATCCTACCAGACATTCTGTAGCGCTTGAGTTATCAATCTTCGGTCAAACAGTTCAAATTATGAACTTTCAATCCGCGAATTACTTTTTTCATTGTTTTTCAAAAAAAATAGTCGTCGATTTCATGCAGGTTAGCCGGTGGTAAGTCTGAGACGATAAGAGTGGATTTAACATGTCGAACAGCTCAAACGGCAATTCTTCGTCGCAACACAATCTTTTTAGTCTCATTCTCGTCGTCTTCAAGGCGTCACATTACGCGATTACTGACAAGAACGCATGCAGCTTTGTCGTGCCTTTTGGCCACCGATGCAGGAATTGGAGTTAGTTTTGAACTCTTTCAAGCAACTGATATTGAAGCTGGAATTATTTCCGAGGACTTGAATTTTCAATGAATACGTTTTTATGTATTCCTGTGTACTTTGCAATTATGTTTTGTCTCGGCTATATGGGCTATCTTCAGATCGTAATATCATTCGAGAGATTGATTGCCGTCTTGCATTCTTTAAAAGTAAAAGCATGGTTCACAAGAATGCGGATGATTGGAATAATTTGTGTGGAATTCGCATTACACACTATTCAGAGTAGTGTGTACACATTTTTTTAAGTAAATATTAAAGAAGACAACTGCGTTGTGCGACACTCTACTGCCCATATGTTTGGATTTGGCACATTGTGTTTCGTAGTGGAATACCAAGCATCATCTTGATAACCAACACTGTTCTCATATCTTATCACATGGTTCGAAGGAGTCTTCAGCGCATTCCATGCAGTTAATCTCGAGCAAACATGACAATTGAGCACAAGCGACTGACCATTCAATTGATGATAGCCTAATGGATGCCATGTTTCTCGCTTTAGTTTTACCGTCCGCTATTGCTAATGGCATTATTAGTCAATTCATGTTCATGAGCGAAGATGAATTTTCACTGACTGAAAACCAAGTGATTATTGGACATGCATTGGATATGGCATGGGATTGCGTGCTTTACTGCAAGCTTGTGGCGGGTGGCTGCAATCTGATTCTTCAAACCAATATAAACCAATACAAAATATTCAGGGCGCCAGTCAATGGACAGGAATAGAACGCAGATCGAGATCAACTCCTCAGGAAAACACGGATTGTAATTTCACTGAGAAAATTGAAAAAAGTGAAATAATACAATAAGTTCAGGAATTGGATAGCGCTCATCATAATGGTGATGTTTCTGATGATTTATTTGACTTCATGATTCTCACATAGAGGAAGTAGGCCTATATAGTAGGTGTAGTGTCACCTCAAAAACTGTATGTATACAGCGAATTTTTTCATATGAAAAGATTCAGTTTTCTGTGTTCCAAAAAATTATTTGAACAATTTTTGAAAAAAATTTTGGCAGGATTTAATCACATTCTCGCATGCATTACAGACCAAAAGATGATGATAACTCATACACATGGTAGGAATTACTTGAAGACATTCCATGTCACAAATAATTATAGCATTAGACTTAGGCAAAAGGCACACAGAATAAGTTATCAGCCATATGCCATTTTGACAATATCTTTCTCATGACAGATAATACAAGCAGGCAGAAGAAGAAAATTTATGATATTTTCTAATTTTTGTAGGAGCATAAAGCACAAGCATAAAGAGTAACTCGTTATATCACAACGTTGGTTGTATTGAAGATCTTTACACAAGGATTCTCAATCGGTGATGGCTTATGGCCTATGATTTTTCGTATGTGCCTCCGGCTTCAGCAGTTATCACTTTATCAGATAAATTATAGAAAGTACCATTTTTGCCGAAAACTTCCCATTGAATGCAAGTGTGTTTATTAATCCTGTCGAACAAGAAGAGCAATCAGGAAGAACTGGACAGACACGCAGATTCGCAGTAGTCACAGGTTATACGTCAATCTCTGAAAGTTTCATTTTTCCCTGCAGAATCTCATTCTACAAGAAGAGGTGACAGGAATGTGGCTTTCTTAAGACATTCCTAGACATATTGCCGACATGAATGACATCCATCGTCTTATTACAGTGTCGATGATGCTATTGAGCCAATGAAATTTCGTCATAACTGAATATATCGAAAGTGTTATCCTTCAGAAGAAACTTTTGAGACTTTCAATATTAACTATCTCATTAAGCTTTGTAGAAAGACTTTTTCAATCATGGCACAATAGTTTTCATGCTCCCATTATCCAGTGCGAGTGGCTCCTAAACATTCCTAAGTGACATCCTTGACAAACCACTTGCTACACTTACTAAACTGCATGCGTTTCCAACTCATTTTTCTATCCTTCAATTTAATTTCATTGAAATTCTAATACAATGGATTAATACACTCTATAATATAAGCTTTATGAATTGAAAGTTGTAGAGGGTCACATAGAATGAATACATACAAAGTCATCCACTAAAATTACCACTTTGTTTTTAAGGCCACTGACGGAATAGTTAAAATGCAAATATAGCCAACAACTTCGTTTTGAGTCATCTAGGCGGAACTTGGGGACAGAGTGAGCTGCAATCCACTAATAGTTCTATTTCCCAACTTTGATTCTTTTGGTGTTTTTGGTTTTTATCAACTGCATCTTTGTCAAGCATATCTGCAATTGCAGTTTCTTCCATCAATTTTAAATAATGCGCAAAATTATGTGCAACAAATTCATATGCTTCCAATGCGGAGATTTCAAACTTTAACCTGTTAATCCCCAGTTTTGTATTTGCTACACCAATTTGTACACCAAATTGGTTTGCTACACCAAATTTGTATTAGCCAACAACTTCATTTTGAGTCATTTAGGCGGAACTTGGGGACAGAGTGAGCGACACACGAGCTCTCGGCAAATTTCATTCGCAACAATCGACTACTATTTCTATCTCGCAACTTTGATTCTTTTGGTCTTCTTGGTCTTTATCAAACGCATTTTGTCAAGTATATCTGCAGTCAATTGCAGTTTCTTCCATCAATTTTGAATGATGCGCAAAATTATGTGCAACAAAGTCAATGCAAAGCCTTCAATGCGGAGATTTCAAACTCTAATATCATAGGGACTTTCTAAACGCGACAGCATGTATGATTCGCATTGATCATGTACTATAATGCCATTGCATAAAGTAGTGTGCAGCATTCCTGTGGTGTGTGGGAATGCTCAAAGGACTCCAATAGAGATTTACTGCGGTGTGGCACTTCTGGTCAGTGCAAGTTTCTCAAAGTTTGAAAGAGTAAACAGGAAAAGTGCCCTTTTTCTTCCTTATGAAGCATTTGTAAAAAAATTGCGCGATTCGTGGTCACTCAGGAATCGCACGACTAATCGAGCGGAATCGATTAACTGCTCCCGCCACTGCCATAGAGTAGGTATCAAGGAGATTTAGACTGCTACAGGAGATGAAACTCATTTTCAGTGTTTACATAAGTGGGCGGATGACCCTATTTCACACATTTTTGGATGCTGTTAAAAAATCATTAAAGCTAAGACGCCAATTTTTGAGACATATAATTTCAACCTGTCTTTGATATCCACTTCAAATTACATCAATAGACAATGTCAGACAACGACCGATCGGGTCACCAAAGCATGCAGCTGCGGTGTCGAGTTTACTCGATCGGTCGATAACTGCAATCATAGTAGACGCATGCAGGGACTAGCAAAAACCAGGGTTGCCGTGGGGATTGATATTTGAATCCCCACCCCACAGAATCCCCATACCCTCACAGGATAAGCCCCTGATTAATATGTTGCTCTTGTTCCTATAGAATGATTGATGTCCAATATCTCCATCTCAGTGAAACGTCTGCACAGCATTCAACGATCCGAAGGCCGTATTTGACTGCAGAGATGTGGAAAGGGAGTCACCGACTGCGTGTTGTAACTTTTATGACTTCTCTTTGCTGTCTTCGGTATAGACCTATTGCTCTTTAAAATTGTAATAGCCCATTTTCTATCATTATTGAGCCTTGATTCTGACTTGCCACCTAGAAAATATTGTATACCGAAAATTTAACTAAATGCTCGTTCAAGTATGGAAAAGAGCCCGTTATGCATACGCATTTAACTTACAAATTTACATTTGCCTGAATCATTTGGTTGCATTAGCAGATAGGTATTCTTTATATATCTCTACTGATTCGTAAGTTTCTGTCGTCTGCTGCCAGCTTACACGTACAGTCTACATAGATTCTTTTCATTCCGCTCTTAATTCTTTAATGATTCATGAGACATGACACCCGTTTTCCATGAAACTACCATAACATAGTTTACCGTAAACGTAATTCTACTTCGAAATGTTTCTTTTTAATAGTATGACGACATTGTCTTTATTTCTTTGCTTTTATAACAGATCGATTATTGATTAGTTTGTGTTTTTCAAACTTCCTCATTTACTCACTTTGGAGTTTTGGTTCACTTAACCTAGTTATTGACCATGTCGATCCTCCCTCATTTTGCTATAGAATTATTTTAAGGGTACAATTTTTGCATTGCTGTTCCCTTAAAGGAAACACATTTGCATAACAATTCAACAACTACATGTAGACTAAAGGAAACATGGCCTTATTAAAATGTTGAGATGAAATGTTAATACGAGTATGTAACTACTTCTGCACAGAACTCGAGCATTGCATAGTTCGCTATTTTGAAATTTCGATGTTTCTTATACTCGCCTTTTACCGTTTGCTGTTTTGAGATTCGCTGTTATAGCACTAAGCAACCAAGTCTTAAGACTTAAGATGAATTCATCAAGTAAAATCAAACCTAGGCTTGCGTTACATCATGTATACATGTCATGCGAAGCATTCTCAGGAAATATGCACACATTCATTTCAAAAGCACTATGCTTAAATTCCTCGCTGTAGACAATCGTTATTAAGGGCAGTATGTTTCACAAAAGCAAGCATAAATATTTATCAACATATCTATTGAAATTTTAACTGCTAGTTTAAGTCCTGAAGGACCTTAATGTTCCAATAATATTTTCGGTCAGCTGCTTTTCGTGAAGACTTGATTTTTGCTGCAAATAATTCTAAGTGCATGTATTTGGCTGTTTTGATAGATTATATATGAGTTTCACGTGTTCCATTTGTGAGAATATAATCCTGGGCTGTCCTGTAAGTTGGTATTTGGGGTTCCTAATGTGAAGATTTTTCATTCGTTTGGTTGCTTAAGTGGTGATATTTCCAAACAATGGGAAGTCCATCAGCATACAAAGACAGGGTTGAACATAAATTAAAATAAAATCATATGTTGAAACCCTGACAGTACTTCAAAATGGTCACTCTGTCACCATTTTGATGTCACCTGTCAAAAATTCTCATGTAGGCCTTCACTAGATGTTTGCGGTCTACCAATGTGTGTTATAGCCATCGTTTATTGCTCAGTGGATCATGCCATGTTCATGTGTGAATATTCCCGTTTAATATTCGTTAATTGAATCAATGTAGCAATCATTGGTAATTCTATCTCCATCTTCTATCTCCAGAGTTTGGCCTTTATGCATCTCAAGTCTAGAAATTTTCGCAGAAAGTTTCTAGAAAGTATCGCAGTAGAAATCGACTATATACAAGTGGCGAATGAGAAAGCTTTGAATCAATCTAATCTACTATTGTAGATACAGACCTCGATGAAAGTTATCCTGATTTTCTCGACCACTGATGTCACCGAATTATTGCACAAGAATTGGGAGGATGTTGATCCATTTGTGTATGGTGATGAAATGCAGCACAATGAACCATTTATTGTGGTACACTGAAGTGTGCAGTTAAGGATGCCTATCGGATGAAAATGAAAGTTCTGACAAATCGTGGACAGGTGAAAAATTTGAGCTTTCATTATAACTATGACTGCAATGCGAGTAGATGGCTTAAAGTTGAATGATTTTGTGTGAGAAATCTTTGTCACACTGTTCATGTATCCGACGAAAATCATTCAACATTTTCATGTGTCTTGCTTTTTGTGCTGGACGCAACAGGTCTTCTATATCGTAATTAGTTGAAACTCTAGGTTAGTAATGATTAATCACATTTATCACGCAAGCCTAATCATATCACAAATAATTTTGTTGTGAGTTAGAACTGATATTTGTAAGTACACTGTAAATCGCTGGATACGAAAATTACATACAAACATATACCAAAATTACATACAATTTGAAACTAACATCTGATACGAGATTCTCGTATGTTTACAGAGATCTGGTATATTTTTCATACCAAATCTCATTTACCTTCGTGTGTGATTGGTATGTAGCGATACGAACTATTCTATCTGTGATTGGATGTTTTACACTGAAATACGAATTGTTGGTATGTTTTATATACGAGACCCGATGCGAATTCATCCTTATTCGTATGCATCTGGTATCCATTTGGTATGTGCAGCTTTAAGTTACATAGCAAAAAAAATGTATGTATTACATACTACTGTCAAATAACTTTTTTCAGTAATACCAGTCGCGAATATTTTTTGTTTGATAGAGTGATATTTAACTAGATTAGATTTATTGTGAATTATATGCCCGCGAGATTGTCGTTGTTGCTACTTGTCTAGCAACATTAACAGGACGTTTAGTTAGCTATTAATTTAATAATTTAATGAATAATTATAATTTAATGAATTATAATGTGTTTTTACTTCGGATTGATAATATGCCTTATTTCAAAATTACATGATGCACAATTGTTGATGGTTGAAATCTTATTGATTATTCATGAAATGCCTTAGACTTACGTGTATTAAAATCGAATTCAGTATTGAAAGAATGACTCTTGAATGTCATTATCTCACTACTTGCAGAACAGTAGTAACATTAGTGCGATCTTTAATGACAAAAGTCCTGAAATCAAGATACTTTGGAGATGATGGATGATTTCTTTTAACATTGTGCTAGTAGGCCTATGGCTTTAGTATGTAAAGCATACTACATTTGAAATAACATACGAAAAGCATACAAATATATACCAAGAGAATACAGAAATATACCAAAAAAATATTTTGGTATGCATCCTTCGTATGTGATTGGTATTGAGCGATTTACAGTGTATCCATTCGGATCTGCAGTAAAGTCGACTTGCAGAA
Source organism: Prostheceraeus crozeri (assembly GCA_907163375.1). Taxonomy (NCBI): domain Eukaryota; kingdom Metazoa; phylum Platyhelminthes; order Polycladida; family Euryleptidae; genus Prostheceraeus; species Prostheceraeus crozeri. The sequence continues at coordinate 183,003 of CAJQUW010016530.1, read as the reverse complement.
TTCTTCCACTTCAGACGTCCTTGACACACCTGGAAATATCATTATAAGTCATTCAAAATTATTGAACGTGTGTTACTAATGTGAAATTTCACACACCCTGTCTGAATCAACTTTTTATCGAAAAAAATTGCCCAAGCCCGAAACCTGATTTTTTTGAGTTAGTCCCCATACTGATCTTAAACAAGCAAAGACGAAAATAATCCTCGGCGCAGTTTTTGAAATAACATCATGAATTCAAATTTCGATATTTTTCAAAATTTAAAATTCATAAAATTGTCCGAAGTGATTTTCCAAGCTCTGAGTATGATTTTTGGATGCTATGAATTCATATTTAGATAAAATATTTCCTAAAAGATGTTTATCTAAGCTTGATTGTTAGCACTATCATTGCATGCGGGGTAAGTATAACCCAGCCATTTCAAAGTTTTGCGATAAAAATGCGAATACATGCACAATAGAATCAGCAGATTTTCTGATGCATTTATTTCTTTCAGTCTATGTTTCCGAATATAATATAACTGTAAACAATGAGCTAACAATATAAAGGTTGAATGCAGTTCCACTTTGATCATCGAATTTATGTCCATAGTTGAACAGTAACATTTCATTTGTTCTGTAATCACGCTCATAAGACACATGAAGCATTTTATTCTTTCATTTAATTTATGCCATGTTCTGGCGCTGTGGGTGTGTTCTGGATGAATCATTAGGTACTTGAACATTGAAAAGCAATCGTTTAGCTGTCTTGCTACATGAATGCGATTATCAGAAATGAACGGTATTCACACCGTCTTGTTATTTCTGACTGACTATTACGTTTGTATCATTCTTCTTTGCAAACCATGCCGTCGCATCAGGACTGTCGAAGTCGAGTATGTCTCCTTTGTTTCAATAAATCTAAAGACATGAGAGAAATAACTAAAGAATATTGGACATTAATTGAAGCAAACATAATACAAGGACTTGGCCGTCTCGACAATCGCTTTCCGACAGCTTTATGCAGCACTTGTAGTCTCGTACTTCGAGAATACAGCAATGGTGTGTTCAATCGACATATAACTGTGTTTGATCATTCTGCTATTACAACAGGTCGTGAAACGCGGAGCTCAACGAACACGCATAACTGTTCGTGTCTAGTTTGTGAAATTGCAGTGTCTATACCGAAGAATCTTAACAGAAAAAGCGATTGTTCAAGTTTACCTGTAAGCAGAGGGGTAGGCCGCCCTCCAAGTAATTCGAATGTTAGGACTCCAACTGTCATGAAAATTTGCTCTTTTTGCTTAAACATATTATCAAAAGGAAAATCAAACGTGTGCAATGAATCAACTCCTCTTGAAAATGTACAGCGATATTGAACAAAGCGTCTCCAAATTTCAAGGAGAAAGTTGCGTCCAGTGTTATCAAGGAGAAACGAAATTCCTCTGATGGAATAAGTTCACCAATTCATTTGTCAAATTCAAGAGGTTTTAAACAATCCGACATCATCGAAATCTTCGACCATGATTTTTTCATCAAGTGATATGTCCGTGATTCAAAATGATTTGAAACTTTCAAATACTCGAACCCTGAGGCTTGCGGGCCATCTCAGATCAGCAACATGTTCGAGGAAATCTATTGAGCCAAATTTAAAGGTGGAGTTGCAGATTAGAAACCATGAGCTGGATGATTTTCAGTCGATTCTGCCGACTTTGTTGGGCAACAAGATAGTCATCTGGCGAAGAAGAGTTTGGTATTCTGTAATGACTTGAATTTGTTGCTGGAAACAGTTCAGCAATTTCGGGAAAAGACTTACAACAGTGTAAAGATAGGGATATGCAGAGGCGGTGGGTCACTGAAATTTTGTGCTACTTTACACAACTCATCTAGAATTGAAAGTGGACATCGACAGCGCCATCAATATGCTGACGGCATTGTATCTGATCGAAGAGACGGCAGTGTCAAAAATCTTTTTCTGATCGCCCTAGCCCCAGATGTGTCTGAAAATTACAGGAATCTTCTGTATATTTGGACTCGTTTTAAACTTAACGAAATCAGATTGCCAGTCACACTCGCTGTGGACTTGAAGGTCGCTAATCTTGTTCTTGGATTAATGACACATGGTTCTAATCACTCGTGTACGTGGTGCCAAGTTTCGAAAGATAACTTGCAATCCGGTCGTCGTGGAGAATCAAGAACGTTTGGAAGTCCCCGAAAAGCATTTTGGGAATGGAATAGGTCAGGCTCAAAATTGCGGACGCGAAGCATTTTGGGAATGTAATCCATCTTCCTTTATCCAAAAATCCTGAAGAAGCACTAGTGATTGATACGATACCTCCCCCTGAGTTACACTTACTCATTGGCCCTGTGACTACTTTATTCGACGCCCTAAAAGTCGAATGGCCTCAAGCGGAAATATGGGCTGATAGATCCAATGTTGAAAGACAGGTATACCATGGTGAGGTATTCAATGGCAATGCCTGCATGAGACTCCTGAACAATCTACACATTCTGGAAGAGATGCAATGTCCATTCAAATTTTTAGACGCATTCAGGACATTCAAGTTAGTGGTTGAAAACTGCTACGGACATGAACTCGGCCACAACATTGAATCAGCATTCAATGACTTTTCCGATGCATACAGGAGGACCGGCATCCGGATTACTACAAAAGTTCATGCGGCAATGCTCCATATGTTCGAATTCTTTACTTCAAAACAGCAAGGTTTAGGGATTTGGTCAGAACAAGCTTCTGAATCCGTCCATGCCGACTTTGAAAATATCTGGCAACGTTACAAGGTATGCAATAGCAAGTCATTACAGTGATCGACTTCTATCGGCTGTCAAGGACTATTGCAACAAACATTTGTGAGATTTGTGATCTGTATTTTGTACTCTCTGAATACATGTATAATACAGTATAATACTACATGTACAGTACATGTGCTGGTTGTGGAAATATTGTTTTAAATTCTAACTTAGAATTTAGGACAAGGAATAGATCAAATGTGATATATACTCATTGACATAATTAATGAAACAAACTATCATTGGCTTGAATTGAAGTCTGTTTCATTTTTTTCTCAGGTATGATGCAATATCTCGCTTTCTATGCACTACCATTCAACACATTAGAGAATGGAGAAAGATCTATGGTGGTCAAATTTCAAATTTTGATATCGATACAACTGTCACAATTGCTTTTACAAATTGAACATAAACGTGAACTGAAATCCAGCTTTTGTAAAATAAAATGGCACACGATCAGTTTACCAGAGGTATCGTTATTGGAATGATTTGTTGTGGTAGACGTTGTGCGAGTGTTGCCGAAAAGCTGCAACTATCGAGAGTCGTTGTTTGGAGGTGGTGGTATCGATGGAAAGCAGAAGGAGATGTTAAAAAGAAGAAGGGATCTGGTTTTGCAGGAAGGACAGACGCACGTCTAGTTTAACTGCAAAGAGGAATAGATTTGTGTCAGTCCCAAAACTAGTCGTACACTGGAAGAGTGCCTCAAATATAGACTGTAGCGGTCGAACGGCTTACCGAAGATTGCGAGAAGCTGGAATTCAATCGCGACGACCAGCTGTCCTAATTCCATTGAGTTTTGAGCACCGCAGAAGACGAGTTGCCTGGTGTGATGCCCATCGCTCATGGAATGACCATCACTGGCAGAAAGTCTTGTGGACCGATGAATCGAGATTCACTCTGGATTTCAATGACGGTCGTGTCAGAGTGTATCGTCTTCCAGGTGAACGCTTTGCCCCATGCTGTATTGAAAATTGTACACATTAGACCAAATGTACGGACGTAGTAGTAAGAAAGAAGCATAATAAATGCTGGGTCCAGCAATGGTCAATCAAAAGAGGACATATATAAAAACGAGGAGTTGTCAACGATAGCAAAGATCGCAGATCACATTCTGGTGATCTTTGCAAACAAACTTGTTGCACCGATTGCAGGTCGCTCTTGTTTTTCTGTCTCTATTTCTGGGACACATGAGGCAGCGACCACTCGCACCAACATCTCGTTGTGATGATGCATTCCGCTCGGCAACATCAGGGGCATCTATTCCGGTGACTCGATGAATAAGTGAATGAAGTTCTCTCGGAATAGTCTTGGAGGTCTGGCGAGTAGTGAGATGTTGCTGAGCTAGGTTCCTTCCCAACTCCAGTAGAAACTTCCTCCGACACAGTGCTGTTGCATTATTGGATTTGTAGAGAACAAACGCATTTATTCCAGCAGTATTCAAAACAGCGTAAAAAATAACCATTGGTCATCGTCTCGTTCGTCTGGCAACACTGTACGTCGCTACCAATTGGTCATGGGTGTCAACCCCTCCTTTGGTGCTGTTGTAAAATGTAATTATTTCTGGTTTTCTTTTTTCTCCACTTTCAAGATTGATTGTCGCGTCGTGGTGCATGGATGAAATGGCAGTTGCAACTTTGTTTGATTTCGCTTTGTAAGACAAAATAGTCAAATCATCCGTGAAGCCAAACATGGTGGAATACAATTCATGTTGCTGCGTTCTTATGAATTCCTGAGGAACTTCTTTTCGGTTCTTTCTAATCGTGCCAACCAAGGTCAGGCGGTGATTCCGCTTCAAGGAAAGCGCCAACGGAACACTCGTGTACCAATTATCAGTCGTAATATTTCTACTGGAGCCGGATACAGGCTGAATTAGCCGCATAACCACAGCTGCAGGAGAATTATCAACAGGATTTCGGCCACCCTGAGCGCCAAGGTAAATTTCCATGTTCAACGCGTAGAACGTGGTGGAATCGGTCATGCAATATGCTTTTATACCATAACTCTTTGGTTTTGCTGAGCCAAAATATACACGAAACGAGCATCTCCCGCGAAAGGGTAGAACTGATTCATCGATAGTGAGAACTTCTGATGGGGAGTAACTTGATCTACAGTTCGCCACAAATTTCTCAAAAAGATCCCTTATTGCTGTCATTTTGTCAGTTTCGCGTCGCCACGCTCGATCAGTTCTCGAATCAAATCCTAAAACGCGGCTCAGGAAGAGAAATCGTTGACAAGACATAATGGCGCGGATCAAATCACATCCTGTACCATCTGACGCCCAAATGTCTTCAAGCGATAAATGATTTGAGCGAAGAACACCTGTGATGTACAAGCAACCGATGTATGCCAGAATCTCTTCCTTTTCAGTAAAGCGACAATTCCTTTTTTGAGCAAATTGTGGTTGTAGCGAGGCAATATATTCGTTGGTATATAGAACAATAAGGTCAATCATTGAGTCATCAAAGATACAATTGAATGCCTCTTGAAACGTCATTCCTCGTCTGCGTGCTGCACCCGTTGGCCCGGAAGCTTGAGTCAAAATGTTGTGGCTGCGAGTTCATCCAGTACGTGGGAGCCTTCGATTCCAAACGAAATGTGGTTCTCCTTTTCCGAGAAACGTGGAAGGGGAACCGTCATCTTCATCCTCATCACTTGAGGCAGATGACTCGACAGACTGCTCAGACTCGGATTCATGATCGTCATGCTCCGAACAGTCCTGCTCCGATTCATCCGATGTGTCGTTTGCGTTCGGTTCAGAAGGCTCGTTGTCTTCCCTCCAATTGTCAATCAAAGCTAACACCTGCACTGTAGTTAGATGGCGGCGAGTAGACATGTCTTCTTCTCGTAAGTACGTGCGACCAAAGTCAAATAGAATAATGAAAGAGGTGACAAATCAGACGGAGAATTTGTTGAGAACTAATCACTGACGTCACATGCAGCTACTGCTGCATTCATTGCGCGACTTCATTCACAAGCGCTTTTGATTGATGCACCCCTATTCATAAAAAGGTATTTTGAGATAAGCGCACGCTCATTCATGCACACATACTCGGCTGCACATTGGCATACGCGCCAAGCAGTTTGCATCAAGGCAGGTCGATACTGTAGACGTTAGTAGACAACACACTAACACACTCTATCTCTACCCATGAATGAAGCAGCAGCCGAAATCGAACATTGTCAAAAGGTGGCCTAATAATAGACAAAAGAAGTCACAGATTATCAGGTTCCATACATAACTTTTAATACAGTAAAGCTGATGAATAATATGCTTGGGGTAATATTTTACCCCATCACACCAGTTAAGGGTTAAAGAACACGACAGATATGGTGGTGGAAGTGTTATGCTGTGGGGTGGTATTTGGCATGGCGGACGAACGACAGCAGTCATCATCAAAGGCACGTTGACTGGAGAGAGGTATCTCAATGAAATTGTGCTTCCTGTTGTTGCCCCAGTGGTCAAGGTGGAGGATCTCGTCTTCCAAGACGACAACGCAAGACCACATCGCTCCTCAGCTGTCATTGCCACTGTTAGGAGATTGAACATTCAAACCCTTGACTGGCCTGCACGCTCACCTGACTTGTCACCCATTGAACAAATCTAGGACGAGCTTGGGCGGCGAGTGAGAGACCGCTATTCACTTCCACCAGTGTCCCTGAAGATTCTCTCTGAAAGACTGACAGAGCAGTGGCTTCTCCTTGAAACATTCCTTTATTCAGAAACTTTGTGAATCCATGCCATCTCGGATTACTGAATGCATTGGAGCTAGAGGGGGGCACACGCGCTATTAAAGTTGAATCTGCTACATGCGTTGTTTTTCTGTGCTAGCGACTTGGTGGAGACTGTGACCAAATTATCAAGGTATCATACATACATGTATATATATCAGTCAAAAATGAAAGAAGTTGAAGAAGTAAATGTTTCAAAAATTTTGTCAATGAGTGTAGTTTAATATTAAAAATATTATAGTAGAAATATAGTAGTATTTAATTCATATTTTTATGTGTGATATCTGCTGCCGAAAATTATTTTCCATTCGATCTATCATATCCAAATATGACTTAATAGCATGCAAAACCATACTGAGCTTGGAAAATCACTTCGGACAATTTTATGAATTTTAAATTTTAAAAAATTTCGAAATTTGAATTTATGAAGCTATTTCAAAAACTGCGCCGAGAAAGATTTTCGTTTTCGCTTGTTTCAGATCAGCACCAACTCAGAAAAATCAGGTTTCGGGCTTGGGCAATTTTTTTCGATAAAAAGTTGATTCGGACAGGGCGTGGAAAGTGATCAGCATTGATATTTCATTAATTTTAAGTGGTGAATTGGGTAGGCTGGCTGATACTTTGTAATTCAATTACTTTGTATACTTTGATACTTTGTAATACTTTGTATACTTTATAATACTTTGTATACTTTGTAATACTTTGTAATTACGATATCAGTTCTGATTGCTTCTAGTGAATGTTAAAAATCTTCACAATCGCCACAGAATCCCCATAGAAGCGCTGTGGGACCTGTGGGGATGGCCTCAATACCCATACCCACCCCATGCCCATGGATATCCCCACAGAATCCCCATACCAACGTCAACCCTATCATCTCTGTTGTAATCGTCCGCCTACTTATGTAAAAAAAAATTGAGTGCGCCGAGTGTCAGTTTCGCCTCCTGTAGCAATCTAGATCGTAAGTATATAGCTGATAGACTGTCGACTCAAAAAAAAGTATCAGCATACTGTGAAAATTTAACATCAAAGTTTTTTGTGGAGATTACGTTCCTGTGATCTAGAAAAATATTTGATCAATTTTTAAGAAGCTAAATTTTGCTCCCGTATTAATATACCATCGACATGAAGCAACTTTATAAGTAATGTGAAACTATTTCAATTTTCATCGGCATAACTTTGTTTAATTTCTTGAGTCTGAATAGAAAGAATAGCAGACTCATTTACATCTTCTAGAGTTGGTTGTGATCATTGTCTTTTGATCATGCTATTTTGCTGTTCCAGAGGCGGCTAGCCTGTGATATAATCAGACTTAAGAAAATACTCTTATTAAGAAAGTTGAGGTTGAGCATTAAAGTAATCACAACCTTCAAATTGCTAATTTAACAAACATTACTTCTCTAAGGCTACCATGAAACGGGGGATCTGTAAAATACAGTACTATAATTCCTTCCGTATTGCTATCATGAACAGTCAATTCTGTGGTAACTTCTTGAAAACTGCAAAAATTTGCATATCTCACATTTGGCATCAATGTCCAATTGGGTTCAACTCGACTTCAATTAATAAAATCGAAACTGTATGCACATTGAGGATGTAATTAATCTTTGAAAAATGATGCTCCATTGCAAATCTTGTAAATGAAAATAAGCATTAATTGCCAAGATCCCTCGCTCATTCGTTTCAGAGGCAAACATGAAAACTGGATGGTAGCATAGCTTGGAAAAGTTTGCAGCAACTAAACAAATTTCACACTTAACAGACCGCTTCCAACAATAGCATGAATGAAATGCTTTAATAAAATTGTGATTAGTACTACTACTGAAATGAATAAAGTTATCCAAGCTATATGTCTCTGAAAATAATTAGCGAAAGATCTAACTTCATTTACAACTTACAAGATGTAATTAATGCTGAGTAGCTCTACCTAATATACTTACTCTATGACTTCGGCCAATATATCAGTCCAAGATATCTGATTTTTACTCATGAAGTGCATGGAATATTTGCATTCGCTTCCAGTTTGGCGCTATCAACAACTGATTACCGCGGTTAATGCTCTCTGAGGCTAAATCAGAGGTTTACTCAGGCCGTTGAAATACGAAGACATTTTCATGGTGAGCCATGCCGCTGTGAGAGGGTAAACAGGTAGAAAAGGCGAGAGATAATAACTAGCATTTTCAGAATTAAAAATCACTGCTGCAACATGCGAACAGTGTATTAGATAAATGTCATTTATGGTTTTCCCGTTATCCCAGCGTGATGGGTATCTTCTTTACAAATGGATAATTTCTCAACAAATTAAGCTTCAAAGTATCAATGATTTATTCAATTACAATTTCAATCTTACACTCATGTTCGATTAGCAACTTTCATTGGTTTTCAAAAAGAATCACAGATTTCATTGGTTGAAGATTTGACTAATGTGTCTCTATAAACAAAATCAGCATGACGACAGAAGACAAGTGCAGCAACAATATCTCGAACGAATGAATAGATTTAACACGTCGAACTGTTCAAATTGTGAAAATTCAACTCAACCACTTGATTCTCCTGCTAAACGCATTTATTTCGGAATTTTGTACCTTGCTATTTCCTTAGTGATTATTGGAATCATTTTTAATGTTATTCTCATCGGCTTATTCATCGCGAAACGAAGATTTATTGCACGCCTTCCAGCAAGCACACACGTAGCCTTGTCAAGTCTTCTGGCTACCGATGCAGCGTATGGAGTTGGTTTTATAGTCAGTCATTTCACTGTTTCAGAAGTTGATAATAACTTGGACAAATTAGAATATTCCATTAATGCCTTTCTCTGTATTTCGATGCTTTTTTTGGTCATGTTTTGTCTCGGGTTTATGGGCTTTCTTCAGATCGTTATATCATTTGAAAGATTGATTGCAGTGATCTATCCTCTCAAAGTGAAGGTTTGGTTCACTCGAAAGAGAATGATTGTAATCATCACAATTGGACTTGTCGTTTATGCTATCCTAAATGGCATGCATGTTGGACTTCAGATGAAGTTTGAGACTAACAGCTGCTCTGTTCGCAAATCTACCGCCCCATATATTTGGATTTGGGACATCGTGTTTCGTTGTGGAATTCCAAGCATCATCTTGATAACTAACACTGTTCTCATAACCTATCACATGGTTCATAGGAGAATTCAGCGCATCCCAAACAGTCAGTCTAGAGAGTACATGAAAATTCAACACAAAAGATTAACCATTCAATTGATGATAATGGACGTTATTTTTCTCGTTTTTGTTTTACCGTCAGCCATTACTAATGGCATTATTAGTCAACTCGTGTTTACAAACGATGATGAATTTTCACTGACTGAAAACCAAGTCATTATTGGACAAGTATCTTTCTTGTTTACAACAGCTACAGTTATTGCTGATTGGATGGTCATCCTCATTTTCAACAAACGCGCTCGCGCCTTACTGCGGACTTGTGGCAGATGGGAACCATCTGATTCCTCACGACAATACGAAGTAGTGCAGAATCAGGGTAGTACTGCGATTGGCGTGAGCCAAAACTCAAGATCGGTACCACAGGGGAGTGCAGACAGTAATACCATACAGAAAATCGAAGTCAGTGAAATGATACAATGAGATCAACGACCTTGAAAAGGTTGCTGATATTATTCTTTGACCTGCTTTCCATGGATAGTTTATAACTGGAAGTTAGTCTGGGTGTGGTCAATGTTTAGATTGAGAAGACGGCATGTAGTCATAACATTTCAAGTAACACAGAATGAGAATATAAAGGCCGGTTTACATCCGTCTGTATTTACAATACAAAGGATCGCTTTGTAAACACAGAGTTGGCGTGTCTGTTTTACAGACTTACAGAAGGGAAATGATTCATCCATTACATTTCACAGAAGTAAATAAGTTGTTCATAAATGCCTCTGTTTGTGTCTGTATTTTTCAGTTGTTTGAAGGTTGTTTGACTGTGATACTTGAATTATGGATTCAAGAAAACGTGTTTTTCTAGTTCTTATCCACTTTCTTTCTTGTCCACTTCTCGTCTTCAATGACCGTTTCTGGCGGCTATATTCTCCTCGCAGATATTGGAAACAAGATTGACACTTTTCAGCACTCTCAGCCCCAATCGACTCAGATATCTCTGCCCATAATGATCTTCTTTTCACATTGTCTTTATAATCGCTGCTTCTAATGTCATAGAGGCAACTTCGATTTCGTACTTCATTCAGTAACGATTCGTCAAAGTTATTTTGTGTTTCTTTTTTCTCAGAGCCGTTCATCATCGTGAATTCGTGATTGAAATCAGAAAATACACTGTTGACTACTAGCGTTGTAGACTTGACACGCGTACAGTACATTTACACGCACGCTTCTTTCTCCGATGTAGCTCATTAGCCAATCAGATGATTCTGTATTTACAGACGAGTTGAGTTTCTTTCAACTCGTCTATATTTAGTAGAATCAGCCTTCTGCGTTATTATCGTGAACCCTTCTGTAAACACAGAGAGCTAGTCTGTATTTCAGACTCCACCTTCTGTAAAACAGAGGGACTTCTGTAGATACAGAAGCCAAAATACAGACGGATGTAAACCGGCCTTTAGTAGAATCAGCCTTCTGTGTTATTCTCGTGAACCCTTCTGTAAACACAGTCCACCTTCTGTAAAACAGAGGGACTTCTGCAGATACAGAAGCCAAAATACAGACGGATGTAAACCGGCCTTAAGAACGAGCACTTACATTGTCAAAATGGTATACAGTTTCCATTCCCAAAAGCAAGGAATCACAAATGTGGAGTTTGAGGGGTTTTCACATTGGTGGAAATATTGCCGAAATCCAGAAGTTCAACCAACTTTTGTTATCGTGATCCTTTCGCATATCAAATGCCGTACAATTACTGAGAATGTAGGTCTAATGCAGGCAACTTTGATGGAATCTCATGAATACGAATCTAATGTTTTCATGTCAACATATGAACGTTCGTGTTTGCCTTGCTTTTTTTTTAGTGTAACTGAGGCCTAATAGGCTTTTAGTCAATCCTTTTGCATAAATTCGTGAGGAAGAGTTGATTCTCCAATTCATTTCCACTCGAGAGCGGTCAATTAGGCTAAATTCACATTATCGAGATTGTATCGACGTTTTCTTTTCAATATGATTGAAATATTTTTGTATCGTCAGCGATCCGTCTCATCGAACTTCTCACGTTCTTAATTCTAAAGCTAATGTGGGCGCTTACGAGCCAAATTATTTTATAAGTTGAGAGAAGTCCTTGCTTTGATGGTTTTCTTTATTTTAGCAGCATGTGCGAGGCCTTTCAGCCGCTACAGGCGACCATCGTCAGGCCAAATCGAGCCAAATTATGAAAGAACAATGTTGGATGTCACAAAACTATTTTTCTGAGGTATTAATCAAGCTTCAGGAAAGAATATTTGGCAAAATGACAAGATCTTCAGATAGACTGATAACAGAAGACAACGTGAAATAATACTTCCGCTGTATCGTGAGATAATAGACATTCTAGATGTTTGTTTTAATCAGATCGCAATCCGACAGGAATTCAAAAAATACCACCATAGTAGCGAACGTCTTTGAAAGTCAATTCATGTTCATGAGCGAAGATGAATTTTCACTGACTGAAAGCCAAGTGATTATTGGACATGCATCGGTAATGTTTATAACAACTACAGTTATTACAATTGTAGTTACAGTTACTACAGTTATTGGATGGTCATTCTCATTTTCAACAAACACACGCGTGCTTTACTGCAAACTTGCGGCAGGTGGCAGCCATCTCATTTTTCAAACCAATATAAACCAATACAAAATATTCAGGGCGCCAGTCAATGGACAGGAATATACCGCAAATCAAGATCAACGCCTCAGGAAAACACGGATTGTAATTTCACTGAGAAAATTGAAAAAAGTGAAATAATACAATAAGTTCAGGAATTGGATAGCGCTCATCATAATGGTGATGTTTCTGATGATTTATTTGACTTCATGATTCTCACATAGAGGAAGTATATAGTAGGTGTAGTGTCACCTCAAAAACTGTATGTATACAGCGAATTTTTTCATATGAAAAGATTCAGTTTTCTGTGTTCCAAAAAATTATTTGAACAATTTTTGAAAAACAATTTTGGCAGGATTTAATCACATTCTCGCATGCATAAAGCACAAGCATAAAGAGTAACTCGTTATATCACAACGTTGGTTGTATTGAAGATCTTTACACAAGGATTCTCAATCGGTGATGGCTTATCCCTGATGGCTTATGGCCTATGACTTTTCGTATGTGCCTCCGGCTTCAGCAGTTATCACTTTATCAGATAAATTATTGAAAGTACCATTTATGCCGAAAACTTCCCATTGAATGCAAGTGTGTTTATTAATCTTGTCTAACAAGAAGAGCAATCAGGAAGAACTTGACAGACACGCAGATTCGCATTAGTCACAGGTTATACATCAATCTCTGAAAATTTCATTTTTCCCTGCAGAACCCCATTCTACAAGAAGAGGTGACAGGAATGTAGCTTTCTTAAGACATTCCTAGACATATTGCCGACATGAATGACATCCATCGTCTAATTACAGTGTCGATGATGCTATTGAGCCAATGAAATTTCGTCATAACTGAATATATTGAAAGTGTTATCCTTCAGAAGAAACTTATGAGACTTTCAATATGAACTATCTCATTAAGCTTTGAATAGCTCAATTAGAAAGACTTTTTCAATCATGGCACAATAGTTTTCATGCTCCCATTATCCAGTGCGAGTGGCTCCTAAACATTCCTAAGTGACATCCTTGGCGCATGCATCTTTCTTCATCAAGACCCCATATGACCCACAACATCGTAAGTTAATGAATGAACCCTTAATATTCTATATAGAGTTTTGACAAACCACTTCCTAAACTTGCATGCGTTTCCAACTGATTTTTCTATACTTTAATCTAATTTCATTGATATTCTAATACAAAATATTAATACACTCTATAATATAAGCTTTATGAATCGAAAGTTGTAGAAGGTCACATAGAATGAATACATATAAAGTCATCCACTAAAATTGCCACTTCGTTTTTAAGGCCACTGACGGAATAGTTAAAATGCAAATATAGCCAACAACTTCGTTTTGAGTCATCTAGGCGGAACTTGGGGACAGAGTGAGCTGCAATCCACTAATAGTTCTATTTCCCAACTTTGATTCTTTTGGTGTTTTTGGTTTTTATCAACTGCATCTTTGTCAAGCATATCTGCAATTGCAGTTTCTTCCATCAATTTTAAATAATGCGCAAAATTATGTGCAACAAATTCATATGCTTCCAATGCGGAGATTTCAAACTTTAACCTGTTAAGCCCCAGTTTTGTATTTGCTACACCGCCTCAACTGCCAATGACGCTGCCCGTCATAGCTTCTATGACTGACCAGAAAAGAAGTGAGCTACATGTCGCTAACTGACAATGACGGGCACTGCCCGTCATTTCTTGATTGACTAAAAATAGGCACTCTTTCTTTGAAATATTGAATCAAGTTGTCAATACACGCATTTACCAGTTATCAACTTTATAGTTTTCAAAGTACGAATTCTTTATTGTACAGTACTTATTTTCTGAGATATCAAAAGAGCAAGTAAAATTTCATAACCTTCTATAGCAAAAAGCAGAAACGAACACAAATAGAAACGCATGTTCATTTCGTATAACCAAAAACAAGAAACAACTCAGCAACAGCTATCCACTTGTATTAAGAGTGAAATTTTCCAAAACATGGGTCCACACAAAGTCCCGGGGTTGAAGGGCATTCTGGACAAATGAAAACTGCTTCCTTTCTCACTCCTTTCTGGAAGCAGACTTTGCATTGCTTCGAAGGACGTGGCCTATTTGGTCTAGGCGACAACCGCTTTGGGGCATGCGATTGCTTTAAGACGGTTGTGGCTGCAGGACGTCCTCCATTTGAACTTGCCCTTCTTCCAATGCCTGTAGTCAAAACTAGGTGGTTGACTGCCCTCTCTTGATACGACAAAAAATCCATATCCCCTCCAGACTTCTGGTATACAATCTATGAATTCCTTAGAAGGACGTGGCATAGGTGGAGGGACAGCTTAGTAAACCACTTGAAAGATTCCCTTGGGAAGCTATAAGGATGAAGACTTCCGTCTGGGGAGTCCACACCTCCCATCCCTTTGTTGTAGGGGAGTACAGACCACGATTTCTGCACATCCTCTGTAACTCCACCACGTAGGATTCGCTAGCGCACATCTGTCCCAGCCTGATGTGCTGTATCAATGACGTAAAGAGTTTTCATACCGGAGGACTTTCGGTCGACGCACTTAACGATAAGGACCTCTGACTTTCGGCCAAATGCATGAGACTTTATAGGAACAATTAAAAAGATATCTCATTTTTACTCATGAAGTGCATGAAATATTTGCATTCGCTTCCAGTTTGGCGCTATCAACAACTGATTACCGCGGTTAATGCTCTCTGAGACTAAATCAGAAGTCTACTCAGGCCGCTGAAATACGAAGACATTTTCATGGTGAGCGATGCCGCTGTGAGAGGGTAAACAGGTCAACCCTTTCAGTCCCAATTTTTTCGTCAACGAAAAAAATATCACTGATCATTTCTCATCATTTAAGGATACTTTATCACTACAGATCGAAAATTGAGGCGATTTGTACTTCTTTTGTACTTTTTTGCTTGTACCATATATGATACATTGGGAATCAACGGTTGCTTTAGCATTGTGTCATACAATTGAACGAAAACATGACAATTACTAGTTTGATAGGAACAACGTGTTCTTTCAGAACATTAGGAACTCCGCGATGTGGTCGAATTGTTGCCGTGACCAACGTTCTCCTTTCATAGAGAAAATGAGCAAGGCGAACGCTGGAGAAGAAATTATCCACAAATGGATGATATCCTTTATCAATCAATGAAAACAGAAGTGCAACCGCAATCTTTTCACTGAATGGGAGTCCTTTGACCTGCTCTGGTAAGTCTGACATAAAGCGGTCATTCTCTGCTCTTCCTGCTTCGATATGAATATTCCAAGTGTAGCCGGTGCTGCTTTCACACAAGCAATCCCATACCGTGCACGTTTTGAGGGAATATGCCTTCGGAACTGAAGTCGGCCCTTATAAAGTAAAAGACTCTCGTCGATGCATATCTCATTAGAAGGAATATACGTACTCTTGCACTTATCTTGAACGTATGAAAGGGAAGGTCGACTTTTTGTGAGATTGTCATCATTATCTAAATTGTTGTAATCACAAAACCGTAGGAGCGCAGAATTTCTTCAAAGTGATTTCTAGGTAAACAGCGGGAGTCATTGAAGAAATTGCTCCGATAAATCAAATCCCTGGACCGATATTTTTCATTTCGGGCTTGTGATTTAGCTGCATACATATTAGGATTCCAAGAACTTTCTTGATTTCAAGCGTAGTCGCAGGACGCCACCTTGATAAAATATCTGGTAAGTCAACATTCGGATCAACATCGTGGCTTTCAAGAGCAATTTCGGCTCTGATGTTCGTCCATGATGAAGTAAGCATTTCAAACAACTCATCAGTAAGATACATATTAATGAAATACTCTGCATCACTTGTCGTTAGAAGTTGAGAGCGTTGAAGTCATGGATTTGCAGCAAACGAATGTTCAGGCTCATATGTATCGTTGTCTTTATTAATGATTTGCCACTCACCTCTTTCTTCGACGACGACATTAGTATCCATTCACTTAGTAGAATATAGTAGACATAGTAGATTCACTTGAGGAAGAGTTATCACTTATATCACTGTTAGGTTGACTGAATAATCTGCTTGCCGCAGTAATCGCGGAGAACCTACGTGATCGACGCATATCTATACAATGACTAAATCATCAAGGTCATGTCTGCGAATTCAAATACATTTTAGACATAGAAATTCATAGCATAGCGCGAGTTGTGGCTGTGTGTTCATGATTCAAGTAGGTCGCTCTGTTTTGTATATAGTGCATCAGCGGAATAGATTCTGCTTAATGTAGATATCTACATTGGAGTCTTATCTAAAATGTTAGTCTTCTTCAGTAGTAAGCAAAACTCCACTTCTGGACCGCGCAAGATGGCGGCCATCGCTGCGTCCCCCCCCCCTCTGGCACGGCAGAGTGTCGTGGTCGGCCGCCGTGGTGCTTCGTGTCTGAGTCCCCCCCCCTCTGCAACGACAGAGTGTGAGACTCGGGTGAGTTGGTCCGACCGCCTGGTTGACGTGGGCGACCGTCTAGGTTGACGTGGGCGACCGCCAGGATTAGTCTTGAGACTATAGTGTGTGATGTTTTTGGTGCAATCTGCTGAATGTTGGGTTGTAAAATGGGTTGTTTCGAGTGGAAGGAGTGGTCGGATGAGAAAACGGAGGTCAGATTCGGATTCAGCGTGAAATTCTGCATCGGTAGGGTGAGTTTCAAGGCAATCGGTGAGAAAAAATTTTCAACATTTTTCGAAAAACGACAGAGTTAGAATTTGGGACGTTTTGGTGTGTAGCGCCCAAACGAAGCATCGGATGAGAAAACGGAGGCCAGATTCGGAATCTACGTGAAATTTTGGGTTAGGAAGGATGTTTCCAGCGAAATCGGAGAGAAAAAATTTTCGGCTGACGTCCCCCCCCCCTGGACAGCTTGCTTCCAGTGGACGGATTTTGTCGTGCGATAGCTCGTTTGAAAGCTAAGAGTGAGACAAATTCAGTGAAAGAATCGGCTTGTTCCTATCTGTCTTCGTTCAAAAGTTAGAGCGGTTACAAGATTTTAGGTCGGAGCTCGCTCACCTGAAAAAATCCTAAGTGTCAGAGTGACTTTGTATGGGTAAAATTTTGAAAATTTTCCAAAGTGTGGAATTTCGACCTGGGACCGTCACCAAAACATTTTTCATCAAATTTCACTGACCCCCCCCCCGACAGCAATCTTCTAACTTTGGTTCTAGTGGACGGATTTTGTCTTACAGCTACTCGTTTGAAAGAGGAGAAAAAACTGCTCGACAACATTTTTTGTTGCGAGTCAATCGGACCAGCCGTTCACAAGTTAGAGCGGTTACAAGATTTTAGGTCGGAGCTCGCTCACCTGAAAAAATCCTAAGTGTCAGAGTGGCTTTGTATGGGTAAAATTTTGAAAATTTTCCAAAGTGTGGAATTTCGACCTGGGACCGTCACCAAAACATTTTTCATCAAATTTCACTGACCCCCCCCCCCCCCCGACAGCAATCTTCTAACTTTGGTTCTAGTGGACGGATTTTGTCTTACAGCTACTCGTTTGAAAGAGGAGAAAAAACTGCTCGACAACATTTTTTGTTGCGAGTCAATCGGACCAGCCGTTCACAAGTTAGAGCGGTTACAAGATTTTAGGTCGGAGCTCGCTCACCTGAAAAAATCCTAAGTGTCAGAGTGGCTTTGTATGGGTAAAATTTTGAAAATTTTCCAAAGTGTGGAATTTCGACCTGGGACCGCCACCAAAACATTTTTCATCAAATTTCACTGACCTCCCCCCCCTGGACAGCTAGCTTCTATCTTGGCTTCTAGTGGACGGATTTTGTCGTGCAATAGCTCGTTTGAAAGCTAAGAGTGAGACAAATTCAGTGAAAGAATCGGCTTGTTCCTATCTGTCTTCGTTCAAAAGTTAGAGCGGTTACAAGATTTTAGGTCGGAGCTCGCTCACCTGAAAAAATCCTAAGTGTCAGAGTGACTTTGTATGGGTAAAATTTTGAAAATTTTCCAAAGTGTGGAATTTCGACCTGGGACCGCCACCAAAACATTTTTCATCAAATTTCTCTGAACGAGGGGGGGGGGAGGTCAGTGAAATTTGATGAAAAATGTTTTGGTTAAGGTCCCAGGTTGAAATTCGGAAGTTTTAAATTTTTCAAAATTTTCACCACACTGGAGCTCTCACACTTAGGAATTTTTTCACTTGTGGCATGTTACATGGACATGTGCTGGCGGACCAACTTCCCGTGGTCATATGAGAAT
Organism: Prostheceraeus crozeri; assembly: GCA_907163375.1. Lineage (NCBI taxonomy): Eukaryota > Metazoa > Platyhelminthes > Polycladida > Euryleptidae > Prostheceraeus > Prostheceraeus crozeri. Next base: position 164,503 of record CAJQUW010016530.1, on the reverse strand, counting down.
GGTTGAGGTGTCATATTGTAAAGAATGATGAGACAAATCGTTTGCAACAAACCGCATGTCGCTACGATGAATACTTTCGGAGATAGAGCCATTTTAAGTTTTCTTCCGAGCATATATAAACCCCCGACAACGTAAGTCTGATCACTTCATCGAAAGACGAGGTAAGCGATGGTCGTCGCTCTGAGCTCCCGATATCGGGTGCAAAGGACTCTATCTTTTGAAGTAGGCAAGCTATCTTGCTACTTCAAAGTTTGTATGATAGAGTTTGATAGTGTCTTTACTACTGATAAAATTTTTTAAAAGTAGTATGAGTAGTAAAATGCGGAATTTTTTAAAAATTCTTAATTTTCAGTTTTTTCAAAGTTTTAACATATAGACTAAGGTTTTCAAGTATCCTGAGTTCAAATCTGCTATCAGATTTGAAATTTAACTAAGTCTAAGGCAGCTTTGAGGGGTTAGATCCCAGCTACTGATCACTACCTTTGACTCGGCGTTCCTGTTACCACTTCGGGGCAGTGACAATGATGTCTTCAGCTGTAAAGAGCGGGTATCGGGGAAGATCTCTCACTTCCCTAGTGATCGGTACAAGGCCTTCGGGCTGTCGACGGGATCGAGTGCCACTCACTACACTCTTTAGGAATATGACTGTACTACATGATTCCAAACTTATACAAATTTCATTATCTTACAGCTAACGATAAATCTAACATGGCTAATGACAGGAACCGCAAATACCATATTAAAATGTGCTCTTGTGGGCGAGTTAATCGCAGTGCGGACGCCAAAGCTCATGTGAAGAAGGCGGGCACCGGCCACATGATTGTCTTGAATAGGGTTGCTTGCGTGAAGTGTAGAGTGCTGAAGGGTGATGAGGATGAGGCGCGTTTTTACAGAGTGCATGCTGACTGTAGTGGTGGTTTAGTGACTGATTTGAGATTTACGCAGTTGATTGTGGAAGAGAGGGAGCGAATGTTGGCGAATGTTGCGAATGTTGTTGAGAATGTTGTTGAGAATGTTGTTGAGAATGTTGTTGAGAATGTTGTTGAGAATGATGAGTTGGCGAGAGCGGTTGCGTCGTTGGAGGGTGAGATTGAGCAGCGGAAGAGAGTGCTTGAGAGTGATGATGAGGATGATGTGGATTTAGATAGGGAGCGTGTGAGGAAGCGTGTGAGGAAGTTGAGCTCTTCGTCATCGGAGGTGTCCAACATCGTCATCACCGACCCCCCGAAGAGCTCATCTTCCCCAAAAGTGAAGAGTGGTGGGATTCGTGTGCAGTCGGCGAGGTGGTTGAAGGATGAAGAGAAGAGGCATGTTTCGCAGCAGATGGCGCATGATTTGTTAGTGAATAAGTTTGAGAGTTTGAAGAAAGTGAAGGATGAAGTTGTGAAGGAGTTGGATGAGTTGAAAAAGAAGGATTTGAAGTCGAAGGAGGTGGCGGATGAAAACATTAGAATGAGGCGTTGTGTGACTGATTTGAAGAATAAGACGCGAGAGTTGGAAGAGAAGAATGATGCGTGTGAGAAGAGGGCGAGTGCTGCGGAGAGAAGAATGAGAGATGCAGAGGCGAAGTTTGAGGAGATGATGAAGGAGATGAGTGTGTTGAGAGCGAGGAATGTTGAGTTGGAGAGGACTGTGGCTCGGCGGGGTGATGAGAGGCAGGCGTGTGAGAAGTTGGAGCGCATGAGGGATGAGTGGGAACGTGTGAATGAGGATCGTTTGTTTGAGTTTCACATCCCTATTCGGGATAATCATTTGGCCGGCCAAGTACTCGTCAATCAAAATCTGGACGAGTCAATTATTTGCTACAACGGTCATCCGAGCAAGAAGTGTCTCCATGCAAGCTTACGAATGCGCGGCCATCTCCACAAATTTTCAATCAGGAAGCCCGCGAGACTGCCTAAGGATGACTAACTTGGTAAGTGAAAAGCAAATAAGATAGTATATCCTATTCTAATACATATCATTTTCATTGCAGATCTTTGCCTGCCTTCACCACCCCATCAATTTACTCCCGAGAACGAACCATCGGCTCTCTTAAGGGCCACCTAGGGGCAAGACATGATAGAACCTCCACGCGGTTTGCCCTGGGCAGTCTTCGGACTGGCGAATACTATCATTAAGTTGAATCTGCTATCAGTCAACTTGAACGTTGTGTCGCGTTAGAGGGGTATATAAACCACTGCCTCTCATTTCATTTCATTTCAATCATGCAGACGCCGAACAGTCAAGTCAGCTCTCCTCGCGGACCGCAGTTAAGGCCGCGAAATTTATTTGAGGAGTTCGTCAGGCTAGAGGAGCAAGACAGAGTTTTTAATAATCTTGCTCGGATTGGCAATCCGATGACAGCAACTGCTGTCAATCCAACGGAATGGCGCTACATTCCAATTTTTAGTCATGTGCCAGTTAGTGTGGAAGTCGACAGTGCTACCAAAGAGAGAGTCTTTGACTCTCTCAGCAGAATTGGTAGGCTGTAGGATGACGACTCCCGAGAACGAACCATCGGCTCTCTTAAGGGCCACCATGGGGCAAGACATGATAGAACCTCCTCGCGGTTTGCCCTGGGCAGTCTTCGGACTGGCGAATACTATCATTAAGTTGAATCTGCTATCAGTCAACTTGAACATTATGCAGTCGATTGCTATCCCTGAAGCATTCTGATTCGCTGTTGAGCAATTCATTGTTGAAAACCCTATATAAGCCAGAAGATTGTAGCGCTTCTCATTCAATTTGAAGTCACGATGGAAGCGACATCTGCCGACAATATTCCCGTCTTCACTGATGAAGACAACGGCATTCCCGAGTTCGTCATCCTCGACGAGTGGGTTGAGGATGAGAAGAAGGGGAAGATCAAGAGGATCATTTGGACGGATGAGGTGTGGACTCCGAATACCACTCGCATCCGAAAGGTGCCAGATGCACCACCACGGCTTAGGCGGTATAGGGTATACGACAACCTAAGCGTCATACCCATTGACTATTCCAGTCAATAGTCAAATTCACGTCCCCGAGAACGAACCATCGGCTCTCTTAAGGGCCACCATGGGGCAAGACATGATAGAACCTCCTCGCGGTTTGCCCTGGGCAGTCTTCGGACTGGCGAATACTATCATTTAGTTGAATCTGCTATCAGTCAACTTGAACGTTGCAAATGAAGTTCGGTGTAATACTTCCTTTCGACGGGCGTTCCTGTAAAGGGCGGCGGTGAAACCCGTAGCTATGTATACCGCAAGGGACATTCGGCAATGGTCAATCTTGTTAAACCTCTCTGCGTCATGTTTGCAAGTGATTGCCTCTGTCTCAACGTAGTATGCATTCGCGCCAGGGCGACATTTAGCCAACTGTCGAAGGTTGCCTAAAACTTTCCATTGCATACGTTATGAGAACCATGAGTTCTACCTGTCTCTATCAATGAGACGAATTGATGAATGGAATGAAATGGGAGGACACTCACGCGCCACACGCAACATAACACACTTCTCTCTTCCGTAGTCTAACAAGCTCTTTACACATGGATCGCAGTCGATTGCTATCCCTGTATCAGAAGTGTAAGCTATCTTAATTTATTTGACACTATTTTATCTACCATCATCGTCCATATGAAATGTTTTAAGATTTACAAGTTAGACTAAGCGTTCTACTATTTCCAAATGAAAAAGTATACATGGTTAAATCATCCACTTAAGCCCATCCGTAGTCTAACAAGCTCTTTACACATGGATCGCAGTCGATTGCTATCCCTGTATCAGAAGTGTAAGCTATCTTAATTTATTTGACACTATTTTATCTACCATCATCGTCCATATGAAATGTTTTAAGATTTACAAGTTAGACTAAGCGTGCTACTATTTCCAAATGAAAAAGTATACATGGTTAAATCATCCACTTAAGCCCATCCGTAGTCTAACAAGCTCTTTACACATGGATCGCAGTCGATTGCTATCCCTGTATCAGAAGTGTAAGCTATCTTAATTTATTTGACACTATTTTATCTACCATCATCGTCCATATGAAATGTTTTTAGATTTACAAGTTAGACTAAGCGTGCTACTATTTCCAAATGAAAAAGTATACATGGTTAAATCATCCACTTAAGCCCATCCATAGTCTAACAAGCTCTTTACACATGGATCGCAGTCGATTGCTATCCCTGTATCAGAAGTGTAAGCTATCTTAATTTATTTGACACTATTTTATCTACCATCATCGTCCATATGAAATGTTTTTAGATTTACAAGTTAGACTAAGCGTGCTACTATTTCCAAATGAAAAAGTATACATGGTTAAATTATTCACTAAAACCCCATTCAAGTAAGTCAGTATGAAAGCAAAGATAATACGAAATAAACATTTATTATGGCATGTATTTCAAAAGGTCTTCATCGTCAATATCGTCCCAGAGTCTGGCTTCACATAGATTACAAAAACAGTTGAGCTGCTTTAAACGTTCTTCTGCAGCGTCCCTCACTTTCTCAATGTACGCCCACTCCGCCACGGTTCGCGGTTGGGAGTTAGGGGTGTACCACTCCCATATTTGATGCAAGTGCGACTTGCTGGTCATCTCCATCACCCCTTCGACATCATATTGTAAATATTTCCACCGTATGCCTGTTAGGTCGGGCAACTCCTCTTCATCCTCCTCCGATAATGATAACTTTCGTATATTGTCGAGATTGTATGTCTTCTCCACCTTCGCCTTTCTTGGTGCATTTGGTGTAACGAGCACCTTTGCTGATGTATATGGAGAGGAGAACTCCAATGCGGTATTTGGTGTTGTTGGAGGACTTGTCATGTTGTCTTTGAAATGCTGACTTTGAATAATGATAACTTTAACATTTTTCCTATTCTTAAGTATACACAAGCAGCCAATCAGAATGAACATCCAATGAATGAAGAGGATGAAAGTATATAAGCAAAGTGACATTCAGCTCATTTCATTTAATCTGTGAATCATACAAGTGACGAACGCACGATCTCTCTCTTTGACTATTATTTGAGGTGTACAAGTGAACTGCTATCTCGTGAATTCCAAATTTGAGTGAAGTCTCTATCTTGTAGAAGTATCAACCTTAAACTTGATTTCGTTGAAATGGTAAGTTGAAAATTTCCTCTCATCTCCCTCAAACGTGTGACTAATAGCATCTTCCTCAATTTCAGGCATCAACTTCATCACCAACGCCCTCTCTTCTCGAGGAAAGTTTAGAGTTATTGAGTCAAGGTAGGTTGTAACACTACACTGAGGCTTGAACAGAGATGAAAGAATGATTTCTCTTTCAGGTGATGTGAGTTCCAGCTCAGGACTCTCGCGGCAAGGCAACGAGTGGGAATGTGCCGACTGCGGACATATGTTTACAAGGAAGCACAGTCTCCTTCGACACATCAAACAACGTGTGTGTCAACGCAAAGCGGCGTCAATCTCCGGAGGTGAAGTTGATTCTGACGATGACATCTCCTTTCCTTGCGATTTGTGCCCTCTTTCTTTTGATAGTCACTTTCAGCGATCTTCGCACAGACTTCAACACACGCATGCAAATGATCACTACACCAACGGTACCTCTACCATCTCCCTCATTAATGTTTCACATAATAATTTAGTACGCGACTACTGCATGGAGTCCAATACTCAAATTGTAGATTTTCCTGAGTGGCTCCTTCAAAATTCTAACATTATCGAAGCGCTCTTCAATAATTTAGACAATTTTAGAATGAAGGCGCTCATCTACCTTAAACTAAAATATATTAAAATAGATTTTCAAACGGGTCAAGTGACGGAGAGAATACAGTTTCATGTTCCTTCCTCTTCCGCAACCGAAGTTGTAGACTGCGAGTCTTGGCTAAATTTTCACATTCAATGTTTAAAATCAAATGTAGATAAATTCAATCAACGCGACAGCGCTCTCATTTTTGATGGTGTGGACTCAGCCATATTCAAAATTTCCCTATTAGAAAGTCATGCAGCTCGAGGCACATTTAAACTTCCAAAAACGTTGTATAATAAGAAAGCTGTCATCAATGTTGATTGTAAATCACAGTGTTTCAAATATGCAGTCCTATCCATCCTTCACTATAATGATATCAACGCGCATCGAGATCGCACCTATAGCTATAGACAGTGGGAGGATGAACTAGACTTTGAAGGTTGTGATAGTAACAACATGAAAATCAAAGATGTAGAAACGTTCGAAAAACATAATAAGATTAAAATTGTCGTTCACGTGTGGGAGAAGGGGTTGAAGGGTGCCCGCTATAATTCACGTTCAACTTGTTATGAACGTGTAGTCAACCTCTTATTAGTAAAACAAGATGATAGCGAGGAATGGCACTACTGTGGTATTCCCAAAATCTCTCGCTTGTACACTCACTTGGGGCACTCTAAAAGAGGTGAACATTTTGTATGCGACCGCTGCATCCGCTCATTTTGGAGTAAAGATAAATTTGAAACTCACTATGAATGGTGCAAGCGAGGTAAATTACAAATGGAACGCATGCCCAAAGATAAAATATTTTCACATAGGGATAATGGTGACGAATTAAGTCCCCTGCGTGTCATTTACGCAGACATAGAATGCTACATTGATGATATCATCCACAAGCCAGCAGCCATATCCTGCTATGAAGTATGGCATGACCACTTTAGGAATAGACAAAACAAAATGCATACTTGGCAAGGTGAAGATTGCATTTCAAAATTTCTAGAATTTCTCGATAAAGCTGCAAAATTTCAACAATCATATGATTCCCAATTGCAGCGTAAGTCACTACATATGTCAGATGAAGACAAACAAAAATTTGAAAGTTGCACATCCTGTCCTAAATGTCATAAAACGTTTGATGACGATAAAATTAAGAAAGTGCGTGATCATGATCACATCACTGGTAAATTTAGAAACGCACTCTGCTCCAAATGTAACTTTTCACTTAGGTTGAGACGTCGTGTACTACCCGTCATTTTTCATAACTTTAAGGGCTATGACAGTCATATGCTCATAAAAGGAGGGTTGAGCCAGATGAAATCGTGGCAGTTTAATGTAATAGCACAAACGAGAGAAAAATTCATGGCAATGACAGCAAAAGTACCAGTAGATAAAACTAAAGAAAATAAGACAGTCTTCTTCGAAATAAAATTTTTAGATTCATTTCAATTCATGTCAGCGTCACTAGCTTCTCTCGTTCGTAATCTCAAGTTTCTTCCCCATAGTCAAACTTTGAAGAAACACTATCCAAACTTAACGGATGAAATAATCACTCGCAAAGGAGTCTTTCCTTATGCGTATTTTAGCTCAATGTCTAAACTAAATGAAACAACCCTTCCTTCCATTGACAAATTCAAAAACGATTTGACGGGTGAAGATTGTCCAGTAGAGGACTATGAACATGCTCAAGAGGCATGGTTAAAATTTAATTGTAAAACGTTTGGCGATTATATGATCGCTTACTTAGAATTAGATGTCATTTTGCTGGCTGATGTCTTTCAGGAGTTTCGACGAGTGGCATTAGAAGAAGACAAATTAGATCCTATCCACTTTGTCAGTCTACCAGCCATGTCCTTTAAATCAGCCTTTAAAATGACTGGTGAGACCATTCATCTCTTACAAGACCCGGAGATGTATAATATATTTGAGCGCGGAATACGCGGTGGTCTCACATTTGTAAATAAACATCATATAAAATCTGAAACAGTAGGTGATGATCATATCCACCTAAAGTACTATGACCAAAATAATTTATATGGCAGTTCACTGTCTAAACCACTACCTCATTCCGAGTTTAGTTGGTTAAATCAAAATGAGCTTGAGTATTACTCCAACCCTTCAAACATACTGAATATTCCAGATGAAGGTGATTGGGGATATTATTTTGAAGTGGATTTGATTTATCCAAATAGTATTAAAAATAAAACTGCTGATTTCCCACTCGCACCTGAATCTGGCGGAGTGACTGAAGATATGTTTTCACCATTCATGTCACAATTTCATAATAACTTAACAGAGTGTGGACAGCCAAGGTACAAACCATGCCGCAAACTTTTACTCACCCAATATGATAAGAAAAATTATCTCGTACACTTCTGCATATTAAAATTCTATTTAGAAATGGGCATGCTTCTAAAGTCAGTTCACCGCATTATCAAATTTAGACAGAAAGCCTTCCTCAAACCCTACATAGATAGTAACAGTCAAAAACGTGCACTCGCCCAAAATAATTTTGAAAAGGATTTTTATAAATATAAGAATAATAGTCTATTCGGAAAGACCATGGAGGATGTTAGAAAACGTATGAATTACAAACTAGTCGTTGATGAACAAAAATATCACAAATTGACCTCATCACCTCTTTTCATTGATAGAGACATCATCGATGAGGATCTTGTAGGTGTTAAAATGATTAAATCAGAAGTTGAGTTGTGCAAACCCATCTATATTGGGCAAGCCGTTTTAGATTATTCCAAGCTTGAAATGTATCAACTCTTCTACAAAATATTAAAACCATGCCCTCTCGTAAAAGAGGTTCGCTTGCTGGGTGGTGATACAGATAGTTTCTTTTTAGGAATTACCACTCAAAAAGATTTAAATTTTAATGAAGTAGGTAAGTCATTAGAAAAATATTTCGATACATCTAACTACAATCCCACTCATCCACTCTATTCCATACAGAATAAAGCCAAACTTGGTTGTTTTAAGGATGAAACAGCAGGAAAGGAAATAGATGAAATGATTCTCCTCCGTCCTAAAATGTATTCCATGAAACTAAAAGAATGTGCAGATAGTATTAAGCGTGCTAAAGGTATATCAAAATCCATTGTTCATAAAATGAAACATCGGTCCTATAAGAAGGCCTATAAAAATAAAACTATAACGTTTGTCAATATGACAATCTTAAAATCTCAAGTTCATACTGTGAAAACGTACACGTTCAAGAAACGAGCACTTTCAGCATGGGAGGATAAGAGGTGTTGGATAGGACATAACACATCTCTTCCACATGGACATCCTGACACAAACATACCTCCACCCAAAAGAATAAAACTCACGCTACCACATTCAGGAGATGTATTGACATAATCAACTTTAACTCAGTATTTTGATGTTGCTTTTTGTAGATATACATGGTTGTTTTATGTATCGCATGAGATCGTTTCTTCCTTGTGAATATATGCCTACAGTCAGCCCATTCCCCCCTATATCTGTGAAAAGACTTTTTCATATACATATTTTTATTTCAATAAACATATCACAATGACTTCACTTTGTTTTCCGAAACACTAAAGTTACGAGGGATTTAGTATCTTTCACATGGATACACTCTTGTAAACCATTGGTAATTTTGATAGCAATAGAGGGTATAGTTTGTTTGACGACGGGATGATAGAAAATAGATTCAAACATCTTCTCGACTATTCCATATGAAGCGTCTTTATCATGAATGAAATCACGTAAAATGTATTCTTTTTTCTCGCCAACAGAAATAGGTAAAATCAAATCACTTTGAATGTAAAGGTGTTGTTC
>CAJQUW010016530.1:0-150000 GCA_907163375.1 Prostheceraeus crozeri | reverse complement strand
GAGTATGTACGTACCCAGCGGATTGTAAAATAAAAAACAATTTTTCCAACATGATGTTTTTATTTCAAATCATGATAGAACTTACAAATCATTTTTTCATTAGAGGATGGATTACATGAAAAGTTTTGAATAACAGATGCAAATCGAGATACATGTAAACGTTTTAAGATGAAGTACAGTACAAAAGCACCACACGTTGATGAAAGTGGATGTTGTAGTATGCGTTCATTTCGCTGATATTGACGCGTATGTTTTCTCAACCACTGCTGTGTTGGTATATTTGGAGGTTGAGCAAGAGAGTCAAATAGTTCACCACGTCGGTCTTCTCCAATAAAGATCGCTTTCCAATGCTCACCGCCTAAATTCTGTGAATGAGTGTTTAGCACAATAAAGATGGGATAGTGATTTACTGCAGGTGGTAAGGTATCGAGTGAATAGACATTATCGAAAGCTTTCAACGTCGCTTCGTCTGCATTACGCTGCACTTTAGTCTTAATATCGTCAGCAGTCAACCAACTCATTAACGATTATACTGAAGAATCACGTCACGATACTTTGTAATTTCAATATTTGAATCGAAGACTGCATAAATTAATACATTGATCGTCTCAGGTAGTGTTCTTTGAACGTCAAATCCAAACGAATATTATGAGGCACGTTCGCTTGACGATAGGGTGCACTAATATCGCTGTCAGCAGTCAAATCAAATGCATAAATAGTATATCCACTCTTAAACTCTTTCATAGTCAGTCCGTTGGTATCATCCGTATTGTAAAAGCCAAAGACATCCATAAAATCAACATAACTGCGCATAAATTGATCCGAAGCAAAATCTGGTTTGTAGGGTGGACCAGGATGACTCACACCATTAACACGTAAAGCAATTTCACTTAACTGATTGTGTTTAAAATTGAAAGGATTCTTCTTTATATTACCATTAAATGCATCATTTTCAACCATTGCCACCATGAGGAGCTTCGGTGCTTCCGATGGAAAGAGGCCATCTTTCATGAAACTCTTTTGATCTTTCGGAATTGTAAAGGTGAGAAGCTTTGTATGCTGAACGGGGTAAATGGCATTTTGGCGGTTAAGACCTTCAGCATGCCCTCTAATGACACTTGGATTCGGTACTACTCGACGAATGTAAAGTGCAATATCTTCCACATGAATTCTAAAATTGTCAACTTTAGCAAATGCATTCAGCGCAAATTCAGGCTTATTCAATGTCAGCTTGAGTCGCATGCTGGTATTACAGAGTAAAAACTTTGACTGTCTAAAGAAGTCTAAATTCAGCGGACCATATAGCTGACATACTCTACTATCTTTAATCATAGCAGATCGCTTTACAAAGCCACTGTTTGTTTCAACATCAAATTTTCCTGCTTCATCTCTGTACCATCCCATGGCTTCCATATGACTTTTTTGTGCTGCTGGATGAAACTGTGATACATGATTGAAATATGATTTATAGGGATAATCGCTTTGACCACCTTCCACCTGCTGCTCTCCAATCGTTAGAGAAACATCGCGAAGTAATGTAGTCAATGGTAAATTGTTCAGTCCAACTTTATGTGCATCGTCAATAGCAGTTCCATCTGCTTGCTGAATTCTAAACCTCAAATCAAGCATCGCATAACTCAAATCTATGTAGTCATCACTACCACCAGGAATAACAAATTCAATGGGGCCAGCATTCTCAGCTGTTCGAGGATGATAATCTACAATACTTGAACTAAGAATATCTGTCTGTATGGCTTGTTGATCGAACAAACAAAAACCGGAAGTTTTACACTCCATGATTAGAAGTTATAGCAGCGTCGTCGTTTAGCGCCTGATGAATGATTAGAGCCTCTGCGACGTTTGCGTGAATGCCTTTTGACTGAAGATCGCACCTTACCAGCTCCGCGATGTTTCCTCCTTCCTTTTCTCATTCGTTTAGGTGATTTCTTTCCTTGAGTAACACCAGCAATGGTCTGCTTCAATGTTTTTAAACCGCGTTCCTTCCCACGATTCAACAAACTGCTCTTAAAACTTCTACCTCTGGAAAGATCACTAGCAACATCACCAGCAAAGCCAACGGCATTACTTAAAACATTTCGTTTTAAAGATCTACCGACATTGGATATGAGAGGTGCTACAACAGATTTCAGTGCACCAAGTATGCTACCTCCACGTTGGCGGCGAGCACCGATGTAAATTTGTCCTCCACCACTTACGTAGGAGGGTCGTGAATAAAATGAGGCAGTTGGATTCATAGCTCAAACCCTAAACATTGTTAGTTACAACTTTGCATGAATCACTGTCGATCACTTAGATGAAAGATGTCGGCACGACGCATCCAAGAGTTCATACTTGAAGGATAACCAGTCCATTTAACAAGACACCATTCTTCACCTTGCCGTTTTTTACATCGAATGATTTTCTCTACCAAATATGTTTCACTTTCAGTGACTACCTCAATCTCATCGCGGTAAAAGCTACCCTCAATTTCTTCATTATCGTAATCTTTCAACTTGTAGGTGGTCGGAGAGTCTTTTTGATTAATCCTTGATACTGTAAATACCTCCTCTGTCCAATTCGGGAGGTACCCTTTAGCAAAAACACTTTTCACTTTTGAGATACGAACTTTATCGCCAATTTTCACATCACTTTTCACATGAGTGCGTTTACGTTGGAATGATTCGCGCACTTTATCTACATTGTCAGCATTTACATCTACTGGTCTGAGTCCAATAGAACGATGGATAGAGTGATTGTAGGCATGGAGTGTATCTTGTAGAACCTTTGTCCAATTTTGTGTCAAGTTGGCAGTAAAATGTCGCCACAAGCGATTTTTTAATGTGCGATTAAAACGTTCAACGAGTGCAGCTTTATAAGCGCTCTTTACACTAAACAACTCAATGTCATGCCTCTCAAATAATCTTGTCACATGCTGATTTTCAAACTCTTTTCCTTGATCACTCTGAATTCTTTTTGGAATGCGACCTTCTCGAAAAATTGTTTGGAATGCTTTTGCTACTCCTTTCCCTTCTTTAGTTTTTAAAGGTTGAGCCCACGCATAACGCGAGAAAATATCAATGACGGTTAAAATAAAATTATTGCCCGAGTTATGTTTTGAAATGGAGGCAACATCGCACAAATCTGCTTGCCACTGTTCATCGATGTCATGAACAATATAATGGCGGGTGCGGTACTTCTTTTTCGCTTGTTTGTGGAGTGTATAGGTAGCCTGACCCTTTAACCATCGTTTCACTTGTGATTGTGGAAGACCACTCGCTTTTGATAATTTCTTGATAGATGCAAATCCTGCCGGATGTTTTACATCATAATAGATTGACTTCAAACGTTCAGTCGATGACGACTGACTCTTTTTCCTCCTTCTCATCTTTTTGTTTTCTTCCCTTTCTACATTTACAACAACTGCAGCATTTAGCTTTAGCGGTTTTGCGATCGTGTTCACATTGCTTAGGGGTTTCATTATGAGAGCTGGCGCAGCAAGTGCAAGTGACAACGACATTCACCTCTGGTGGCTCATTACATGGCAAGCAACACATCTGCTTCATATTAATAATCTGAGAACATGTATTTCCTGGGAGGAGCTGTTTTACGTTTTCCTTTTACCAGTTTTAGTGGCGATGTAGATCTACGTCGAGTTCTTCCTCTTGTTTGCTTAGTGAGTGTGGGAGGGGATGTAGCGGGTGACGCCTTAAACCAATTTGTTGGCATTTTCATCGTCTGAAGCATTGGAGTAGTAGCCACTGTTGAATCAAGTTCTTTCAATGTCTCATTATTCAAAGCAAATTTTGGCACATTATGCTTTTTCAATAGTTTAAGAAAGTATGACCAACCAGGTGGAACATAGCCCTGACGGCGCTTTCTACGTGTCGCATACTGAATCAAGTCTTCATAACGTGAAGCATCAATCACTTTATTTTCATCTGTAATGATTTCTCCTCTATCATTTACATTGAGATGGGGCTCAATACTATTGAAAAGAGATATGGCATGTGCGCGAGATGCTAAAGGTGTAGCAGTCGATACAGAGTCACGCATCTTATTCTTCAAGTTTTTCAATTGCTCAACAGTTTCCGATTGTAATAATACAGCACGATGTGGATCTTTGATGTGAACATTTTGCTGATAATCTATTTCTTTCCTATACATTTGATTTGCAAGAGGTTGCTTTACTTGCTGCATGGCAGTCAATTGTACATATTCATCCTGAGGAATAACAATCATGCGAGAATAAGAACTCATAGTTTGTAGATAATCATGGGAGTTTTCAAAATATCACTTCGAAATCTAAATTCTTCCGGACACTCTTGCGTAAAGTCAATGAATAAGTAACCGTATGGTTTTTCAGTAGCTGCTTGAAAAATTTCAATTAAGGCTTTTGATCCTCTGGGTGCAACTTGTCGCGCTAAAATTTCAAATTGACTTTTATCTCGCGGATTCTTGAAAATAGCATAATAGTGTGTATTCAGGTTTCGTGTACGAGCTTCTTTTCCATCAGGAAACAAATTTTGTGTAATATAGATGATAAAGCACCTTTTATGGTGTGCTGCGCGAGTAAACATATCTGTAACATCTTTTGAATTCTTACTTTCTTTTAATAAATCATCCAATACAACAACATCATTAGACTGAAGTTTATCCACTGGAATAATTCCTTCATGTCGAATAAAGTTGCGACTTTGCAATTCCTGAAACAGCGACGGTTGATAAATACCATAACACCAAATCACTCGATTGATAGGTTCCTTAAACAACTCCCTTCTTTTATCCAATAAATTCAGCGTGAAAACAGTTTTACCTGCATGAGATGGACCTGATACAGTCAGAACTTTATCACATTGAAGTCTGAAATCCATTTTATTACTTTGAGACTCAACATTTGCATAATTAACGCTTAGAGCCAAAGATATTTCCCAATAGGTTGCCCACGGCAGGAGCTATCATTGGAAGTATTGCTGAAAGGAAACCGCCCTTTTGTGTTAGAGTTTTCCTCTTTCTTTGAAGGGCGACTTTAGGATTGGAGATGAAACGCAATTTTGTAGCATATCGCTTAAGTAACTTTCGTTGTTTTGGCGCTAATTTCTTCGTCCTCAACTTCCTCACATGAGAAATAATTTCACAAATGAATTTATCGTTAGCATGTCGTATAGCATTGTATCGCTGATTTGCTTTCATTCGTCGGAGAGCTTGAATGGCTGAAGAAAACTTTTGACTTTTACGTTTCGTCATTTTACGTTTCGCCATTTTCCGTGTTAGTCTTTGCTAAAACCTATCTTTACCACATTTGCATAGGTACTAACTATTGCGACATAAGTGACACTCGAAATGAGCAATATCACAGTGGTAACATTGGCAAAGTTGAATGCAATTACGTATGAAACAGCGTTGACAAAAAGCATGCTTACATCTCTTGAAGATGCGCTTTTCATTTCCATCCTTTCGCTTACATACATCACAACACATAGTTTCACCGTTACTGATGTCTATAGCAAGTCTTTTTGAAGATATGAATTTGCTAGCCTTTTCTAAATAATAGACGCATGTACAGAAGGAATATACTTCGAGAGTGAGCAGACATAGCTCGAAAACCAGTTGTGCTACAATCAAGTACCACTGCATTTTCAATTTTTCTTTATGGAAAGTTGAATGTGAATATCTGAAATCGCTTCAATCACTAGACTGCTACCATGATGGTTAAATGCGTTAAGACGTTCAGCAATTTTTATCATATGTCTTTTAAAAAATTCTTCGGGGTGATCTACCACTTCCATTGAATAAGAAGCAAAATGGAAAGAGCGACTTTCCACCTCTTCCTTTCCAAAATGACTAAACTTAATTTTCGCAACTAATCGCGCCATGATAATGCTATCAGAGAATGTATTCATTAACTCTAGAAATAGAGTGCTAGCATCATCGACCACTGCTTCGATGTCGGTCTCATCTTTATGAAATTTTATCACATAATCTTGAACAGCTCCTTTTAAACTTTGCCTATGAAAACGTAATGTTCCGCAGTCGTTTGAGAAAGACATGATCGCCCTTTATCTAACCCATCCATTGCATGAAAACAACAACTCTTCTCATAGTAACATTTATTGAATAATGGTAACAAGCATGCATTATAAATCAATGGTTTGAAAGAGATAAAATAGATACAGCTGGTAACTATCATACAGCGAGCAATGATAACCATACAGGACTTTGGCAGTGTTGAGGTAAGGAGGAAAGAAGCATTGGTTATGAACGTAGCTACTACAACGAACAGACAAAATAGGAACACACAAATCCTTAAAACGTTTCGTGACTTCATGATAATGTTGATTCACTCTACTATCCCAAGGTGGGAGCAAAATATCATCAATGATTAGATTGGGAAATACTTTCCTCTCCTTACCAGGATTATTACAAAAGATGCGTATAACATTGAAAGCAGCTAACCATCGTTTAAAGTCAATAAGAAGAGCACTCTCACAAGAAAAGCCATAGTCTTGCAAATATTTCAGATTAAGTCCATGAATGTGTTTTCTCGCCCATTGATCAACATTGGGATCGCAGTTGGCATGTTGATGATAGACACTAACAATCTGATATGTCCAATTGTTCATAGCAATAGCACTGAGCTCCTGTACAGGTTCACCCTCACAATCCATAAAAATGATGATAGAAGCCTAAAACGGAAATTTACACATCTAAGGAAACGTTCTATAACATATTACAAAATGAAGAATTACATCGATGCTTTTCACGACAAAATACACAAATGATATGATGGCAACGAAGAAGTAAAATGTATCTAATAAGACCACGTCTACGACACTCAAAGCACATAAGCGAATTGTCATAGGGTAGAGTTAGGAAAGGACTAGCAATTCTCCTTCTTTGATTTGCGTTTTGATGTAGCATTCTTCTCCGACTTGCGCTTCGTACCACTGCTGTTAAGGATTTGATCAATTATGTCGTCCACGTTGGGTGGTTTCGGAATATATAGGATGGATTCCATATGCATGGAGAGAGAGGCTATTTTATTATCCTTGTGTCGACCATAATATAGCCCATTCACTTTGAAAAGGATATCCCAAGTACCTTCTCCGAGCTCATCACATCTGATGGGTATTGAATGATCTCCATCCTTCTTATAGTAAGTACACCAATGTGATACCGGTAGGCAAATGTGATTACCATCCCAAATCTTTCTATAGGGAGTATCCTTGTCATCTCTAGCCTTCCACTCTTGAGCAAGAGGAGTAGGAATGTCCATATTTAATGTCACGTACTCCTCAATAGTATCAAGTTGGTGGCGAATGTACGGACTCACGGGGATCAGTATGTAGTCCCCATACTGATTGTGCATTATCTTGACATCCGTGGAAGGGAGCATTCCCGTTTGGAGTACTACGCTATGATCATCATAACGCAAGGCTTGTTTAAATTTACGCTGTAGCGGTGTAGGATTATGTACCTTGGTTGTTTCTTCCACTGGCCTCAGTTGTAGATGATCTGACCGTAGCGAACCTTGTAACGTTTGACCGCCATTTTGTCCTACTAGTGCAGTAGATGGAGTAGATGCCTGAAAATGAAAAAAGATTGTATTAAGTTTACGTTCAAGGGAGGAGAGGGAGGGAAGTAGCGACTTACCATTTTAGTTGGATAATAGAACAGGGAACTAGGGAGAGAGAAAATGTGCGTCCGTCACTCGTGTGATTCAACGATGGAATGATTCTCGCTGTGGAAGGCTCGCTATTTATAAAGAAATGCTTGATTCTCATTGGATGATGATCCTCATTGGACAATAACATCAAGTTGATTCCAAATCTGGCATCCGTTTACCAATCCGATACTTCGTTTTGAAGCTACAGCCCAAAACGTCCCAAATTCTAACTCTGTCGTTTTTCACCAATGTCCCAAAATCTTAAATGGCGTCTCACATCTAAACGAAGGCAGATACGAACAAGCCGATTCTTTCACTGAATTTGTCTCACTCTTAGCTTTCAAACGAGCTATCGCACGACAAAATCCGTCCACTGGAAGCAAGCTGTCCAGGGGGGGGGGGACGTCAGCCGAAAATTTTTTCTCTCCGATTTCGCTGGAAACATCCTTCCTAACCCAAAATTTCACGTAGATTCCGAATCTGGCCTCCGTTTTCTCATCCGATGCTTCGTTTGGGCGCTACACACCAAAAACATCACACACTATAGCCTCAAGACTAATCCTGGCGGTCGCCCACGTCAACCTAGACGGTCGCCCACGTCAACCAGGCGGTCGGACCAACTCACCCGAGTCTCACACTCTGTCGTTGCAGAGGGGGGGGACGTCAGCGAACATGTTGTGAACGTGGACCCACCTGGCCGGCACACCACGACAGACCACAACCTCTGTCGTTCCAGAGGGGGGGGACTCAGACACGAAGCACCACGGCGGCGACCACGACACTCTGCCGTGCCAGAGGGGGGGGGACGCAGCGATGGCCGCCATCTTGCGCGGTCCAGAAGTGGAGTTTTGCTTACTACTTTCTTCAGTCTAAAGATGATATCCGTTTCAATATGTTACAAAGTTTGTTCATATTTGTTTCACCAACATTCGGTCATTCATGACTTCCTTATATTGTAAGAAAGAATACCTCCGGTCTTTCAGGAATGAGCTCATTATGCACACCACCAGTTCAGTCTTCCTTATCCAAGTACAAATATTGAAACATTTTGATATTGGTCATTTTATAAATTCATTTTCACTACAGAATCAATGAAATGATGAAACGATTTCACAACTGAAATAATTTTGTAGAAAAAACAGAAAGAACTGGGCAGATGCGACAATGCTGATCATGACGGGCATTGGCAGTTACGGTCATGTACAGAATCAGAAACCAGTCAGTTGAAGAAACTATCTCATGACGGGCAGTGCCCGCCATTGGGGCTCAACAGGTTAATATCATAGGGACTTTCTAAACTCGACAGCATGTATGATTCGCATTGATCATGTACTATAATGCCATTGCATAAAGTAGTGTGCAGCATTCCTGTGGTGTGTGGGAATGCTCAAAGGACTCCAATAGAGATTTACTGCGGTGTGGCACTTCTGGTCAGTGCAAGTTTCTCAAAGTTTGAAAGAGTAAACAGGAAAAGTGCCCTTTTTCTTCCTCATGAAGCATTTGTAAAAAAATTGCGCGATTCGTGGTCACTCAGGAATCGCACGACTAATCGAGCGGAATCGGTTAACTGCTCCCGCCACTGCCATGGAGTAGGTATCAAGGAGATTTAGACTGCTACAGGAAGCGAAACTCATTTTCAGTGTTTACATAAGTGGGCGGATGACCCTATTTCACTCATTGTGGCATAGAGTAGGTGTATTAGGTAGAGTGGTAACTCCGCATTTATTAAATCCCCAATGTGTATACACTTTGGATTTTATTAAATGAACTCAAGGGAGATACAGGTGGTATTGTTGCCAAAATTGGTGGTATTGTGAGAAATGCAAATTTTTGCATTTTTGCGGAAATTGCAACGGATTTGAGTGATCATGATTGTAATGCAGAAGGAATGATGGTATTTCACAGATTCTCATGACAGCCTTGGAGATTTAATGTTTGTTGAATGAGAAATTCGATGTGTTCCTATTACTTTCATGTTCAATCTCAAGAGTATTTTCTTAAGCGTGATCACATCACAGGCAACGTGCCACTTGCAGATCAAAATCACCAAATCAAAGACATTGATTTCAAACAACTTTGAAAGGTGTACATGGGTCCACATCACAATTCAGATTCAAGAAATGAATCATATGAATTCAGTGAATCATGACATCATGCCGGTGAAAATTGAATTAAAAACTTGAAATTTCAGCCAAGAAAGCACGAATAATATCGCGACTTTTTCATGAAGACTTCTATTATAATGCGGATCATGAAATTCCTTTGCAAATTAGCTTTATTTCCGTTTAGTTAGGATGCCTATTAGCAAATATTTATTCCTTTTGATCTCCAACTTGTTTCATACTACTTATGTAGGAGATTCATCTCGGTAGTATATAACTTGGCAAATTTTGACTTTTTTCAAAACTGCTCAAATAACTTTTTGGACCACGGGAACGTAATCTCCGCAAAAAACTAAATCTTTTCATATAAAAATTTTCACTGTATGCAGATAAATACTTTTTGAGTCGACACTCTACCTATATATCCCTACTCTATGATCGCAACCTTCAAATTGATAATTTAACAAACATTACTTCTCCAAGGCTATCATGACCCGGAGGATCTGTAAAATAATATACTTCCTTCCGTATTGCTATCATGAGCAGTCAATACCGTGGTAACTTCTTGAAAACTGCAAAAATTTGCATATCTCACATTTGGCATCAATGTCCAATTGGGTTCAACTCGACTTCAGCTAATAAAATCGAAACTGTATACACATTGGGGATGTAATTAATGCTGAGTAGGTCTACCTAATATACTTACTCTATGACTTCGGCCAATATATCAGTCCAAGATATCTGATTTTTACTCATGAAGTGCATGAAATATTTGCATTCGCTTCCAGTTTGGCGCTATCAACAACTGATTACCGCGGTTAATGCTCTCTGAGACTAAATCAGAAGTCTACTCAGGCCGCTGAAATACGAAGACATTTTCATGGTGAGCCATGCCGCTGTGAGAGGGTAAACAGGTCAACCCTTTCAGTCCCAATTTTTTCGTCAACGAAAAAAATATCACTGATCATTTCTCATCATTTAAGGATACTTTATCACTACAGATCGAAAATTGAGGCGATTTGTACTTCTTTTGTACTTTTTTGCTTGTACCATATATGATACATTGGGAATCAACGGTTGCTTTAGCATTGTGTCATACAATTGAACGAAAACAATTACGAAAAACAATTACTAGTTTGATTGTTTATATTCTTCTACAGCACGAATAAAAACGTTAATTAGAAAAATATCTACACATAGTAAGTCTACTGGTGATAGTTCACTAAACAATTTCGTTCTGGTCGCATGCATAAATGGACAGCACATTTCATGCATCGAGTTTGTGTAGGCGCACTGCATTGCTTGCAGTGTTTTCTTGAGGTAACTGCAACCATTTCTGGTCAGTGGGCGAAGGCGTCCTTCTTCACCTCGTCAACTGGAGCGACTTGGCGTACTCGCAAAATCTTGTTCTCTGGCTCATTCCCCATGATATCGAGATGAGGTTCTGGCGTAGCCGAAGGTCGTCCACGCTTCCGTGCCGAATTTTTCCCATGGGGCTTGTCCTGCATGATAAGTGCAATGGCGATCCTGGTCGTGCATTCCAGCAAATCCATACCAACAGGCTCATTGAGCTAGTTGCAGTCGTGTTTGTAATGCAGCCAACCGTTCACTACACACAAGTGAATGACCCAAAGAAAGTTCGACTTGGACCACTCTCGGGTCTTGTGTTCACAACGGTAAAGTGCCATGAGCATATCGAACTTGCCGACTCCTCCCTTATGCTGGTTGTAATGGTTGACGATAGCTGGGCATCTGACAGACACTTTCTTCGCCGCCTTCCTGTCGAACCGCCGGACCTCGCACACCGGCTTAGTTGCCACATAAGTTGAGCTGAAGGTTACAGCTCGGTTGTCGAACCATCGAACGATGCTGACTCCCATGTCAGGGTCGATCCAACATTCGAACGCTCCTCGGCCCTCCTTCTTCAGCTACTGTTCCGATTTCAGCTTACATCCTCGAACCCGATTGCTCTGCAGAGATCCCACCGAATCGATCCCCCACTCCAGCAGCTTCACCTGCAAATCGGAAGGTTCTTATGTTGCTTCAATCAGGAAATAAAGGTGAAATGAACTGTCAATAATCTGCCTGTAGCTCAAGGAAGTTAAAAAAGTTGTCGAAATAGACAATGTGGTTAGCATATTTTGGCAGAGACTTGCAGACTTTGAGTACAAGATCTCCAGGTTGAAAGCCGCAGGAATCCACTACTTTTACCCTTGCTCCATCAACGAAGAGAAAATCATAAGTGAAACCATCGACATCGTCGCGGGAGTTAACCTGAAAGCTCATATTCGAGTTGAGCATGTCATGAGGAAAAAACGCGATAACATATAAACGTTTCATAATGAAAAAGTTGGTGCCGTGCATGCACAGTTGGCCTATGCCTACTTTATTTATTTATAAACTAATTCATATATACTAATTGCTAATCTATAATTAATAATTACTATTTCATAACTACTTATTTTATAAAACTTTGTGAAAAATTGAAGAAGATTTTCATTTTCTTACTTTGAAACCTCATTTTCTCGGTTTCTTCGGTAGGTACTGTTTTAGGGCAGTTTTTCCCTTGAAAGAGATAATGTGCTCATCCACGCTCTGTCGCTGTTGTGGAATGAACTTCAAGCAAGTTCTTCTGATGAATTCCAGAAGCGGTCGGATCTCGAACATTCGATCGTGTCGAGGATCTTCTCGGTTAGTTATCTGGTCCTCATTGTTAGCGAAATGAATGAATTTGTTCAACTCGAAGAATCGATTTCGCGAAATAGCGTCTACCACGGCTGGGACACGTCAATTATCTGACCAAAAGAGTCGATATCGTGGAAGACCATATACTCCCATCTTTATCAGAATTCCAACGTAGCGTTGAACTTCATCAGTGGTGACTGTGAATGATGATCCGCTTTGCACAGCGTAGATGTTGGTCTGCAGTGTTGTGCATGAAAACATCGAAGTTTTGAAATATTTGTGGAAATATGCCACAGGTGATTCAATCGCATCGGGAGGCAAATCACTCAAATGACTGATATCGAAATCTAGCTCTAACTTATCTACTTTCTTCTTCTTCCAGTTGAAGATGGACGTGGATTTCTTGCTGGTACTTGTTGATGGTATAGTTGCGCTGACTTCCTCTTCATCACCAGACTCTAGAGTTCACAATCTCGAGCCGTTTTCTCAATCCCGGGATTTTCGAGACTGGCTAATCGCAATCCCGGGATCTCGATCGAGATTTATATATACTGTATATGTTTTTAATCATTAAGTTTCAAGAAATATTTCAAAAGACGATACGTGCTTGTAAAATATATATTTTTCAACGTGAACTAAACAAACGTCTACAGTAGGCAAAACTAGTCAACTCGTAAAAAATATTGGCAAAGTAAGGTAAGACACTCAATTGTGTTATCACTCATTCTCAACCGTAATTTTTTTGTTAAGAACAAACCGGCCGCCGAGAATGCCCTTTCGGATTCTACCGAATGTTGGAGAAAAATCTATCAGTGCAATATCAACTGATGTGACAATGAGTATTGGCAAAAGATTTTCTATATCTGTGTAAGCAACTGTCTGCACCATCTTCACAATCATGAAATGACAAGTAAAATGAAGTCTATTTTGTTAAATTTGATGTAATATTAGCTGAGCTATCGCCAATTTTGTGTTTCGAAGACTTTCTGTCAACGGTACTCACTTATCAGTTGAGCATACATTCACTTAGAGAACAAATGCATTTTTTGACATAACTTCTGAACCACTGGGTCGATTGTGATGAACGAAACGTTGTCTTCATCACAACAACAAGATGAATACAACTGCAATGTCATTTTGTCGATAACTGATGATTTTTTTCAAATTATCTTTCACTGTCAATTAATCACCGAGACACAATTCGTTGTCGATGTGTGAAAACCAACACAGCGCAGCTGCAGTAGCAGTCCGGTGACCTGCAGCGAATTCGGGAGACTCACTGGGTTGAATGACGGTTTCTTCTACGGTTTTTCCCTCAAAGACCGCAAACCGCAACCTAGCTCTGTGTGAACGAGCCTTGAACGGGCCTTTTAGTCGTTATTTTAAATCGTTGTGATTTGTCTTTCAGCTATCAATTTACGAAGTATTTTCAGTTTACAGAAGCAATACTAGTAGCAGTGTCACAACACTGTTTATTAAGCGTCTGAACGGTTTGTGTCACGGCATTGATTTAGCCCCGATTTCGCGCTGCTCCTCGGCACTAATGTCACGACACTAGTGTCATCGTGTGAACGAGGCTTAACCATCTAGCTCGGCAAATACAGCACATTGGCAATTTATCAAACTTGGAACATAATAAATTTAGATGCATTTTCAAAAAAGCCATTGACTCTCTTAACTATGTCACTTTGAAGGAACTCAGGGCCAATCTCGAAATACCTCGAGATCTAGAAGACGTAATCCCGGGATTTTTAATCTCGGAAATAGGGTCGAGATCCCGGGATTGTAAACCCTACCAGACTCGCTATCTAATGACATGGCATAACTTGGACCATCATCTTGGTCATCGATTTCAGGTTCCATCCGCGTCCGGGTAGACAATGGGCTCCTTCGCTTTACGGCCAAGCCTGTCTCTGGTGTGACAATATCTGCATCCATTGAGACCAGGCACGCGGGAACAGGGGCTAGGGAGGGCTAATCCCCCCTAAAATTGTCATGTTCTGTCACAAACGCATTGATTAATCATAGAACACAATTTATTGATAGGCTATATCAAATATACATGTATATGCGAAACATATTTCATATCGTCCACGTGCATGTACGTGTTTATTGACGTTACTTTCGACATGTAAATCAGGTGGAGCTCAGTGCAACTATCTGAAAAATACAAAGCCCCTCTCCAACCAAGCGCCTCATGCATATAAATTGCATTTCAGCCTTCGTTTTGTTCAGGGAATAGATTAATCCGATCGATTGTCATTTGTCTACAAATCTTAAGTGTATCCGGTTCAATAAGATATGTGACACTAGAGACCCATATTATAGAATTTGACAGCTATGGATCCCTGAAGGATCCAAACGTCGTTTAATTATCCAACTGATGGCTTGTAAGTGTCAGCATTAGCTCGTTAATGAGATGATAAATATCTCCATCTAACTGCTCCTCTCGTTTTGTATAACCATTAAGATTAATATTCAACCGGTAGGCTATATGCATGCGATCATACTACCATTGTCAGAAATGCAAATTAAGGTACATTTTTACATTTCTATTTATGTATTGTACATTTCTCCATCTTTGCAAACACGTTTTGACTAAGCTGTCCTCTTTCTCCCTTTAATTCTGCCATTTCATTCTTCACTTTCTGTCTTGTCGTCCATCATGCATTCAAGGAAATATCAGTTTCATCCAAGACGTTAGAATAGTGTGCCATGAGTAGTATGCCTTCGTTACCCGCAAAACGTGCTTTGTGACAACAAAAGTTTTAACCCCCCCCCCTACCATCAAATCGTTCCCACATGCCTGATTGAGACACTAAATGCTGAGCTAAATGCATACACAAGACTGGCAACACAGTAATTTCAAAGCTGACAACAGATTGGGTCTTGAATCAGCCAATCAGAATGCAGTATTCGACAAGTTTGTCATTTTGAAATATGCATAGAAATTGATTCATACACACATCGGCTGACACTGAGAGAGCCACGCGCAGAAACAGTGAATTCATATTCATAGGAAAATGAATCGCTATTCACATAAATTGTTCAGATTTTGTTCCATCAAGTCCCAATGTATCATTCATGATACATAGGATTTCATATCTCCATTTCATAATAGAAGAATGCAGAGTTATAAAGCATCATCAAAACTACATTCAGAATAATGCAAAAATTTTTTTTGCTGGAATAATCAATAACCATTACATGTATTGTGATGATCATAAAAAGTGGGCCACCTAAATTTTGTCTCACTTTAATGAAGTTCTGTCAATAAATAAAATAAAGGTTGAAATAAAAATTTTATTGTTGTTCAGTGGTTCTGTAGAGCCATTTGTCCCTTAATAGGGCCAGTGGTAGGTTCACTGGTGTTTACATATATTTTGCAACCTCACCAGAAAGTTCAATCACTTAATCGAATCCGGAAAGGCATGTTTTCGATCAGTCGATTGACCACTACTTCATCTAAACTCTCCCTCTCTTGCCCTCACAAAACTTCAAGTCAAGAAATCAATCCAAACAACTTGATTCCATTGAGAAGGCCAGTGGCAATGCTTATCGCCCGCTTTAGCTTCTAACTCTTGTGGTTGGTGGTCAATTCGATCCCTAACGGTCTCTTACGGCTTATGAAGAGCTCACTTTCAGGCGACGTCTAACTGTTTTGGCAGAAACCGTCGGCTTCTCATGTGAACTCCTCAACTGGCCGAAGACAAAATGGGATCGCTTCACACCAAGCGAATAACCATCCGAACTGTTCGAAAGTTTGTCTTTCCTTCCCGATCAGATCCAACTTTTCCAGAAAGGGAGAAAAAATCAGTTCTCCAGTTTTCCACCTTTGGATGGTGGTCTTTGGTACAACTACAGACCGTTTCAAAAATAATTGCACAAATAAGCTAGGTCATTTTCAAATGAAATTTTCGTGTTGAAGTCCTGGATCAATTCTGATAAACGATATACCATATGAAACCTTATGCTCCGTAGATTGTTTTGACATATATTTCGTTTTCATATGGGGTCAGCTGTGGTCAGTAGGCCTTGCGAAAAAAATGAGCATTTTCTTTGATGCAGAATTTCAACATGAAGACGACAGAATTGTTTTATGAAAGTTGGCAGACAGCATTAAATATCAGTCAGTTTCATCATGATACACGGTTTTTAGGATTGGCTGTATGTACAAAAAGATACAATACTAATAAGTTTTACCAAAAAATGTTGCTAAAGAAATCTCACAAGATTTTCTCATTGATGAAGATGTTCAATTTCAATAACCTGTGTACCATGTGAAAGGTTATGTCAAGCACTTTAATTTGGCAAAGCGTTTAGCTTATGTCTGTTCAGTTGTGGTCAGCAGACTTAAAAGTATGAATGTTTGGTCAATTCGTTCACCGACACCTACAGACGAAACTATGCAATACAGAAAATTGAGATCATTACCATTGAATTAGACTCATGTTAAGCTCTCATTTGATATATTGTTTTTCGAATTCGGACATCAATTTGTGCAATTTCATTCAATTTACCTAATTTCATTACTTTCACCTAATTTTACGCCACTTTCGCGATAACAATGTTCAACAACGGTCAACTGCACACAACTTAACAACTTCTGTTGTATTAACGCTGGTGCTTTCGAGTTTGGGTTCAAAATAATGCTGATGTTATCAGCTCCAAGAATATGTAAGTTTTATCAAAATCAGCCCATCCATTCACTGACAAACTTTAGATTTGTATTATTCTCATAGTCAGCCATTGCGTGAGTCATCATTTCCCTCACTTGAGGTCAGAAGAAATTCGAATCTCGGATCAGACAAGGGCTTGTCTCGTCTCTTCACCTGTTCACATCAAGCAATAGCATTTCCTTCACGCCGTAGGAATTCTAACACTTGCGTTGTGTCCGATTAATGGAGTAGCTCATCAATGGTGAAAAGGAGAATGAGTGACACATGGGCCAACATATGATATCTGAAATAGCTTCGTGAAAGTAACAAATCAGACAATCACCAATTACATGCACTTCATTTAATTAGGCAAACCACACCACTGTGTTTCCTGAACCAAGCGTCTCAGCTGACTAAGTAAATAAGTTTATTGATCGATTATCAGCATGCGTTTAAATTTGATGAGAATACACAAAAGATATAAGAATTTTTTGTGCTGTGCAACGATTTATGAAACGGTCTGTATGTACTTTTCGGCAAACCGGCTGCTCGGACTGTCCTTCTGAGAAAAGAGTAGAAACCTTGCCCTTCAAAAACTTTCGCAAACTTCGACTCAGTCATCATGACATAAAATGAATTCAAAGCCGAATAGAAACTTTGTATACAGCTTATCTGGGTCAACCAACCCTTTGATTTGGATGTGTATAGCAGACGTCTAGACGCCATAGATATTGAAAGCGTGAAAATGACCTCGCTAGCGCCAAGGATGTAAACAACTTTTCAACAACTTTCAGAAACAGCAAATTATGTAATAAATTTGTAACATCACAACTTCTCTTAAAGGATACCGATATCGACGAGTAATACATCAAAAGAAAAAGTGCTCAGAGAGTGCCCTTTCATCTCGTGTTGATTCATTATCATGCTAAAATGCTTCCATATTGAAAATTTGAGATTTTTTAAAGTGGCGATTTTCACATTTTGACCTCTGTCCACCTTAAACAATGATGAATCTGAACATACAATAGATCATTAAGAAGCTGAGAAAATAAACTCTCGAATAGTATATAGCCTGTCAATGTAAAAATGAAATTGAAAAGAAGGAGAATCGATTGAAGTTTGACATAATTTAGGTGGTCCGTTTTTTATGATCAACTCTGTAGAAAAGATGCAAAATGGCTGAAAATAATAGAAAAAAAGAAATTAAAAAAGAATAATAAAAAGATATAAAAAGAAAGAAAACAAATAAGTTTTTTTAATAAGTTGACAGTGATTTCAAAAACTTGAATGCATTTAGCACAAAACATATTAATTTGATATGTCCTAAGCACGAACACATCGTCATACACATAATAACTAACATAACTAACATAAGATAATAACTAACATTTTAAGAATTTAAAATCACTGCTGCAACATGTGAACACTGTCTTAGATAAATGTCATTTACTTTTTTTTACAAATGGATAATTTCTCAACAGATTAAGCTTCAAAGTATCAATGATTTATTCATTTACAATTTCAATCTTACATTCTTGTTCGATTAGTAACTTTCATTGGCTTTCAAAACCAATAGAATCACAGATTCTATTGGTTGGAGATTTGACAAATGTTTCTATAACATAAACAAGCTCAGTATGACAGCGGACGATAATGCCAGTAACAATATCTCGAACGAATGAATGGATTTAACACGTCGAACTGTTCAAACTGCAGAAGTTCTCTTCAACCGCTTGATTCTCCTGCTAAACGCATTTATTTCGGATTTTTGTACCTTGCTATTTCCTTAGTGATTATTGGAATCATTTTTAATGTTATTCTCATCGGCTTATTCATCGCGAAACGAAGATTTATTGCATGCCTTCCAGCAAGCACACACGTAGCCTTGTCAAGTCTTCTGGCAACCGATGCAGCGTATGGAGTTGGTTTTATAGTTAGTCATTTCACTGTTTTAGACTTTGATAATAACTTGGACAAATCAGAGCATTCCATTAATGTCTTTCTCTGCATTGCGATGCTTTTTTTGGTCATGTTTTGTCTCGGCTTTATGGGCTTTCTTCAGATTGTTATATCATTCGAAAGATTGATTGCAGTGATCTATCCTCTCAAAGTGAAGGTTTGGTTCACTCGAAAGAGAATGATTGTAATCATCACAATTGGACTTGTCGTATATGCTATCATAAATGGCTTGCATGTTGGACTTGAGATGAAGTTTGAGACTAACAGCTGCTCTGTTCGCAAATCTACCGCCCCATATATTTGGATTTGGGACATCGTGTTTCGTTGTGGGATTCCAAGTATCATCTTGATAACTAACACTGTTCTCATAACCTATCACATGGTTCATAGCAGAATTCGGCGCATCCCAAGCAGTCAATCTCCAGAGCACATGAAAATTCAACACAAAAGATTAACCATTCAATTGATGATAATGGACGTTATTTTTCTCGTTTTTGTTTTACCGTCAGCCATTACTAATGGCATTATTAGTCAATTCGTGTTCATGAACAAAGATGAATTTTCACTGACTGAAAACCAAGTGATCATTGGACATGCATCGGTATTGTTCACAACAACTACAGTTATTACTGATTGGATGGTCATCCTCATTTTCAACAAACGCGCTCGCGCCTTGCTGTGGACTTGTGGTAGATGGGAACCATCTGAGTCTTCAAGACAATATGAATTAGTGCAGAATCAAGGTAGTACTGCGATTGGCGTGGGCCAAAACTTAAGATCGGCACCACAGGGGAGTACAGAATGTAATAACACACAGAAAATCGAAGTCAGTGAAATGATACAATGAGATCGAAGACCTTGAAAAGGCTGCTGATATTATTCTTTGTCCTGCTTTCCATGGATAGTTTACAACTGGAAGTTAGTCTGGGTGTGGTCAATGTCTAGATTGAGAAGACGGCATGCAATCATAACATGTCAAGTAACACAGAATGAGAATGTAAAAACGCGGACTTACATTGTCAAAATGGTATACAGTTTCCATTGCCAAAAGCAAGGAATCACCAATCTAGAGTTTGAGGGGTTTTCACATTGTTGGAAATATTGCCAAAATCCAGAAGTTCAGACAACTTTTGTTTTCGTGATCCTTTCGCATATCAAATGCCGTACAATTACTCAGAATGTGAGTCTGATGTAGGCAACTTTGCTGGAATCTCGTTAATACGAATTTAATGCTTTCATGTCAACATATGAACGCTCGTGTTTGCCTTGCTTTGCTTTCAGTGTAACTGAAGCGTAATAGGCCTTTAGTCCATTCTTTTACATGAATTCGTGAGGAAGAGTTGATTCTCCAATTCATTTCCACTCGAGAGCGGTCAATTAGGCTAAGTTCGTATTATCGAGATTGCATCGACGTTTTCTTTTCAATATGATTGAAATATTTTTGTATCGTCAGCGATCCGTCTCATCGAACTCTGTTCTTAATTCTGAAGCTAATGTGGGTGCTTACGAGCCAAATTATGAAAGAACACTGTTGGAGGTCACAAAACTATTTTTCTGATGTATGAGTCAAGCTTCAGAAAAGAATTGGTCAAAATAACAAGATTTTGAGATAGACTAATAACAGAAGACAACGTGAAATGATAATACTTCCACTGTATCGCGAGTCTAGACATTCTAGATGTTTGTTTTATTCAGATCGCAATCCGACAGGAATTCAAAAAATTATCACCATAGTAGCGAACGTCTTTGACTCCGGGACAGTCACTTTCACCACCACAAATCCTACCAGACATTCTGTAGTGCTTGAGTCATCAATCTGCGGTTAAACAGTTTGAATTATGAACTTTCAATCCGCGAATTATTATTTTATTGGTTTTGAAATAAAAATTCGTCGATCTCATTGATTGGAGATTTCACTAATATTCTCCCGTAATGCAGGTTAGGCGGTGATAAGTCTCAGACGATGTGATCGAACAGCTCAGACGACAGTATACCTCATCGCAACACAATCTTTTAAAAGCAGCTTGTTTTGGCCTGCTGTACCTCCTTCTCCATCTTACAATCATTGGAATAATTTTCAGTCTCATTCTCGTCGTCTCATTTATTTCAAGGCGTCACATTGCGCAATTACCGACAAGAACACATGCAGCTTTGTCGTGCTTTTTGGCCACCGATGCAGGATTTGGAGTTAGTTTTGAACTCTTTCAAGCAATTAATATGGAAGCTGGAATTATTTCCGAGGACTTGAATTTTCAATGAATGTGTTTTTATGTATTCCTGTGTACTTTGCAATTATGTTTTGTCTCGGCTTTATGGGCTATCTTCAGATTGTAATATCATTCGAGAGATTGATTGCCGTCTTGCATCATTCAAAAGTAAAAGCTTGGTTCACAAGAATGCGGATGATTGGAATAATTGGTGTGGGATTCGTGTTACACACTATTCAGAGTGGTGTGTACACTGAACACCTATTTTGGAGTAGATATTAAAAAAGACAACTGCGTTATGCGACACTCTATTGTCCCATATGTTTGGATTTCTGTTTCGTTGTGGAACACCAAGCATCATCTTGATAACCAACACTGGTCTCATAACCTATCACATGGTTCGAAGGAGTCTTCAGCGCATTCCATGCAGTTAATCTCGAGCAAACATGACAATTCAGCACAAGCGACTGACCATTCAATTGATGATAGCCTAATGGATGCCATGTTTCTCGCTTTAGTTTTACCGTCCGCTATTACTAATGGCATTATTAGTCAATTCATGTTCATGAGCGAAGATGAATTTTCACTGACTGAAAACCAAGTGATTATTGGACATGTATCTTTCTTGTTAGTAATAACAGCTACAGTTATGGTCATTCTCACTTTCAACAAACACACGCGCGCTTTACTGCAAGCTTGCGGCAGGTGGCTGCCATCTGATTCTTCAAACCAATATAAATCAGTACAAAATATTCAGGACGCCAGTCAATGGACAGGAAAAGAACGCAAATTAGGATCAACTCCTCAGGAAAACACGGATTGCAATTTTACTAAGAAAATTGAAATAAGTGAAATTATACAATAAGTTCAGGAATTGGATAACGCCGGACATGAATGACATCCATCGTCATATTACAACGTCGATGATGCTATTGAGCCAATGAAATTTCGCCATAATTGAATATATTGAAAGTGCTATCCTTCAGAAGAAACGTTTGAGACTTTCAATATGAATATCTCATTGAACCTTGAATAGCTAAATTAGAAAAACTTTTTCAATCATGGCACAGTTTTCATGCTCTCATTAACCAGTGCGAGTGGCTCCTAAACATTCCTCAGTAACATTCTTGACGCATGCATCTTTCTTCATCAAGACCCCATAAGCTTCGTTTATACTTATGCTGTACAGCATGTTCCAGATGCTGTACAGCAGAAAATAGTGACATGCTGTACGACAAATGCTGTACAGCATGTTTGACG
Organism: Prostheceraeus crozeri; assembly: GCA_907163375.1. Classification (NCBI taxonomy): domain Eukaryota; kingdom Metazoa; phylum Platyhelminthes; order Polycladida; family Euryleptidae; genus Prostheceraeus; species Prostheceraeus crozeri. The sequence continues at coordinate 127,466 of CAJQUW010016530.1, read as the reverse complement.
AAATCTATAAAGTTTGCTTGACTGGTTGTTGAATAGTACTCTATTGACATATTTCTGATGCACGCAACGGAACTTGACAGCAAAATGGATGCAATCGTGTTGATGTACATATATCGCAAGAAGAAGATGAGACAAGAGCGACGATGGTACGTGAGGCCACTGAACGTACCTCGAAGCATCAGGAGTGAGTGCAACCTTGTAGATGAGATGCGGAAAATGGATCCACAGACTCATTTTGAGTATTTTCGAATGTCAAAGGAGAGGTTTGACGAACTCCTCCGGAAGGTGCAACCATTGATTCACCATGAACCTACTCATCGTTTTCCCATTTCCAGTCAGGAGTATGGGGTATGGGAGTATGGGGTGATTGGGATGTTGCCGAAGCACTTCACAAGGAGAATCTTGAATTTCCGCCACCAACCAATCTTCCTGGTGCCAACGATAAAGTTCCCCATGTTTTCATAGGAGATGACGCGTTTCCTTTGAGACCATACTTTATGAAACCTTTTTCAGGTGCTAGTCTAACTGATGAAAAACAGGTGTTTAATTATCGTCTCAGCAGAGCTCGACGCATTGTAGAAAATGCATTTGGGATATTGTCTGCAAGGTGGCGAATATTCAGGCGACCCATTGAAAGCACTGTTGATGTTGTTGATTCTGTTGTATGGGCCTGTGTTTTGCTTCACAATTATCTAAAGTCAACTGATAATGTGTCTTTGCCCGAAACCAGATATTGTCCCTCAAATTTCATCGAGAACCTCCACTTCGGCTGATGTCCACCTGCATCACCCCTTCTCTTCTTGGCGTTTCTTCTTGATCTCACAAAGCCATCTCCTAGTGATCGCCATCGGGCTTTCACAGTTGATGGCTCTGCACCAAGACTTTGGCCAATGACGTTCCAAGAATTATTGGATTTTACCAAGTCCTTCTAGTCAGGTAGGCTCATATCCCAAAGATGGTCACAATCCCGAACATATTCAATCAATTGGTCGTCGTTCATTGTTGTTGTCGTACTGTAGAAAGAATCTTGCAATGATTCCTACACGACATGGCGTACAGCTATATTTCATCTTGACTGTCACTCAACCAGCAATAGTGTCCAGTGACGAATTCATTCTATTACGCATATGTTGTTGATACAAATTGATCCTTGTGCTGTGAAACATAGAAATAGAACTTTTACAGCACGCTGTACAGCAAATAATTTGTCGGCAGACAGTAGTTTTATGCTGTTGACAGCAGATGATGTTGCAACAAATTAACCATTATGTTGCACAGCAAAAATGTACAGCATTTGCAGCTTTGCTGTACTGCACATAATTTACCTAACAGCAAAAGTATAAATGAACCTTTACTAAACTTGCCGCTGCATAAACTCATTTTTCTATACTTCAATTTAATTCCATTAAAATTCTAATACACCATGTTGATTGAAAAAGAAGGAGATCCATGCGTCAGGGCAAAGTCAACTGAAATATTGAATTTGCTCGAAATCGATCAATAGCTTTATATGTACATGCATGTGTAATATATAGTTAGAAATTTTTTGCCCGACATTATATTTTACATAGATGCATAAAAGCGACAACGTAAAGCAAATGATTGTTTTATCAATCCAAAGGGCATGGTCAAAAAATTGCTTGAAATTGTTTTGAGGATTACAACACAAATAATCATTACGAAACAAGTGAGTAGCCTTATTTATAATTTCTACAAAATCACAAACCAAATTTGCCAAATATAAGAGTTCGAATTCGGTCTTTCAGAAATTGACAGGTAAGTATGCATCGGCCTACTTGATGAAGGATCTCTTTCCAGCATCTGATCAAAATTCAGCTTCACAAGCAAGCTAAAATTATGTCACTGTATGATGTACATCATCAAATTATGCCCTCTACATGTCAACACCTACGTACAAGAAGGCTTATAAACTACGACAAAATTCACTTTTATACGTGCTGTCCATGTTTTGATACATAAATGACTTCTTTCGCATTGGCCTTCACTATACTTCCTCGTGTAATCGGCTTATCCATTCACTGCACACTGTGCCTGCAGACAGTGGTGCGTATCACATCTGACGTCATCACGAGCATTAGACAAACGGACATCTCGTAAAGCAAATCATTGCAGAATGTCGGATACGGATAGAATTGACAATAAAATCAAAAACAAATTTTGCCCGGAGTACACCTTTAATTAAAAATCCAAAATTCTAAAAGGCAGTCTCTTAGGGTGGTCCAAAGGCAAGGGCGAAAATAAAAAGTTTGAAAAGTTAAGCTCCCTGCCTGTGACCCTGCTCCATTTAATCATAGGAGAGTGTAAACCACAATTTAGTCCAATTAGATAATGTTTAGAGGTATCGCAAAAAATTCATTTTTGTTTAGAAGCAAAGTCCAAGAAATTTTCGTAAAAAGTCTATCAAAGGCTAAAGCAGATGAAGCGGCTTCTAATGAGAATGAAGCAGGAGGTCCTTTGTGAAATATCGTATAGCACTTTCAATATTTAGAATGACTAAATCAACCAGGAAATACTTGTATGAATTTTCACATTTCTAGTGTGCAGATAATCGAATCAAGACACGACACGGTCAAAAAATATTCGAGGGATCCAGGAAACGGAAGATACCAAAGTTAAACAACTACCCTAGTGGATAATCCTGTAAATAATTAGGTAATTAAAAGTCATGAACGAATGAATATAAATTAATACTAACAACATAGAGTAACCTACTCCAGTATAGAGTAGGGGCTGAAATACGTAAAAAGGCTAGTCGACCCAACTGAAGACGGTAAGGGAAATAAATTAATACTTATAAACGATTTTATTTTATCAAATAAGAGCTGAAATAAGAGTTCGTCATGGACCTGACGAGAAGCTAACTTAAAATAACAAAAGGTGAAAATAAGAAACCTAAAAAATCCAAAATTAATTTTTCTGTGTATGGAGTCATCAGGGAGTAGTGATGAAAATTTTCCGAAAAATTTTGAATCAAAATTTTCCGTGGAAAATTATGGAAAAAATTGGAAATATTGGAAAATTATGGAAAATTTTGGAAAACTTTGAAAGTTTTGATTTTTTTGATATAGGCCTTATAATTTGAGCGCTTCCACTGCCGAGGCAGCTACGTTCCAATAAATTGGGTCTGAAACTCTTGATTTAATCATTATTTCGATTAAAGCGATCGTAGCAATACGATTTCCGTCCGCGGATTTTTGAACATTCCTTTGCCATCAGTGGCTTGCACTAAATTGTTAGCATTAAATATCATACAGACACCGTTTGGGATAACGTGAATCTTGCTCTACAATAGGGGTATAATTTCATGCAATGTAAAAGATCTGGAGCAAAAATAATGTACTTCATTTTGGAGTTTGCCAATTGTTAGCTTGAAAGTTAAGCTTCATAATGCAGCGTTGATCATAGTGATGCAAATTCTCCATGTGTTGATGAACATGTGAAGTATAAGCACACAGTTCACGCAGCATTCATGAGCGACCATATTGGAAGATATAAAGACTGTAAACTCGTGAAATATTTGGAAACTAAAGATATCTGTGATGAGTAAAAGAATATCTATGATAGTTTCAAACTTCTGGCGCTTTGTACGATATCTTCGTTGAGGAATGAGGATACACATCCTCCATTTCTAGTTCAGATGGTTCAGGTAGTTCCAAATCGATTTCAGATCTGCCCAAATGAATTTCAGATATGATCCAGATGAATTGTAGATCTCCAGTTGAATTAAAGATCTTTTCAAAGTTGAGCTTGTGACAGATATCTGAAATTCAGCTAGAGAAATCTAAAATCCATCTAATGTCTGAAATTCATTTGGAAAGATCTGAAATAGGCATGGAAAAGGTGCAGTTGGTTACAAAAGTTGACATACAGGGATGATAGAGAAGTTTTCGGACTTTGAATATTACAGTCTTTTCAAACGACTATAATGAGTCTCCAAAACAAAGGAAAAACGTCAATCACCGAAAAATAAATTTCAAAATTTTCCAGTGGAAAATTTTCCGGAAAATTTTGAAAAAATTGGAAAAGTTTTTGGAAAATTTTCTTGAAAATTTTCCATTTGCATCACTATCAGGGAGGAACCATGTGGCTGCATCGGCCCTGACCTCCAACCTATACCACATGGCGGGGCCAGGCCAGCCATATCGAATGTACGGTGCGACATGGAAGGTCTCTCCAAGCCTGAGAAAACATAGCAGAACCTAACCGAAAATAATTTTTTTTGGAATTTATTAGGACAAGAGGAAGCACATGAAACTAGAAGAGGTTTTCTTGGCCCAACATGCCAATGATGGATGGCATCTGGCGGGGCGAAAAACAACCAAACTTAAAAACGAGTAATAAGTGTTCGTGCTAAACCTGCAATTCGTGTTGTAAGCAACTCATTTCCACTCATATAGATCCTTAAGTACCATAACTATCCTTAATGAATCGTTGGGAAATAAAAGGTCACGAGATACAGTAACGAGACAGCTTGTTGTATGTTTATAGATCCCTGTGCATGTCAGTCATGACTAATAATAGTTAGGTGAAGGTCATAAAATATAGATCCCAATTCTTAGCCGTTTCCTTCTCTTAGAATACTTCTTCAATAAAGACTCTATATAGTAGCACCTTTTTCAGATTAATCCTGTATAAATGAAAGGTACTCACTATAATATTTAGTATTACAGAGCATCATCCTTCGAGAGACTGCAGGTGCTTCCGCTAATTTTGAATCATTTCATTCACAAGGCTCGAACGATGAACACCCGCAGTTCAAATTATGTCTAGCTTATTGATAAAGCTGATTCCAGAATTCTGGGAGCCGGTTTCCACACGAAAGGCGCTGCGCTTCGACTCTTCACCAACAATCACCTTGAATGCAGTATGTCAAGTTGACGATCCAAGACATAATAACTGTTTGGAACAAAGCTCGCATCCCAACCAGGCGATCATACAAGTGCCAGGAGAAGCTAGAGAACCTATGAGAAACTTATCGGTCGCTCAAAAAGAGTCGATATCGAAAAGGCAATGTACAGGCAGCGAAGGAGACTCAGTTTAAGAGTGATCTCGAGAGTCTCTTTGAAATCTCGCATCAGGATGCCATGTTTCTCATTACCAACGACGAAGACAAAGCCCTTCTCATCATGCAGCGTGAGGATTCAAAAAGCTGTTCGATGGGTGATACGTACAATATTCTCGCAGGAATAGAGGCCCTTATGTGTCAGCGAACATTTCTTGAGGGTATAAGGAGGAAGAATCAAACGACTGCGACGGACTCGTGCACCGCGTCTAGAGCAGACGCCGAATCAGATGATGAAATCGAGACTGACGACCCCTCCAAACCAGACAGCTAACAGCCGTCTGCGTGGTGGGGCACACCTGGCCAAACCAAGCGCAGCCAATTTCGATTAACCGCCGGCGAAAAGAGTAGTCTCAAGCACGTTGTTATCTTCACATCGATATTCTGCTCGCGCTTCTGGTACGAGGCGCCGTTGCCCGAACGCACTCCGGTCAACGACACCAGCTTCTTGCGGATTATTCAGATATATCCCGACGACGAAATCTGAAATGCCTCAAACAATACTTTCCGACGTCATTTGTGGTTCCATTCAGAACAACTCATCACCCTCGCACTCTTCGATGACCGCGTGTCACGGGACGTCAAAGCTTGTGTGGTCGCAATTCTCGACCGGCCCACTGCAACCACAAAAACATTCAAACGGCTGGAGGGAAGTACATTCGACCAAAATGCGTGCCCCTCTCAAATTATTTGTCACAGTCCGTTCAATGGGGCTCTTCGCTCCTCTCGTTCAACGGCAAAGAAGATGCGCGAGCGACCTTCCTGCAGAGGAATCCGAACTTATGGGAGGATGACTGCACATACATTGCCTTCAAGAAGAAAGCACGCGCCCTCAAAGCTGTCAATAATGTGGCAGAACGAGGCTTGGCTCTCATCCAGAGCTACAGCGAGCAACTCATCAAGAACGAAGAGGAGCTTCTTCTAGTGGACCAGCATCGCAAAAATTTCCAGTTCCTTCGAAGGCAAGTCTTAAGTGATGACTGATTCCTCGAAAGCAGTTGACTATTTGTTTGTTTTTAATTCAGTTTAGATTGTCAAAATACATATTGTTCTGTGTAAGCATTAAAAGTGGAAATTTTGACTGTCATAAAAATTTTCTACATTTTTGTGACACTACTAATTTGAATCAAATTGATTAATTTTTGGTGTAGATGCTTAAAATGACCAAAGGAATAGGGGCGAAGGGAGGTAGCAAGACATTTCGAAAAAAGCTTTTCTGGACTGTCTCTGCATTTTGATAAAGCAAGAAAAACGTGACTCCCCTTGGTTTTATAGTCGAGATTCTACTAAGTTTAGTCAGTACAAAGCAGTCAGTACTTCGGTGTCCCGTGCCTTGAATGTCCATTTAGTTCTATCGACCATTGAAGGCGGGACACTGAAGTACTGTCTTGTTTGTACTGACTTGACTTAACTCTTCAATTGCGCACATATTTTTGCAAGCGTCCTTCACTAGGTGACATGCCACGCTCAATTACGCGTAATTCACGCGCAAATTACGCGTAATTACACATTACCCTAAACATTTGTTGCTTCAAATAGATTGCTGCAACATATTTCGGCAGTCCTGTGATATAAACGTTGCGTCTCATGTTGCTGTATGTATCGGAGGCTAAACAATGTGATAGGACCTCAATTTCATCCCCAGGGAAGACAGAATATGTTAAGGGGCTCACCGTGGTTCAGGTGACAACGCGGATAACCGTAGACGATGCGTAAACCATAAACGCTCGCCCGAACGTATTCATAAACACTCCCCATGCTTTGACAACAGCAGATCACGTGATTGCTGACTCTAAATGCAGGGCGTATGTACGCGCGTAGAAAAATAAATTGCTGCCCTTAAGGCTCGGTCACACTAGGTCCACGCATGCAGAACGCACACGACGCATGAATCGATGAGCTGTGCGTCGCAGTACGTCCAATTTCTTCCCACGGTCTGAACGAGTGCTCCGCGCACTGACAACGAATGCCAACGCTCGTGGAACGCACGCCCTGCACAGGCACTGCAGAGTGTAGACTATATAAATGCTCTTGATAGAAAATAAAACTATCTTTGTGTCAACCAACAGTCAGCTGGCAATGTCAAAAAAGTTGAAAGCAGCAATCGATGCATCGTCCTCATCGGAGAGCATGGATTCGTTGAAGAAGGACAAGAAGACGTTCAAGTTAAGCGAAGAGGAGGAGGAGTCGATAGTCACGTTCCTGGAGGAAAATCAATTTATATGGAATAAGAAGTGCCAGGACTATCGAAAACCTAGTATGAAGACGACCAAGTGGGAGGCACTTTCTGAACAGTTAGGTAAACCAGTGGAACATCTGCAAGGCTGGTACAAGAGCATGCGAGACAATTTTGTGCGCCTCAGCAAGCCTCAAAAATCGGGATCCGGTCAAAAGGAGCGAACGGATAGGGAGAAGTGGACCCTCAAGAAGTTTGCTTTTCTTCAAAGAATGACAAAACACAAACCACAACCAGTAAACAGTGTAAGTAACTTAAAACGTTTCTATTGAATACTGTGTTAAAGATCTAATGATGGAATATATTGCATGGAATGATTCTGGAGATGATATACATGTTCAAATCTGACAAGTCTACTCATCATCTTATACCATGTAGTTGATTTCTAATACAAATAGATTTTTCAAAGATAGTAAATGACAGTAATGACCACTGATTGTAAATGAATAGATTACGGCAGCTATTTTAATAGTCAGTGATACTTAATTGGAGGAATAGGCTAGACCTTAAACTCCTTTGTTGCCGGTATTAATTGCTATTGGATCAATTAATCAGTTATGTGCTGCTGATCAAGTTAATTTAAGCTCCATACACCTAATATGTTTTTTGCTTGCAGGTGAAAGATGTCATTCAAGCCGCCGTGATCTTGATGCTGCTGAGAGTCAATGTGCAGGGATTGTATTTGAAGAGGATGAGGAGCAACCTCCTTGCAATAGTAGTGGCGACAGTGCCTACATGGTGTCTACCAAGAAGAAGACGTCCGATGACGCTCTGTTGTTAACTCTTCAGCAACGGCTTCAAGAGTCAGCCGAGCAAGTTCGAAAAATGCAGCAGACCCAGCCAATGACGGAGCAGGAAGTGTTTGGCCATTACGTGAGAGGAGCGCTCATGACCATGAGCAAACGAAGGTACAAGAGAGCCCGCAAGGAAATTGGTGCTATTCTAGAATCCTTGCAAGAAAGTGATGAGGAGGAGCCTCCCGTGCGTTCACAAATCCAAGTCGTGCCTCCATCACAGCATGCCTCCTGGTAAGGAACTTCCAGCTTCCCCTTTCAACCTCAACCCTTTTGGCCATCTTCTCCTACAAACGCGTGGAGGCAATGAGTGGACAAGTATGCTTCTGGCAGCATGTCTTCGCCACAGATTTGTCAACAGATCTACGACCAACAAGTTCAGCCGCACAATTCACTTTTCAACATGGACAGTGGTGCAGTGAATGTCAATGACGCTTCTCTGTCAGCTACGCTGGGACCTTCTGGATTCACCGAGCTTTTGAACAGTTCCAACGTGACTCAAAGTTCAGGATTGAACACTTCAAATGTTCCAAGCAATGTTGAGATTGTTTGAGAATTTATGTTGACAACTTACATGTAGGCTAGTGTAGGGGCATCACATCCCAGATAAAAAGATTACATGACAACATGTCCTTTTTATTTTATCCAAACCAGGGCTGCATTGATTAATTTGAATAAATTGTTGGATTAAATAATTGGAATAAATTGTCGAATGACATGCTAAAAATTACGGTCAATTCATAATTTCCTACTTATGTTGAAATTGACAACGCATCTCACTGTATACAACATTCTACATCCTATTTCTAGTATCAAGTTCTGCAAGCAATGTGACAGTGTTAGTTAATGTTTGTTAATGCAGAGATCTTTTTCGGCCACTACTGCAGATTGGCGTGATCTTTTCTTCTCAATGTCAAATCCAGTAATGTAGTAAACCATGGTTCGAGTAATTGCATAAAGAGTAGAGTGACACAAGCATTTAATTTTTAATTTCTTTAACTTACTTACATATCGAACGCAACTGTGAGAGTTTCTTTTTTATCTTTCTATTTAACAACATGCTCCCGTCGATTGCTAAAGCAAGTGTGGAAAAATCAAGGAATGTTGATGGAAATTCTATACGTATGATTGTTTAGAAGAATCAACACAATATATTTCAACTAAGCTTTGCACATAGTCATCTTCAGGCAGACACATAGAATTAAGGAATGAAATCAGGCTGATAGACATCATGGTTCAAATTATGAACATGCAAAATATATTACTTAGATAGGTGAAGCTCAGGAAATATCATCTGAGCTGAGTTCGATAGAGTCCATCTAAGCCTCCCCAACCAAGGATCGGCGAATGATGATGCTTTAATTAATGGATAAAAGAATCCATCCTGATGCGGAAACATAGAGCCACCATCAACAACAGAGAAGGATGCAATTCAATGAACGATTTCCACTTTACATAGATGCCTCATGTGGTTGGGTGGTTGGGGAAGCTTGGATGGACTCCAGAACTCTGCTCTGAGGATATCTCCTGAGTTTCATCTCTCTATGAAATAGATTATGCCAATTCAGAATTTGAGCCATAATGTTTATCAGTTTGATTTCATTCCTTAGTTCTATATGTTCACCTGAAGATGACTATGTGCAATGAAATATGTTGCGTTGATTTTTCGTAACAACTATAATAGAATTTCCATCAAAATTTCTTGATTTTTCCACACTTGCTTCGACAAAGTGAATCAAGGCCTTTTCACAATACCGTCGACCATTTATCATATTTCATAATTAGTAGTAGCCTATGAACCTGCAGGCCACAAGACAAAATAATATTTCAATTTAGTTATGCTGTTCACCATTCAATTTCGAGCTGAGACTTGAAGTCACATGTATAATTTGAATCTGATTATAATTACAGGACTAATTACATGCATAATTTAATCAGGCGTATAGATACAGGAGCATTCGATAAGCGTCTGCTTGTATTCTTGTACTGCCATGCACATTTAGCCCAGCTAATAGTATGTGAATATTTTCCTGACAAACTCCAATTAAACTTGTTGTTTGAAAACTGATTATTAATGCTCATTATCTCTTCCATTCCGCAGATAACACCGAGAAAACATTGATTTTTCAGTAGAATGAGTAACATGCATATGCTGTCAAAAGTATCTAACCTATAAAAGCCTCTGCATTTTTCGAAGAATATTGTTCTACCTTCTAGATCATTCTATTTTGCCACGGCACTGCACCGGCTTCAGAGACGATCCAATGCTTGATGAGATTCCTCAACTTCTTTCCCTCCTTGTTTGCTGTGTTGCTACCAGCGACTATGCGGATGTCCTGTAGATTTGCGCCATTTCTCCACGCACCCGGAATGAATACACGATCTTGATTTTCGGCACTGTCAAGTTGCTGATTCTGCATTGATGGATAACGGATGCGCATCAAATTGTGGAGAATTATACACGTAGTGACAATGCGCTTAACTGTCGCGGGATGCTGCTGCATTGTGCTCAAGAGAATTTGAAAGCGGTTGGCTAGAATTCCGAATGCATTTTCTACCACCCGCCTGGCCCTGGAGAGTCGATAATTGAAGATGCGTTCCGACCGCGTCATACCACGCAATGCATACGGTTTCATCATGTTGGGTCGAAGAGCGAAGGCATCGTCTCCGACGATGAAGTATGCAACACACACATCGTCGTTCGGTAGCGGATCAGGATCAAGGAAACCAATGCAACTATCTTCAACATATTTCTTCAGTTCGGAGGCATTGTAGATTTGGGCGTCTGACGCTGATCCCATTCCACCGCTGTCTGCCCAGATGAACTTATAGTCTGCATCAACAAGAGCCAACAGCGCAATGGAATAGTATCCCTTGTAATTGTAGAAGAGAGACCCGCTTTTAGGGGGACACTTGCATTCCACATGTTTGCCATCAAGAGCACCACAAGTGTGAGGGAAGTTCCATCTCTTCATGAATTGTTCAGCAATAGCTCGCCATTCTACCGGAGATGATGGACACTTCATCACTTCATCTTTGTACTCATCAATGATAGCCTGACACACTTCTGGGATGAGAATGGATATTGTGTTGTGCGGAACTCTCCACCCGTAGGACATTGAGCGATACTTTGTTCCTGAAGCGAGATCCCGAAGTGTAAAAGCGAGTTTCAAACCAGGATCAAGAGCTTCTCGGAAGGTGGTCGATTCTTTAGCAATTTTTGATCCCACTCTCTGTAAAATTTCGTCAAACATGCTAGGGGGCATATGCATGAAGTTCTTGAACTAGTCTTGATCTTCATTACGCAATTCGACAAGCAACTGATCATACAGGCCAAATTGTCGTCTCCTGCCCATCCATGGTCGGACCCAATGTCTTCGACGTTTTCTTGGTCTGCTTCCCTTTATTTTGCGGACATGGTGAAGTGCTAGATTCATGAGGTTCTGATGATGACGAATAACCGCAAGTTCTTGCATCCTGTCCGAATTATCCATAGTCAATCAACATGTAGCTCATCAAAGCGACTACAGGCCATATTTATATCTTCATTTCTACGCTGCGCATCCACTACGAGTGCTTGGCGATCAGCCAGCACTCTCGACGCATGTCTAGCGTCCTTGCAGCGTCCTTCTAGCGCACGGCTTCATGCGTGTTGTGCGTCGAACAATTTTGAACATGCTCAAAACTCTCGTCGCACACGACGAACAGTCACGGCGCGTTGAGCGCACGAGCGCGTGTGTTGAACGCACTAGACGCATGCACAACGAATGAATGCGTGCAACAACGCACAGCTCAATTTTTCCATGCGTTCTGCGTGCGTTCTGCATGCGTTGACCCAGGGTGACCAGGCCTTTAACCACGGATGTTTGGGGTGTTCCGCAATTCCGCGTGAATTACGCGTGGCAATGCCACCTAGTGTTTGCGCACAGGGTGCAATCAGAGCTGCAAGTGGGTCCGGGCCTTGAGCGGGCCAGGCTTTAGAAATTCTGTAAACAAGGGCCCTAAAATATCTAGGGCGCAATAGAAGGTTTAATAGAATTTCGACTATAAAACCAAGGGAGTTACTTTTTTCTTCATTTATCAATATGATTTTATAGGAAGAACGACTCTTGTGGAAGCAACCATGCATGTTTCAGGTGGTATCACCATCCTTCATCCGTGTACAAATGAGAGAGAGAATAATAATTTTACAATATTTATATACAGAGTTCAAATCGACGGAATTGATTTGAACTGTGCATGCAGTTTCGATTTCATCAAATGAACTCGAGTTGTGACCCAGTGCCAAATGTGAGATACACAGAATGAATTAGAATGTTTAATTCTTTCAGCTTACTAGAAGTGCAAACTGATTCAAAACGATGGCACATGCTGGAACTACTTAGCAAGTAGGCAAAAAAGGAATTCTTAATACCCTACAGCGATAGGAAAAAAGTTGTGCTTTGCTTGCGGATTGCTGTAAATTCGATCAAAGTGCTTCGATTGCCGCGATTCCTTCAGATTTGAAGATTTCAGATTACTGCACACAAGTTTTCTACATAGTTTTGATCCTTTCGATCATTATAAAAGAAAAGAGCAGGCACGCGAAAATCACTGGATTTAATTACACAGCGACATAAAGGACTGCGATGTGTGACCGAAATGATATTCCAACACGCAAGCCGCTGCTGGTGTCCACTACTCTTCCATTCTAGCTGACGAAGACTGAACGAGCAAGCTGTCTAATTCTGTGGTGAGGTATTCAAATTTTTATAGCTTTGAAGAAATTACTACGGAATTGACTGATCTAGCAGAAGAATGAATGGTATTCTACAAGTCCTCCGTGTGATTGCAACCTTGGAGAGGTAATGCCTATTAACTTAGTTTCGATGGAAGTACCATACCTTAATGCTCAGCCTTATTAATAATAGGAGTGTTTTCTTAAGCTTGATCATGTCACTTAAACTACCGGCTACTGAAAGAGCAAAATATCACAATCAAAGACAATGATCACTATTAACTTAAATTATGCTGATGGGTCCAGAATACTATTCTGATAGGAAATGAAGTTTAATGTGATGAATCACGAAATTATACAAAATTGCATCAATCCATAATTGAATATGAATAAGTAAGTAAGTAAGTAAGTGTGTATTATTGTGAAATGAAAATCAATATGTACATAGAAATTACAGCAGATATTGTCTTGATTCAATTGTTTTCACAAAGATATCGTAAAGAGAAAATAACAAACGAATTCGCATGTTTATCAGTTCGAGCATAAGGAAAAGAGTAAAAATCACTTCGTGGTAGCTTCGGTGGTAGCAAGTCATAAAGAATGTGGTCACCATCTTCAATCTGGTGTAACAATTCTGTAGCCAACAAAATTCTTCTATGCTCTAAAGAGTCTGGCAGACATTTCTCACATGTTGTGCACCCGTTATATATGATTCGATGAACCCTTCTGTCAATTCCTGTCAGCACTTTACTGTTCTTCTTAGAAAGGCAAACAAAAACTGGACAGGCATTTTCCAGGATGGACCGAATGAGCACAATGTAAATTTCGTGGAGTTTTGCAGCTGACACTAAAGTCTTCAGCTAGCGAATGATATGTATGCGCTGATTTGCCTTGCACCGTAAGTATTCGATGTGAATACTTGAATAGTTGAAAATATATAGTTGAATTCTAACTGCATAGAGCATTTGATTCGAGAGAATTTTGTAACTCAATTTTACGGAGTTGCTTCTATAGGCCGTAGGATACTATCTGCTAGTTAGTAATTTGAACAAGAGACTTTGGACAGATTCATTCTGCCTGGTGAAAAAGAGCTGTATGAATTAGATCTGCTAAGTTAACAAACTTGAAATTTCACATTCACAATCACGCACTTTTACCTGCACTAATGTTTAAACAGTGCCGAACTAAAGCAGCATGAGAACAATGAAATATTTATGAAATTAGTTTGAATTCAGTTTCTCTGCCACTTCAAGTGTCTTTCTCAAAAATTTCTCGAGGTTGCCGTTCGGCATTGCCAAAATATTTGCTTTTCGTCTCAAATTCGGCGCATAACTTCGTCAAAACACTTAATCCATCTTTCCACAACAACTATCTTAGAGTGATAGAAAATGTTTTCTCGATAGAATTTGATAGAAAGACATGTCAGAATCCATGTTAAGAAGAAACTAAGTTTAAAAAGATGTGGCATTTCGTACAACGATTACGACCGCCGACTAAATCTGTTGTCCATTGTTCCCCTTTGGAAGAGAAGAACTGTGTTGGAGTTTGTTTCCTTATAAAGCCTTTCACAATCTCATAGACTTCGACTTTGATAAATACTATATTTCCGTCCCCTTTTCTAACTCTGCGCGTTGTTTTACCAATAATTCTCTTCATCTAGTTCCTCGCATTTTCCCAAAAGTAATTATTTGAGAAATTTCTCCTTCTTTCGTGTTTGCAAAAATTTGAATAAATTGCATTTGTAGTGAGTTTTGGCCCCGTCAATTTTTGCCTTCGAAGTGCTTAAAGAATGTGCTTTAACTGTCCTGCGATGTGAGAACTCGTTTTTTACGCTCGTTTGTAAGAGCGTGTGGCATACGTTGTAAATTGCTCAATACCAATCACATACGAAGGATGCATGCCAAAATATTTTTTGGTATATTTCTGTATTCTCTTGGTATATATTTGTATGCTTTTCGTATGCTATTTCAAATGTGGTATGCTTTACATACTAAAGCCATACGAGCACAATGTTAAAGGAAAGCATCAATGATTTCTAATATATGTTGATTTAAGCCTTTTTCCAATAAAGATCACAATTATGCTACTACTGTTTTGTAAGTAGTAAGATAATGACATTCAATAGTCAAACTTACAATACTGAATTCGATTTTAATACATGTAAGTCTAAGGCATTTCATGAATAACCAATAAGAATTCAACCATCAACAATTATGCATTATAGCCTATAATTTTGGAACTAAGCATATTATCAATCCAAAATAAAAACACATTATAATTCATGAACGCAAAAATAGTTATGTTTGAGATATATAAGTCAACATGGTTACTCGAAAAATATCGTTTTATTGAAATGATGTTTATCAATTTAGTTCATGGAAATGAACTAATTATGAGTCTTATGAATGCCATAAGACAAGTAGTAACGATGATATGGGGCGTTACTTTAACAACAATTCCAATCTAGTTTAATACCACACTTTCACAAAGAAATGTTCACGACTGGTATTACTGGAAAATGTTATTTGACAGTAGTATGTAATATACACATATTTTTTGCCATGTGACTTAAAGCTCTTCATACTAAACACATACCAATGAGGACGAATTTGTATCGGGTCTCGTATATAAAACATACCAACAATTCGTATTTAATTGTAAAACAACCAATCACAGATAGAATAGTTCGTATCACTACATACCAATCACATACGAAAGTAAGTGAGAATTCGTATGAAAAACATACCAGATCTCTGTAAACATACGAGAATCTCGTATCAGATGCTAGTTTCAAATTGTATGTGATTTTAGTATATGTTGGTATGTAATTTTCGCATCCAGCGTTTTACAGTGTAGATTGATCTTACAATAGAGTTCGCCTTCTTTCACATCTTTCAAGTTCACTTTTGATTCAATCATCAGTTTGTCAAACATTTTCTTCACCCGTCTTTGACTTCTTCGAATATCAATATTATGTTCTTCTTCAAGTTCCTAGGTTGTCGCAGCACATTGAATATCTAAGAGAATGACAACTATTAAGTCAATAAGAGACACCAACACCCTTGATTCCCCGACTGCACTCGCCTGACCCAGGAATCGAACTGAATTGTCCGCGGAGGAGACTAGCTGGCACCTTCTTTACCAGGCCACCTTCACTAGGATATCATCTAAATTAAGCGACTACAGTTGCAATTAACTGGTCGGCTTGAAACTGTATAAATATATTCTAAAAATCAGTGTCGAAACAACGTGCGAAACACTGAAAAACGAGCCACGTTTGAAAACCTGGCTTTGAAATCTAGTATTGACGATATTTCTGTTCATTTGATATTATCTTACTTACATGTAGGAATCTGAGGCGTAGCTAGGGGGGATGCGCATGGATGCGGCCGCATCCGGGCGCAGGTAAAGAGGGGCGCAAAATCAGAAATATTGTACTCGACTTTTGTGGGGGCGCCACATTGACAAGACAACTTCATCTTATATTCATAATTTGACGAAGACTTCTTATAATTTAGTCTGATCTGACTGAGTGATCGTGGAATGTCCCACTTAGAGATTCATCATGTTTAAAATTATCCATCAATTCTGTAAATGCAGCATAAGGTTACAAATAGACTGCATTCATGAAATGTGAGAAACACATAGCAACGTATTTGTTGAGAAATTGAGATTAGGGGCCGTATGCGGAGTCACGAAATAATATCAATGTAATCTATAATGTATTCAGGTATAATTCTAAGAATGAATGTTCTATTGAATCAATGAAATAATTTTTTGATTAGACTGACCTAGTCTAAATGGTCATTCATTAATCAGTGTAATTTTGAATAGTCAAGGAATCAAGAAAAATAAAAAATACGTAGCAACTGAAATTAAATCACCATCCAGTTTATATTTATTCAAATGTTCTTAAACAAAATATGAGCCGTTTTAAATGTTTAATAATTCTACTTTTAATTGTCCAATTTGACTGTGGGCATTAAGAGCAGTGTCAATCGGATTAATTCTCCTTATTTGAGGATTCAAAGATGGTTAACACGGAGGCTGAGGGCGCCAAATGAGTATCTCGCATCCGGGCGCAAGAAACTCACACTAAGCCACTGGTAGGAATATACAACTTGGGATAGTTGTGTCATATGTTAATGTGTATTAAAGGTGATTAATATTACTCCATGAATGTGCATTTGGTGTCTATCTATATGACACCTATCAAGAGATGCTTGTGGATATTGGTAATTAATTAAATATAACTAATTTTTTAACGATATGTGTTGCTGCCATCGGTTGAGTTTCTTTAATTAGGGAAAATACTATTTTTATGACCATGCAGCAAATTTATATTCCGACATTCTGCCTAAGCCTTTATCAAGGGATGCAGAAAAGGAAATATCAATCTATATAATCAAGAAATTTAAGCTAATGTGCACATACTATGGCATGGAGGGACTTCTTCGTGGAAAGAACCATCAATGGACCTACTTCACAATTGATAATCTAGTTTACTTTGCAGCGGAGAGAAGATGGCAGTACGATTCTGTAGGACATTGATCGCAGAATTGCTCGATAATTCCCTTACATGGGAGTAGTAAGTAAAACTCCACTTCTGGATAGCGCAAGATGGCCGCCGTCGCTGACGTCCCCCCCCCTCTGGACCGGCAGAGTGTCGTGGTCGGCCGCCGTGGTGGTTTGGTTCTGACGTCCCCCCCCCTCTGGAACGGCAGAGTGTCGTGGTGTGCCGGCCACGTGCGTCCGTCAGGTTCGCTGACGTCGTCGTCCTCCCCCCCCTCTGGCCGACCGTCGTATAGCGCGCGGTGATGTGGTGTCTAGGTTGGCGTGGTGTACCGGCCAGGATGGCGTGGTGTGCCGGCCAGGTTGGGAGGGTGGACTGTCGTAGCTCACCTGAAAAATCCTAAGTGGCTTTGTATGGGTAAAATTTTGAAAATTTTCCAAAGTGTGGAATTTCGACCTGGGACCGTCACCAAAACATTTTTCATCAAATTTCACTGACACCCCCCCCCCGACAGCAATCTTCTAACTTTGGTTCTAGTGAACGGATTTTGTTCGTTCGAGTTGCATTCGAAAGAGGAGAAAAAACTGCTCGACGACATTTTTTGTTGCGAGTCAATCGGACCAGCCGTTCAAAAGTTAGAGCGGTTACAAGATTTTAGGTCGGAGCTCGCTCACCTGAAAAAATCCTAAGTGTCAGAGTGGCTTTGTATGGGTAAAATTTTGAAAATTTTCCAAAGTGTGGAATTTCGACCTGGGACCGCCACCAAAACATTTTTCATCAAATTTCACTGACCTCCCCCCCCTGTGGACAGCTAGCTTCAATCTTGGCTTCTAGTGGACGGATTTTGTCGTGCCATAGCTCGTTTGAAAGCTAAGAGTGAGACAAATTCAGTGAAAGAAACGGCTTGTTCATATCTGTCTTCGTTCAAAAGTTAGAGCGGTTACAAGATTTTAGGTCGGAGCTCGCTCACCTGAAAAAATCCTAAGTGTCAGAGTGGCTTTGTATGGGTAAAATTTTGAAAATTTTCCAAAGTGTGGAATTTCGACCTGGGACCGTCACCAAAACATTTTTCATCAAATTTCTCTGAACGAGGGGGGGAGGGGGGGGGTCAGTGAAATTTGATGAAAAATGTTTTGGTAAAGTCCCAGGTCGAAATTCGGAAGTTTTAAATGTTTCAAAATTTTCACCACACTGGAGCTCTCACGCTTAGGAATTTTTTCACTTGTGGCATGTTACATGGACATGTGCTGACGGACCAACTTCCCGTGGTCATATGAGAATGGTTCAGGTGTCATATGATAGAGAATGATGAGACGAATCGTTTGCAACAAACCGCATGTCGCTACGATGAATACTTTCGGAGATAGAGCCATTTTAAGTTTTCTTCCGAGCATATATAAACCCCCGACAACGTAAGTCTGATCACTTCATCGAAAGACGAGGTAAGCGACGGTCGTCGCTCTAAGCTCCCGATATCGGGTGTTTCAAAGGACTCTATCTTTTGAAGTAGGCAAGCTATCTTCTTACTTCAAAGTTTGTATGATAGAGTTTGATAGTGTCTTTACTACTGATAAAATTTTTTAAAAGTAGTATGAGTAGTAAAATGCGGAATTTTTTAAAAATTCTTAATTTTCAGTTTTTTCAAAGTTTTAACATATAGACTAAGGTTTTCAAGTATCCTGAGTTCAAATCTGCTATCAGATTTGAAATTTGACTAAGTCTAAGGCAGCTTTGAGGGGTTAGATCCCAGCTACTGACCACTACCTTTGACTCGGCGTTCCTGTTACCACTTCGGGGCAGTGACAATGATGTCTTCAGCTGTAAAGAGCGGGTATCGGGGAAGATCTCTCACTTCCCTAGTGATCAGTACAAGGCCTTCGGGCTGTCGACGGGATCGAGTGCCACTCACTACACTCAAATCTATCATTCCTGACTAAGTGTAATACTTTAGGAATATGACTGTACTACATGATTCCAAACTTATACAAATTTCATTATCTTACGGTTAACAATAAATCAGGCATGGCAAACGATAAGAATCGTAAATATCACATCAAAATGTGCTCATGTGGGCGAATTAATCGCAGTGCGGACGCCAAGGCGCATGTGAAGAAGGCGGGCACCGGCCACATGATTATCTTGAATAGGGTTGCGTGTGTGAAGTGCAGAGTGCTGAAGGGTGATGAGGATGAGGCGCGTTTTTACAGAGTGCATGCTGACTGTAGTGGTGGTTTAGTGACTGATTTGAGATTTACGCAGTTGATTGTGGAAGAGAGGGAGCGAATGTTGGCGATCGAGCGAGAGGGTAAGGCTGAGAATGTTGTTGAGAATGTTGTTGAGAATGATGAGTTGGCGAGAGCGGTTGCGTCGTTGGAGGGTGAGATTGAGCGAAAGAGAGTGCTTGAGAGTGATGATGAGGATGATGTGGATTTAGATAGGGAGCGTGTGAGGAAGCGTGTGAGGAAGTTGAGCTCTTCGTCGTCGGAGGTGTCAAACATTGTCATCACCGACCCCCCGAAGAGCTCATCTTCCCCAAAAGTGAAGAGTGGTGGGATTCGTGTGCAGTCGGCGAGGTGGTTGAAGGATGAAGAGAAGAGGCATGTTTCGCAGCAGATGGCGCATGATTTGTTGGTTAATAAGTATGAGAGTTTGAAGAAAGTGAAGGATGAAGTTGTGAAGGAGTTGGATGAGTTGAAAAAGAAGGAACTGAAGTCGAAGGAGGTAGCGGATGAAAATATTAGAATGAGGCGTAGTGTGACTGATTTGAAGAAAAAGACGCGAGAGTTGGAAGAGAAGAATGATGAGTGTGAGAAGAGGGCGAGTGCTGCGGAGAGAAGAATGAGAGATGCAGAAGCGAAGTTTGAGGAGATGATGAAGGAGATGAGTGTGTTGAGAGCGAGGAATGTTGAGTTGGAGAGGACTGTGGCTCGGCGGGGTGATGAGAGGCAGGCGTATGAGAAGTTGGAGCGCATGATGGATGAGTGGGAACGTGTGAATGAGGATCGTTTGTTTGATTTTCACATCCCTATTCGGGATAATCATTTGGCCGGCGAAGTATTAGTAAATCAAAGCCTCGACGAAAGTATAATATGCTATAACGGCCATCCAACGAAAAAATGTTTGCATGCCAGCCTACGAATGCGCGGTCACTTGCACAAATTCTCGATTCGGAAGCGCGCGAGACTGCCAAAGGATGGCTAACTTGGTAAGTGAAAAAGTAAATAAGATAGTATATCCTATTCTAATACATATCATTTTCATTGCAGATCTTTGCCCGCCTTCACCACCCCATCACGACACTCCCGAGAACGAACCATCGGCTCTCTTAAGGGCCACCTAGGGGCAAGGCATGATAGAACCTCCACGCGGTTTGCCCTGGGCAGTCTTCGGACTGGCGAATACTATCATTAAGTTGAATCTGCTATCAGTCAACTTGAACATTATGCAGTAGATTGCTATCCCTGAAGCATTCTGATTCGCTGTTGAGCAATTCATTGTTGAAAACCCTATATAAGCCAGAAGATTGTAGCGCTTCTCATTCAATTTGAAGTCACGATGGAAGCGACATCTGCCGACAACATTCCCGTCTTCATCGATGAAGACAACGCCATTCCCGAGTTCGTCATCCTCGACGAGTGGGATGAAGAGGATGAGAAGAAGGGGAAGATCAAGAGGATCATTTGGACGGATGAGGTATGGACTCCAAATACCACTCGCATCCGAAAGGTGCCAGATGCACCAGTACGACCTCGGCGGTATAGGGTCTATGACAACCTAACCGTCATACCCATTGACTATTCCAGCCAATAGTCAAATTCACACCCCCCGAGAACGAACCATCGGCTCTCTTAAGGGCCACCATGGGGCAAGACATGATAGAACCTCCTCGCGGTTTGCCCTGGGCAGTCTTCGGACTGGCGAATACTATCATTAAGTTGAATCTGCCATCAGTCAACTTGAACGTTGCAAATGAAGTTCGGTGTAATACTTCCTTTCGACGGGCGTTCCTGTAAAGGGCGGCGGTGAAACCCGTAGCTATGTATACCGCAAGGGACATTCGGCAATGGTCAATCTTGTTAAACCTCTCTGCGTCATGTTTGCAAGTGATTGCCTCTGTCTCAACGTAGTATGCATTCGCGCCAGGGCGACATTTAGCCAACTGTCGAAGGTTGCCTAAAACTTTCCATTGCATACGTTATGAGAACCATGAGTTCTACCTGTCTCTATCAATGAGACGAATTGATGAATGGAATGAAATGGGAGGACACTCACGCGCCACACGCAACATAACACACTTCTCTCTTCCGTAGTCTAACAAGCTCTTTACACATGGATCGCAGTCGATTGCTATCCCTGTATCAGAAGTGTAAGCTATCTTAATTTTATTTGACACTATTTCATCTATCATCATCGTCCATATGAAATGTTTTAAGATTTACAAGTTAGACTAAGCGTGCTACTATTTCCAAATGAAAAAGTATACATGGTTAAATCATCCACTTAAGCCCATCCGTAGTCTAACAAGCTCTTTACACATGGATCGCAGTCGATTGCTATCCCTGTATCAGAAGTGTAAGCTATCTTAATTTTATTTGACACTATTTCATCTATCATCATCGTCCATATGAAATGTTTTAAGATTTACAAGTTAGACTAAGCGTGCTACTATTTCCAAATGAAAAAGTATACATGGTTAAATCATCCACTTAAGCCCATCCGTAGTCTAACAAGCTCTTTACACATGGATCGCAGTCGATTGCTATCCCTGTATCAGAAGTGTAAGCTATCTTAATTTTATTTGACACTATTTCATCTATCATCATCGTCCATATGAAATGTTTTAAGATTTACAAGTTAGACTAAGCGTGCTACTATTTCCAAATGAAAATGTATACATGGTTAAATCAACCACTGAAGCCCCATTCAAGTACGTCAGTATGAAAGCAAAGATAGTATGAAATAAAAATTTATTATGGCATGTATTTCAAAAGGTCTTCATCGTCAATATCGTCCCAGAGTCTGGCTTCACATAGATAACAAAAACAGTTCAGTTGCTTTAATCGTTCTTCCACTGCGAGCCTCACTTTGTCAATATACTCCCACTCCTCCATAGTTCGTGGCTGGGAGTTAGGGGTGTACCACTCCCATAATTGGTGGAGGAATTTCGTGCTGATGATCTCCATCACATCGTCAGTATCGTACTGGAGATAATTCCACCTCACGCCTGTTAAGTCGGGACACTCCTTCTCACATACACTCTCTTCGTTGTCCGCTGGTAATAACACCTTCTCTACGTTCGTTGGAGCGTTTGGTGTTGAGGATGGAGAAGAGAATTTTGTGTTTGGTGTTGTCGGAGGGCTTGTCATGTTGACTGTGTATAATAACTTTGAAATGTTTTCTAATTCTTAAGTATCAACAAGCAACCAATCAGAATGAACAGCCAATGAATGATGAATATGAAAGTATATATGTAAAGTGACATTCGTGTCATTTCACTCTGTCTTTGAGACGCATAAGTGAACTGTTGTCTAGCGAATTCTGTTATTATTTGAGGCGTACAAGTGAATTCCAAATTTGAGACGTATTATTTGAGTGAAGTCTCTATCTTGTTGAAGTATCAAGCTTAAACATAATTTCGTTGAAATGGTAAGTTGAAAATTTCTTCACTCATCTCCCTCAAACGTGTGGCTAATAGCATCTTCCTCAATTTCAGGCATCAAGTTCATCACCAACACCCTCCCTTCTCGAGGAAAGTTTAGAGTTGTTGAGTCAAGGTAGGTTGTAACAATACACTGAGACTTGAACAGAGATGAAAGAATGATTTCTCTTTCAGGTGATGTGAGTTCCAGCTCAGGACTCTCGCGGCAAGGCAACGAGTGGGAATGTGCCGACTGCGGACATATGTTTACATGGAAGCACAGTCTCCTTCGACACATCAAACAACGTGTGTGTCAACGCAAAGCGGCGTCAATCTCCGGAGGTGAAGTTGATTCTGACGATGACATCTCCTTTCCTTGCGATTTGTGCCCTCTTTCTTTTGATAGTCACTTTCAGCGATCTTCGCACAGACTTCAACACACGCATGCAAATGATCACTACACCAACGGTACCTCTACCATCTCCCTCATTAATGTTTCACATAATAATTTAGTACGCGACTACTGCATGGAGTCCAATACTCAAATAGTAGATTTTTCCTGAGTGGCTCCTTCAAAATTCAAACATTATCGAAGCGCTCTTCAACAATTTAGACAATTTTAGAATGAAGGCGCTCATCTACCTTAAACTAAAATATATTAAGATAGATTTTCAAACGGGTCAAGTGACGGAGAGAATACAGTTTCATGTTCCTTCCTCTTCCGCAACCGAAGTTGTAGACTGCGAGTCTTGGCTAAATTTTCACATTCAATGTTTAAAATCAAATGTAGATAAATTCAATCAACGCGACAGCGCTCTCATTTTTGATGGTGTGGACTCAGCCATATTCAAAATTTCACTATTAGAAAGTCATGCAGCTCGAGGTACATTTAAACTACCAAAAACGTTGTATAATAAGAAAGCTGTCATCAATGTCGATTGTAAATCACAGTGTTTCAAATATGCAGTCCTATCCATCCTTCACTATAATGATATCAACGCGAATCGAAATCATACCTATAGCTATAGACAGTGGGAGGATGAACTAGACTTTGAAGGTTGTGATAGTAACAACATGAAAATCAAAGATGTAGAAACGTTCGAAAAACATAATAAGATTAAAATTGTCGTTCACGTGTGGGAGAAGGGGTTGAAGGGTGCCCGCTATAATTCACGTTCAACTTGTTATGAACGTGTAGTCAACCTCTTATTAGTAAAACAAGATGATAGCGAGGAATGGCACTACTGTGGTATTCCCAAAATCTCTCGCTTGTACACTCACTTGGGGCACTCTAAAAGAGGTGAACATTTTGTATGCGACCGCTGCATCCGCTCCTTTTGGAGTAAAGATAAATTTGAAACTCACTATGAATGGTGCAAGCGAGGTAAATTACAAATGGAACGCATGCCCAAAGATAAAATATTTTCACATAGGGATAATGGTGACGAATTAAGTCCCCTGCGTGTCATTTACGCAGACATAGAATGCTACATTGATGATATCATCCACAAGCCAGCAGCCATTTCCTGCTATGAAGTATGGCATGACCACTTTAGGAATAGACAAAACAAAATGCATACTTGGCAAGGTGAAGATTGCATTTCAAAATTTCTAGAATTTCTCGATAAAGCTGCTAAATTTCAACAATCATATGATTCCCAATTGCAGCGTAAGTCACTACATATAACAGATGAAGACAAACAAAAATTTGAAAGTTGCACATCCTGTCCTAAATGTCATAAAACGTTTGATGACGATAAAATTAAGAAAGTGCGTGATCATGATCACATCACTGGTAAATTTAGAAACGCACTCTGCTCCAAATGTAACTTTTCACTTAGGTTGAGACGTCGTGTACTACCCGTCATTTTTCATAACTTTAAGGGCTATGACAGTCATATGCTCATAAAAGGAGGGTTGAGCCAGATGAAATCGTGGCAGTTTAATGTAATAGCACAAACGAGAGAAAAATTCATGGCAATGACAGCAAAAGTACCAGTAGATAAAACTAAAGAAAATAAGACAGTCTTCTTCGAAATAAAATTTCTAGATTCATTTCAATTCATGTCAGCGTCACTAGCTTCTCTGGTTCGAAATCTCAAGTTTCTTCCCCATAGTCAAACTTTGAAGAAACACTATCCAAACTTAACGGATGAAATAATCACTCGCAAAGGAGTCTTTCCTTATGCGTATTTTAGCTCAATGTCTAAACTAAATGAAACAACCCTTCCTTCCATTGACAAATTCAAAAACGATTTGACGGGTGAAGATTGTCCAATAGAGGACTATGAACATGCTCAAGAGGCATGGTTAAAATTTGAATGTAAAACGTTTGGCGATTATATGATCGCTTACTTAGAATTGGATGTCATTTTGCTGGCTGATGTCTTTCAGGAATTTCGACGAGTGGCATTAGAAGAAGACAAATTAGATCCTGTCCACTTTGTCAGTCTACCAGCCATGTCCTTTAAATCAGCCTTTAAAATGACTGGTGAGACCATTCATCTCTTACAAGACCCGGAGATGTATAATATATTTGAGCGCCGAATACGCGGTGGTCTCACATTTGTAAATAAACATCATATAAAATCTGAAACAGTAGCTGATGATCATATCCACCTAAAGTACTATGACCAAAATAATTTATATGGCAGTTCACTGTCTAAACCACTACCTCATTCCGAGTTTAGTTGGTTAAATCAAGATCAGCTTGAGTATTACTCCAACCCTTCAAACATACTGAAGATTCCAGATGAAGGTGATTGGGGATATTATTTTGAAGTGGATTTGATTTATCCAAATAGCATTAAAAATAAAACTGCTGATTTCCCACTCGCACCTGAATCTGGTGAAGTGACTGAAGATATGTTTTCACCATTCATGTCACAATTTCATAATAACTTAACAGAGTGTGGACAGCCAAGGTACAAACCATGCCGCAAACTTTTACTCACCCAATATGATAAGAAAAATTATCTCGTACACTTCTGCATACTAAAATTCTATTTAGAAATGGGCATGCTTCTAAAGTCAGTTCACCGCATTATCAAATTCAGACAGAAAGCCTTCCTCAAACCCTACATAGATAGTAACAGTCAAAAACGTGCACTCGCCCAAAATAATTTTGAAAAGGATTTTTATAAATATAAGAATAACAGTCTTTTCGGAAAGACCATGGAGGATGTTAGAAAACGTATGAACTACAAACTAGTCGTTGATGAACAAAAATATCACAAATTGACCTCATCACCTCTTTTCATTGATAGAGACATCATCGATGAGGATCTTGTAGGTGTTAAAATGATAAAATCAGAAGTTGAGTTGTGCAAACCCATCTATATTGGGCAAGCCGTTTTAGATTATTCCAAGCTTGAAATGTATCAACTCTTCTACAAAATATTAAAACCATGCCCTCTCGTAAAAGAGGTTCGCTTGCTGGGTGGTGATACAGATAGTTTCTTTTTAGGAATTACCACTCAAAAAGATTTAAATTTTAATGAAGTAGGCAAGTCATTAGAAAAATATTTCGACACATCTAACTACAATCCCACTCATCCACTCTATTCCATACAGAATAAAGCCAAACTTGGTTGTTTTAAGGATGAAACAGCAGGAAAGGAAATAGATGAAATGATTCTCCTCCGTCCTAAAATGTATTCCATGAAATTAAAAGAATGTGCAGATAGTATTAAGCGTGCTAAAGGTATATCAAAATCCATTGTTCATAAAATGAAACATCGCTCCTATAAGAAGGCCTATAAAAATAAAAATATAACGTTTGTCAATATGACAATCTTAAAATCTCAAGTTCATACTGTGAAAACGTACACGTTCAAGAAACGAGCACTTTCAGCATGGGAGGATAAGAGGTGTTGGATAGGACATAACACATCTCTTCCACATGGACATCCTGACACAAACATACCACCACCCAAAAGAATAAAACTCACGCTACCACATTCAGGAGATGTATTGACATAATCAACTTTAACTCAGTATTTTGATGTTGCTTTTTGTAGATATACATGGTTGTTTTATGTATCGCATGAGATCGTTTCTTCCTTGTGAATATATGCCTACAGTTAGCTCATTCCCCCTATATCTGTGAAAAGACTTTTTCATATACATATTTTTATTTCAATAAACATATCACAATGACTTCACTTTGTTTTCCGAAACACTAAAGTTACGAGGGATTTAGTATCTTTCACATGGATGCACTCTCGTAAACCATTGGTAATTTTGATAGCAATAGAGGGTATAGTTTGTTTGACGACGGGATGATAGAAAATAGATTCAAACATCTTCTCGACTATTCCATATGAAGCGTCTTTATCATGAATGAAATCACGTAAAATGTATTCTTTTTTCTCACCAACAGAAATAGGTAGAATCAAATCACTTTGAATGTAAAGGTGCTGTTCATGTTTATCAAGTGTCATTGGTGTTTCTATACCAATCGTATGCGCAGCAGCAAACACTGTTTGTAGCATTGAAAAACCAAAGAGTTTTTTCAAATTTTTACTCAATTGACATTGAATGTCATCACCCAGTCTCAGAACAACGCGTTGATTTTCAATTGAGTAAAAATTTGAAAAAACTCTTTGGTTTTTCAATGCTACAAACAGTGTTTGCTGCTGCGCATACGATTGGTATAGAAACACCAATGACACTTGATAAACATGAACAGCACCTTTACATTCAAAGTGATTTGATTCTACCTATTTCTGTTGGTGAGAAAAAAGAATACATTTTACGTGATTTCATTCATGATAAAGACGCTTCATATGGAATAGTCGAGAAGATGTTTGAATCTATTTTCTATCATCCCGTCGTCAAACAAACTATACCCTCTATTGCTATCAAAATTACCAATGGTTTACGAGAGTGCATCCATGTGAAAGATACTAAATCCCTCGTAACTTTAGTGTTTCGGAAAACAAAGTGAAGTCATTGTGATATGTTTATTGAAATAAAAATATGTATATGAAAAAGTCTTTTCACAGATATAGGGGGAATGAGCTAACTGTAGGCATATATTCACAAGGAAGAAACGATCTCATGCGATACATAAAACAACCATGTATATCTACAAAAAGCAACATCAAAATACTGAGTTAAAGTTGATTATGTCAATACATCTCCTGAATGTGGTAGCGTGAGTTTTATTCTTTTGGGTGGTGGTATGTTTGTGTCAGGATGTCCATGTGGAAGAGATGTGTTATGTCCTATCCAACACCTCTTATCCTCCCATGCTGAAAGTGCTCGTTTCTTGAACGTGTACGTTTTCACAGTATGAACTTGAGATTTTAAGATTGTCATATTGACAAACGTTATATTTTTATTTTTATAGGCCTTCTTATAGGAGCGATGTTTCATTTTATGAACAATGGATTTTGATATACCTTTAGCACGCTTAATACTATCTGCACATTCTTTTAATTTCATGGAATACATTTTAGGACGGAGGAGAATCATTTCATCTATTTCCTTTCCTGCTGTTTCATCCTTAAAACAACCAAGTTTGGCTTTATTCTGTATGGAATAGAGTGGATGAGTGGGATTGTAGTTAGATGTGTCGAAATATTTTTCTAATGACTTGCCTACTTCATTAAAATTTAAATCTTTTTGAGTGGTAATTCCTAAAAAGAAACTATCTGTATCACCACCCAGCAAGCGAACCTCTTTTACGAGAGGGCATGGTTTTAATATTTTGTAGAAGAGTTGATACATTTCAAGCTTGGAATAATCTAAAACGGCTTGCCCAATATAGATGGGTTTGCACAACTCAACTTCTGATTTTATCATTTTAACACCTACAAGATCCTCATCGATGATGTCTCTATCAATGAAAAGAGGTGATGAGGTCAATTTGTGATATTTTTGTTCATCAACGACTAGTTTGTAGTTCATACGTTTTCTAACATCCTCCATGGTCTTTCCGAAAAGACTGTTATTCTTATATTTATAAAAATCCTTTTCAAAATTATTTTGGGCGAGTGCACGTTTTTGACTGTTACTATCTATGTAGGGTTTGAGGAAGGCTTTCTGTCTAAATTTGATAATGCGGTGAACTGACTTTAGAAGCATGCCCATTTCTAAATAGAATTT
Organism: Prostheceraeus crozeri; assembly: GCA_907163375.1. Lineage (NCBI taxonomy): Eukaryota > Metazoa > Platyhelminthes > Polycladida > Euryleptidae > Prostheceraeus > Prostheceraeus crozeri. The sequence goes on along the minus strand of CAJQUW010016530.1, from coordinate 98,374 downwards.
TAGTATGCAGAAGTGTACGAGATAATTTTTCTTATCATATTGGGTGAGTAAAAGTTTGCGGCATGGTTTGTACCTTGGCTGTCCACACTCTGTTAAGTTATTATGAAATTGTGACATGAATGGTGAAAACATATCTTCAGTCACTTCACCAGATTCAGGTGCGAGTGGGAAATCAGCAGTTTTATTTTTAATGCTATTTGGATAAATCAAATCCACTTCAAAATAATATCCCCAATCACCTTCATCTGGAATCTTCAGTATGTTTGAAGGGTTGGAGTAATACTCAAGCTCATCTTGATTTAACCAACTAAACTCGGAATGAGGTAGTGGTTTAGACAGTGAACTGCCATATAAATTATTTTGGTCATAGTACTTTAGGTGGATATGATCATCAGCTACTGTTTCAGATTTTATATGATGTTTATTTACAAATGTGAGACCACCGCGTATTCCGCGCTCAAATATATTATACATCTCCGGGTCTTGTAAGAGATGAATGGTCTCACCAGTCATTTTAAAGGCTGATTTAAAGGACATGGCTGGTAGACTGACAAAGTGGACAGGATCTAATTTGTCTTCTTCTAATGCCACTCGTCGAAATTCCTGAAAGACATCAGCCAGCAAAATGACATCCAATTCTAAGTAAGCGATCATATAATCGCCAAACGTTTTACATTCAAATTTTAACCATGCCTCTTGAGCATGTTCATAGTCCTCTATTGGACAATCTTCACCCGTCAAATCGTTTTTGAATTTGTCAATGGAAGGAAGGGTTGTTTCATTTAGTTTAGACATTGAGCTAAAATACGCATAAGGAAAGACTCCTTTGCGAGTGATTATTTCATCCGTTAAGTTTGGATAGTGTTTCTTCAAAGTTTGACTATGGGGAAGAAACTTGAGATTTCGAACCAGAGAAGCTAGTGACGCTGACATGAATTGAAATGAATCTAGAAATTTTATTTCGAAGAAGACTGTCTTATTTTCTTTAGTTTTATCTACTGGTACTTTTGCTGTCATTGCCATGAATTTTTCTCTCGTTTGTGCTATTACATTAAACTGCCACGATTTCATCTGGCTCAACCATCCTTTTATGAGCATATGACTGTCATAGCCCTTAAAGTTATGAAAAATGACGGGTAGTGCACGACGTCTCAACCTAAGTGAAAAGTTACATTTGGAGCAGAGTGCGTTTCTAAATTTACCAGTGATGTGATCATGATCACGCATTTTCTTAATTTTATCGTCATCAAACGTTTTATGACATTTAGGACAGGATGTGCAACTTTCAAATTTTTGTTTGTCTTCATCTGTTATATGTAGTGACTTACGCTGCAATTGGGAATCATATGATTGTTGAAATTTAGCAGCTTTATCGAGAAATTCTAGAAATTTTGAAATGCAATCTTCACCTTGCCAAGTATGCATTTTGTTTTGTCTATTCCTAAAGTGGTCATGCCATACTTCATAGCAGGAAATGGCTGCTGGCTTGTGGATGATATCATCAATGTAGCATTCTATGTCTGCGTAAATGACACGCAGGGGACTTAATTCGTCACCATTATCCCTATGTGAAAATATTTTATCTTTGGGCATGCGTTCCATTTGTAATTTACCTCGCTTGCACCATTCATAGTGAGTTTCAAATTTATCTTTACTCCAAAAGGAGCGGATGCAGCGGTCGCATACAAAATGTTCACCTCTTTTAGAGTGCCCCAAGTGAGTGTACAAGCGAGAGATTTTGGGAATACCACAGTAGTGCCATTCCTCGCTATCATCTTGTTTTACTAATAAGAGGTTGACTACACGTTCATAACAAGTTGAACGTGAATTATAGCGGGCACCCTTCAACCCCTTCTCCCACACGTGAACGACAATTTTAATCTTATTATGTTTTTCGAACGTTTCTACATCTTTGATTTTCATGTTGTTACTATCACAACCTTCAAAGTCTAGTTCATCCTCCCACTGTCTATAGCTATAGGTATGATTTCGATTCGCGTTGATATCATTATAGTGAAGGATGGATAGGACTGCATATTTGAAACACTGTGATTTACAATCGACATTGATGACAGCTTTCTTATTATACAACGTTTTTGGTAGTTTAAATGTACCTCGAGCTGCATGACTTTCTAATAGTGAAATTTTGAATATGGCTGAGTCCACACCATCAAAAATGAGAGCGCTGTCGCGTTGATTGAATTTATCTACATTTGATTTTAAACATTGAATGTGAAAATTTAGCCAAGACTCGCAGTCTACAACTTCGGTTGCGGAAGAGGAAGGAACATGAAACTGTATTCTCTCCGTCACTTGACCCGTTTGAAAATCTATCTTAATATATTTTAGTTTAAGGTAGATGAGCGCCTTCATTCTAAAATTGTCTAAATTGTTGAAGAGCGCTTCGATAATGTTTGAATTTTGAAGGAGCCACTCAGGAAAATCTACTATTTGAGTATTGGACTCCATGCAGTAGTCGCGTACTAAATTATTATGTGAAACATTAATGAGGGAGATGGTAGAGGTACCGTTGGTGTAGTGATCATTTGCATGCGTGTGTTGAAGTCTGTGCGAAGATCGCTGAAAGTGACTATCAAAAGAAAGAGGGCACAAATCGCAAGGAAAGGAGATGTCATCGTCAGAATCAACTTCACCTCCGGAGATTGACGCCGCTTTGCGTTGACACACACGTTGTTTGATGTGTCGAAGGAGACTGTGCTTCCTTGTAAACATATGTCCGCAGTCGGCACATTCCCACTCGTTGCCTTGCCGCGAGAGTCCTGAGCTGGAACTCACATCACCTGAAAGAGAAATCATTCTTTCATCTCTGTTCAAGTCTCAGTGTATTGTTACAACCTACCTTGACTCAACAACTCTAAACTTTCCTCGAGAAGGGAGGGTGTTGGTGATGAACTTGATGCCTGAAATTGAGGAAGATGCTATTAGCCACACGTTTGAGGGAGATGAGTGAAGAAATTTTCAACTTACCATTTCAACGAAATTATGTTTAAGCTTGATACTTCAACAAGATAGAGACTTCACTCAAATAATACGTCTCAAATTTGGAATTCACTTGTACGCCTCAAATAATAACAGAATTCGCTAGACAACAGTTCACTTATGCGTCTCAAAGACAGAGTGAAATGACACGAATGTCACTTTACATATATACTTTCATATTCATCATTCATTGGCTGTTCATTCTGATTGGTTGCTTGTTGATACTTAAGAATTAGAAAACATTTCAAAGTTATTATTCACAGTCAACATGACAAGCCCTCCGACAACACCAAACACAAAATTCTCTTCTCCATCCTCAACACCAAACGCTCCAACGAACGTAGAGAAGGTGTTATTACCAGCGGACAACGAAGAGAGTGTATGTGAGAAGGAGTGTCCCGACTTAACAGGCGTGAGGTGGAAGTATCTCCAGTACGATACTGACGATGTGATGGAGATCATCAGCACGAAATTCCTCCACCAATTATGGGAGTGGTACACCCCTAACTCCCAGCCACGAACTATGGAGGAGTGGGAGTATATTGACAAAGTGAGGCTCGCAGTGGAAGAACGATTAAAGCAACAGAACTGTTTTTGTTATCTATGTGAAGCCAGACTCTGGGACGATATTGACGATGAAGACCTTTTGAAATACATGCCATAATAAATTTTTATTTCATACTATCTTTGCTTTCATACTGACGTACTTGAATGGGGCTTCAGTGGTTGATTTAACCATGTATACATTTTCATTTGGAAATAGTAGCACGCTTAGTCTAACTTGTAAATCTTAAAACATTTCATATGGACGATGATGATAGATGAAATAGTGTCAAATAAAATTAAGATAGCTTACACTTCTGATACAGGGATAGCAATCGACTGCGATCCATGTGTAAAGAGCTTGTTAGACTACGGATGGGCTTAAGTGGATGATTTAACAATGTATACTTTTTCATTTGGAAATAGTAGCACGCTTAGTCTAACTTGTAAATCTTAAAACATTTCATATGGACGATGATGATAGATGAAATAGTGTCAAATAAAATTAAGATAGCTTACACTTCTGATACAGGGATAGCAATCGACTGCGATCCATGTGTAAAGAGCTTGTTAGACTACGGATGGGCTTAAGTGGATGATTTAACCATGTATACTTTTTCATTTGGAAATAGTAGCACGCTTAGTCTAACTTGTAAATCTTAAAACATTTCATATGGACGATGATGATAGGTGAAATAGTGTCAAATAAAATTAAGATAGCTTACACTTCTGATACAGGGATAGCAATCGACTGCGATCCATGTGTAAAGAGCTTGTTAGACTACGGATGGGCTTAAATGGATGATTTAACCATGTATACTTTTTCATTTGGAAATAGTAGCACGCTTAGTCTAACTTGTAAATCTTAAAACATTTCATATGGACGATGATGATAGATGAAATAGTGTCAAATAAAATTAAGATAGCTTACACTTCTGATACAGGGATAGCAATCGACTGCGATCCATGTGTAAAGAGCTTGTTAGACTACGGATGGGCTTAAGTGGATGATTTAACAATGTATACTTTTTCATTTGGAAATAGTAGCACGCTAAGTCTAACTTGTAAATCTTAAAACATTTCATATGGACGATGATGATAGATGAAATAGTGTCAAATAAAATTAAGATAGCTTACACTTCTGATACAGGGATAGCAATCGACTGCAATCCATGTGTAAAGAGCTTGTTAGACTACGGATGGGCTTAAGTGGATGATTTAACCATGTATACTTTTTCATTTGGAAATAGTAGCACGCTTAGTCTAACTTGTAAATCTTAAAACATTTCATATGGACGATGATGATAGATGAAATAGTGTCAAATAAAATTAAGATAGCTTACACTTCTGATACAGGGATAGCAATCGACTGCGATCCATGTGTAAAGAGCTTGTTAGACTACGGATGGGCTTAAATGGATGATTTAACCATGTATACTTTTTCATTTGGAAATAGTAGCACGCTTAGTCTAACTTGTAAATCTTAAAACATTTCATATGGACGATGATGATAGATGAAATAGTGTCAAATAAAATTAAGATAGCTTACACTTCTGATACAGGGATAGCAATCGACTGCGATCCATGTGTAAAGAGCTTGTTAGACTACGGATGGGCTTAAGTGGATGATTTAACCATGTATACTTTTTCATTTGGAAATAGTAGCACGCTAAGTCTAACTTGTAAATCTTAAAACATTTCATATGGACGATGATGATAGATGAAATAGTGTCAAATAAAATTAAGATAGCTTACACTTCTGATACAGGGATAGCAATCGACTGCAATCCATGTGTAAAGAGCTTGTTAGACTACGGATGGGCTTAAGTGGATGATTTAACCATGTATACTTTTTCATTTGGAAATAGTAGCACGCTTAGTCTAACTTGTAAATCTTAAAACATTTCATATGGACGATGATGATAGATGAAATAGTGTCAAATAAAATTAAGATAGCTTACACTTCTGATACAGGGATAGCAATCGACTGCGATCCATGTGTAAAGAGCTTGTTAGACTACGGAAGAGAGAAGTGTGTTATGTTTCGTGTGGCGCGTGAGTGTCCTCCCATTTCATTCCATTCATCAATTCGTCTCATTGATAGAGACAGGTAGAACTCATGGTTCTCATAACGTATGCAATGGAAAGTTTTAGGCAACCTTCGACAGTTGGCTAAATGTCGCCCTGGCGCGAATGCATACTACGTTGAGACAGAGGCAATCACTTGCAAACATGACGCAGAGAGGTTTAACAAGATTGACCATTGACGAATGTCCCTTGCGGTATACATAGCTACGGGTTTCACCGCCGCCCTTTACAGGAACGCCCGTCGAAAGGAAGTATTACACCGAACTTCATTTGCAACGTTCAAGTTGACTGATAGCAGATTCAACTTAATGATAGTATTCGCCAGTCCGAAGACTGCCCAGGGCAAACCGCGAGGAGGTTCTATCATGTCTTGCCCCTAGGTGGCCCTTAAGAGAGCCGATGGTTCGTTCTCGGGGGGTGTGAATTTGACTATTGGCTGGAATAGTCAATGGGTATGACGGTTAGGTTGTCATAGACCCTATACCGCCGAGGTCGTACTGGTGCATCTGGCACCTTTCGGATGCGAGTGGTATTTGGAGTCCATACCTCATCCGTCCAAACGATCCTCTTGATCTTCCCTTTCTTCTCATCCTCTTCATCCCACTCGTCGAGGATGACGAACTCGGGAATGGCGTTGTCTTCATCGATGAAGACGGGAATGTTGTCGGCAGATGTCGCTTCCATCGTGACTTCAAATTGAATGAGAAGCGCTACAATCTTCTGGCTTATATAGGGTTTTCAACAATGAATTGCTCAACAGCGAATCAGAATGCTTCAGGGATAGCAATCGACTGCATAATGTTCAAGTTGACTGATAGCAGATTCAACTTAATGATAGTATTCGCCAGTCCGAAGACTGCCCAGGGCAAACCGCGTGGAGGTTCTATCATGTCTTGCCCCATGGTGGCCCTTAAGAGAGCCGATGGTTCGTTCCCGGGAGTAACGTCATCTTACACCCTACCAATTCTGCTGAGAGAGTCTTTGACTCTCTCTTTGGTAGCACTGTCGACTTCCACACTAACTGGTACATGGCTAAAAAGTGGAATGTAGCGCCATTGCGTTGGATTGACAGCAGTTGCTGTCATCGGATTGCCAATCCGAGCAAGATTATTAAAAACTCTGTCTTGCTCCTCTAGCCTGGCAAACTCCTCAAATAAATTTCGCGGCCTTAACTGCGGTCCGCGAGGAGAGCTGACTGGACTGTTCGGCGTCTGCATGATTGAAATGAAATGAAATGAGAGGCAGTGGTTTATATACCCCTCTAACGCGACGCAACTTTCAAGTTGACTGATAGCAGATTCAACTTAATGATAGTATTCGCCAGTCCGAAGACTGCCCAGGGCAAACCGCGTGGAGGTTCTATCATGTCTTGCCCCTAGGTGGCCCTTAAGAGAGCCGATGGTTCGTTCTCGGGAGTGTCGTGATGGGGTGGTGAAGGCGGGCAAAGATCTGCAATGAAAATGATATGTATTAGAATAGGATATACTATCTTATTTACTTTTTCACTTACCAAGTTAGCCATCCTTTGGCAGTCTCGCGCGCTTCCGAATCGAGAATTTGTGCAAGTGACCGCGCATTCGTAGGCTGGCATGCAAACATTTTTTCGTTGGATGGCCGTTATAGCATATTATACTTTCGTCGAGGCTTTGATTTACTAATACTTCGCCGGCCAAATGATTATCCCGAATAGGGATGTGAAAATCAAACAAACGATCCTCATTCACACGTTCCCACTCATCCCTCATGCGCTCCAACTTCTCATACGCCTGCCTCTCATCACCCCGCCGAGCCACAGTCCTCTCCAACTCAACATTCCTCGCTCTCAACACACTCATCTCCTTCATCATCTCCTCAAACTTCGCTTCTGCATCTCTCATTCTTCTCTCCGCAGCACTCGCCCTCTTCTCACACTCATCATTCTTCTCTTCCAACTCTCGCGTCTTTTTCTTCAAATCAGTCACACTACGCCTCATTCTAATATTTTCATCCGCTACCTCCTTCGACTTCAGTTCCTTCTTTTTCAACTCATCCAACTCCTTCACAACTTCATCCTTCACTTTCTTCAAACTCTCATACTTATTAACCAACAAATCATGCGCCATCTGCTGCGAAACATGCCTCTTCTCTTCATCCTTCAACCACCTCGCCGACTGCACACGAATCCCACCACTCTTCACTTTTGGGGAAGATGAGCTCTTCGGGGGGTCGGTGATGACAATGTTTGACACCTCCGACGACGAAGAGCTCAACTTCCTCACACGCTTCCTCACACGCTCCCTATCTAAATCCACATCATCCTCATCATCACTCTCAAGCACTCTCTTTCGCTCAATCTCACCCTCCAACGACGCAACCGCTCTCGCCAACTCATCATTCTCAACAACATTATCAACAACATTCTCAGCCTTACCCTCTCGCTCGATCGCCAACATTCGCTCCCTCTCTTCCACAATCAACTGCGTAAATCTCAAATCAGTCACTAAACCACCACTACAGTCAGCATGCACTCTGTAAAAACGCGCCTCATCCTCATCACCCTTCAGCACTCTGCACTTCACACACGCAACCCTATTCAAGATAATCATGTGGCCGGTGCCCGCCTTCTTCACATGCACCTTGGCGTCCGCACTGCGATTAATTCGCCCACATGAGCACATTTTGATGTGATATTTACGATTCTTATCGTTTGCCATGCCTGATTTATTGTTAACTGTAAGATAATGAAATTTGTATAAGTTTGGAATCATGTAGTACAGTCATATTCCTAAAGTATTACACTTAGTCAGGAATGATAGATTTGAGTGTAGTGAGTGGCACTCGATCCCGTCGACAGCCCGAAGGCCTTGTACTGATCACTAGGGAAGTGAGAGATCTTCCCCGATACCCGCTCTTTACAGCTGAAGACATCATTGTCACTGCCCCGAAGTGGTAACAGGAACGCCGAGTCAAAGGTAGTGATCAGTAGCTGGGATCTAACCCCTCAAAGCTGCCTTAGACTTAGTCAAATTTCAAATCTGATAGCAGATTTGAACTCAGGATACTTGAAAACCTTAGTCTATATGTTAAAACTTTGAAAAAACTGAAAATTAAGAATTTTTTAAAAATTCCGCATTTTACTACTCATACTACTTTTAAAAAATTTTATCAGTAGTAAAGACACTATCAAACTCTATCATACAAACTTTGAAGTAAGAAGATAGCTTGCCTACTTCAAAAGATAGAGTCCTTTGAAACACCCGATATCGGGAGCTTAGAGCGACGACCGTCGCTTACCTCGTCTTTCGATGAAGTGATCAGACTTACGTTGTCGGGGGTTTATATATGCTCGGAAGAAAACTTAAAATGGGTCTATCTCCGAAAGTATCCATCGTAGCGACATGTGGTTTGTTGCAAACGATTCGTCTCATCATTCTCTATCATATGACACCTAAACCATTCTCATATGACCACGGGAAGTTGGTCCGTCAGCACATGTCCATGTAACATGCCACAAGTGAAAAAATTCCTAAGTGTGAGAGCTCCAGTTTGGTGAAAATTTTGAAAAATTTAAAACTTCCGAATTTCGACCTGGGACCTTTACCAAAACATTTTTCATCAAATTTCACTGACCCCCCCTCCCCCCCTCGTTCAGAGAAATTTGATGAAAAATGTTTTGGTGACGGTCCCAGGTCGAAATTCCACACTTTGGAAAATTTTCAAAATTTTACCCATACAAAGCCACTCTGACACTTAGGATTTTTTCAGGTGAGCGAGCTCCGACCTAAAATCTTGTAACCGCTCTAACTTTTGAACGAAGACAGATATGAACAAGCCGTTTCTTTCACTGAATTTGTCTCACTCTTAGCTTTCAAACGAGCTATTGCACGACAAAATCCGTCCACTAGAAGCCAAGATCGAAGCTAGCTGTCCACAGGGGGGGGGAGGTCAGTGAAATTTCAAAATTTGATGAAAAATGTTTTGGTGACGGTCCCAGGTCGAAATTCCACACTTTGGAAAATTTTCAAAATTTTACCCATACAAAGCCACTCTGACACTTAGGATTTTTTCAGGTGAGCGAGCTCCGACCTAAAATCATGTAACCGCTCTAACTTTTGAACGGCTGGTCCGATTGACTCGCAACAAAAAATGTTGTCGAGCAGTTTTTTCTCCTCTTTCGAATGCAACCCGAACGAACAAAATCCGTTCACTAGAACCAAAGTTAGAAGATTGCTGTCGGGGGGGGGTCAGTGAAATTTGATGAAAAATGTTTTGGTGACGGTCCCAGGTCGAAATTCCACACTTTGGAAAATTTTCAAAATTTTACCCATACAAAGCCACTTAGGATTTTTCAGGTGAGCTACGACAGTCCACCCTCCCAACCTGGCCGGCACACCACGCCAGCCTGGCCGGTACACCACGCCAACCTAGACACCACATCACCGCGCGCTATACGACGGTCGGCCAGAGGGGGGGGGAGGACGACGACGTCAGCGAACCTGACGGACGCACGTGGCCGGCACACCACGACACTCTGCCGTTCCAGAGTGGGGGGGACGTCAGAACCAAAACACCACGGCGGCCGACCACGACACTCTGCCGGTCCAGAGGGGGGGACGTCAGCGACGGCGGCCATCTTGCGCTATCCAGAAGTGGAGTTTTACTTACTACTCATGGGCTAACGCCCTCAACTAATTTCCGTCGTCACTTGGAATCCTCACTACTAATCCACTACCGTAATTTATCAACTAATCCTCATGGAATGCAACCCACAACCTTAGTATAGCATGATGGACATTGAGGTTCAACACAGAATTTCAAGATGAAGATAACACGGATTGATTACAATTTCAAAAAGATAAATAACTAATCTGAGAGAAGAGACAAAATTACAACGAAATAATGATATTACAGGTTTTCGGCTGGCTTTGAATTCATTTCCTTCCTTTCGACCCTCTTTCTTGAAGCTGTAGATTGCAAGTGCCGTTGAAGAACTGACCATGTGATGGACTTGTATGAGATTGGGGGAGAAGTGTGAAACTATTCATTTATCCTCGATGTCATTGTTCTCGATGATTCCCCAGCGGTTTGTCACATTCGATGTTGTTGTTGTTGTTGTCGCATGCACTATGGTCGTATCCTAACCCGGTCCACCATTTCCAGCACGCCAACGCTTCCCGAGATCTAGAACAGAGAATCGACACATAATTGCCAACATGCTCACTGCAAACCAACCCCAAACTGACCGTCATCCTTTTCATATTGTGTTCCATCCCTCCTCCACTTCCCCATACCTCCTACACATCCCCGACCCTTACAACCCCATCCTCTTCCGGTAGCTTCCAAGCTCTAAGGAATGCCCGTCCTCCCGGGCCATTCTCACCCTGTCCTCCGTGGACCACTGGGCCTCCACAGCTCGGCTGATGCCGACTCCATAAACGGACCGGCATGGATCGTGCTCCTATTCCCTGACCCGCTCCCGCCGCTTCCAAAAACGTTTGATCGTCGCCATCGAACGAGGCACCTCCCCCTGCTCCAACCTCACGGCCCCTTAGCCGCTTCATCCACCCACTCGATCCCCACCAGCCCACAGTTCCCCGGGACACACATAAACCACAGGCATTTCCCACACCACCCCAACTTCTTCATGATTTCACTGACTCTAGCGAGAGTAGTAAGCAAACCTCCACTTTAGACACAGCGGCCCCCCTCGGTTGAGAGTGTTGTCCGTGTTGACTTGGGCGGCCGACCAGGTTGTGAAACGACAGAGTTAGCGGCGAATGTGGGCTGGTTTTGGGCTGTAGAGCCAAAACGAAGCATCGGATGGGAAAACGGAGGCCAGATTCGGATTCAGCGTCAAATTCTACATCCGTAGGGTGATTTCAAGCTCCAACGGAGAGAAAAAAATTTTGGGACGTCCCCCCCTCGGCAGCGTTGCTTCCAACTTTGGTTCTAGAGATCGTAGAAAGTCGTGCAATAGCTCGTTTGAAAGCTAGGAGTGAGACAAATTCACTGAAAGAAACGGCTGGCTTGTTCATATCTGTCTTCGTTTAGATGTGAGACGCCATTTAAGATTTGGGAGATTGGCGAAAAACGACAGAGTTAGAATTTTCCGAAAATCAGCTCCAGCGGGCAAACGAAGGCTCGGATTGGTAAACGGAGGCCAGATTTGGAATCAGCTTGATGTTATTGTCCAATGAGGATCATCATCCAATGAGAATCATGGATTTCTGTATAAATAATGAGACTTTAGAGTGACAATCATTCTATTTTTGAATCGTATAAGTGACGGACGCACGTTCTCTCAGCTCATCTATCCTACTTTTCAACTAGAATGGTAAGTCAGAAAACTTCCCTCCACCTCCTTTCTTGAGTGTTTACCTAATCGCATCTTTCCGCTTTCAGGCTTCTACATCACTTACCAGACTAGATGCTGATGTCCAGACGGTGCAAGGTTCGCTACAATCAGGCCATCTACAGTTGAGACCGGTGGAGGAAACAGCACAGGTACATAATCCTACACCCCTACAGCGTACATTTAGACAAGGCATACGCTATTTCGATCATGCTATGGCGCTGGAAACGTGAATGATCCCTTCCACAGACGTGAGTGTGAAGAGGAATCAGTATGGAGACTATGTCATCATTCCTGTAGCTCCGTTCATACGTCGCCAGCTTGACATTATTGAAGAATTTGTGACACTAAATATGGATATCCCTACTCCCCTTGACGAAGTGTGGAGAGCGATAGATGACAAGGATACACCATGTAAAAAGATATGGGAAGGTGAACGACTTTCTCTACCACTATCGCATTGGTGTTCTTACTATCGAAAGGATGGAGAACAAATAACACCCATCAGGTGTGAAGAGCTCGCAGAAGGCACTTGGAATATTCGTTTCACAATAAGCGGACTATATTATGGTTATCATAAGGATAATAAATTGGCCTCTATAGCAATGCATACTCAATCCATCTTATATATACCGAAGCAGCCACATGTTAATAACATTATTGATCAAATTCTCAACGAGAGCGGTGGGAAGCACAAGTCAGGGAAGAATGTTGCCGGAAAACGCAAATCAAAGAAGGAGAATCGCTAATCCTTTCCTATCTCTACCTTATGACAATTCGCTTATGTGCTTTGAGTGTCATAGACGTGGTCTTATCAGATACATTTTACTTCTTCGCTGTCATCATGTCATTTGTGCATTTTGTCGTGAACAGCATCGTTGCACTTCTTCATATTGTAATATGTTATAGGATTTTCATCCGATGAGTAAAACTATGTAATTTTCTTTTTAGTCATCCACCATCATTTTTATGGATTGTGAGGGTGATCCTGTACAGGAGCTCAGTGCTATTGCCATGGACAATTGCTCATATCAGATTGTTAGTGTTTATCATCATCATGCCAAGTGTGATCCCAAAGCTGATGGGTGGGCGAGAAAACATATTCATGGACATTATTTACAACAGTATTTACAAGACTTTGGTCTTCCTAGTGAAAGTGCTCTTCTTATTGACTTCAAAAGATGGCTAGCAGCCTTCAATGTTGTACGTATCTTTTGTAATGATCCCTCCAAAGAGAGAAAGCTTTTTCCTAATCTAGCACCAGAGAAGGGGTCACGAGCCGGCTAAATTTCTCTTTTGGTAAGTTAATATCATCTCTATCACTTGAATATAAATTCATCTATTTTCTTATTATTTTTCAGATGCGACGTGAACGAACCAACGGTGTTTAAGAGGCCAGCATGGGGCAAAAAGTGATAGTACCTCCATGTGCTTTGCCCTGGACAGACTTTCGTCTGACTGAATCTATCACATAATTAGAAAGACTGAGTCATGTCTTTGTATCAGAGGGGTATATAAACCATTACCTCTCTTTCATTTTCATTCTATACTCCATCATAAAAACACCTAAGACGACAGTCAGCTCTCCTGACAAGACTCGACTTAGACCGAGAAACTTATTCATTGAATTTTCAGAGATGGAGGAGCGAGAGCGAGCCTATAACAATCTTGCTCGAATCGGCTCATCGGTTACCGATGATGCCGATTCAACAGAGTGGAGATATATTCCACCCTCTAACAGTCGGATGGAAGTAGAGGTCGATGCCGCTGACATAGAGAGATTAAAAGTCTCTCTCAGCGGAATCGGCCAAATCTAGACATGTATCCGAGAACGAACCATCGGTCTTTAAGAGACCACATGAGGCAAAATGTGATAGTACCTCCTCGTGGTTTGCCCTGGACAGACTTTGGTCTGACTGAATCTATCACACGAATATAAAAAATATAATCATAAAGTTGTATCTGCTATCAGTCAACTTTGACGTTGCATGGCACGGAGAACTTCGGTATAATTCTTCCTGTTGGTGGGCGATCTCTCTTGAGACAGCGGATGATATCGTAGTGATGAGTGTGGCAAGGGCTTGCGAAAACCTTAAAAAACCTTAATCCGACTCTCCAACGGTCGTCGTGGTCTCTTCGCTCAACGTGGCACTTTGAACGAAAATCGGTTGAGTCTTAGCTATCTGCCGCAGGTTACTTTTTTAAATTCTCCATTGCATACGTTATCTGAGAATGAATCATGAGTTCTCTTAAAAACTGCCTCTATTATTGAGGCTAAATGATGAAGGGATGAAATGGGAGGGAATTCTTGCGCCACACGCAAACATATACATCTTCTCTCTTTACTAATGATACGGTCTCTTTTGATAGAAAAGTAGACCGATAATAAATGTGATGATATTCGCAAACATGTATACAATTAATTCCATATCTAAATTCTTCCCCTTATTTCCAGTTCTAGATCAATACATTTCAAAAACGAAGACATGTAGTATGTAGGTTTATTTTTCACTCCAAAGTTGAGAGGGATCACTTTTAAATTTGGATAGATTGTAAAATGTTTTGGGCGCTTGGGAGCACCTGGCACTTTTCTCACACGCGTCGTTTTTGGCGTGAATTCACCATCAGTCCACACAATTTTTTCAATGACGACGACTTTCTCGCTGGTCTCCTCCTCGTGTTCACAGTCGTCTTGATCCCACTCGTCAATGACTTCAAATATTTGGTTGAATATTTACAATGCTTGAGAGTTTGACATGCTAGTCTGCTACTTCGTATAATGTGAATGAGAAGTGCTGCAATCGTCTCACTTATATAGTTCTTTAACAATGAGTCCTTCAACATCCAATCAGAATTATTCTAATTTAAATGAAGACTATATATTTCAGAAGATTGTAACACTTCTCATTCACATTATACGAACTAGGAGTCTAACATGGCAAAGTCAGAAACATCAAGTAATTTTGTGATCATCAATGAGTGGGATGAAGGCAAGTGTTAACAGAAGGAGACCTACGACAAAAACAAGACTGTAAGAATTGTCTGGATAGACGAAGAAGGGACACCGAAGTCAACACGTGTGAGAAAAGCGCCAGATGCCCCTAAACGACTAAGGTGCTACAAAGTTTACAAAGACTTAGAGGTTTTTCCACTTGACTTTTCCTCGCTATAAAGTATATGTACTTCGATTGTGAATAAATCTAAAGAACTGCATGTCTCTGTTTTTTGATATTCAATCCTTTTATCATTTATCCTCAGTAATAGAGGTAGTACCGAGGAAAGAATGATTATATTTATTATCAGCTGCTATGATTTATACTGAGCTGTCAAATGATTAGATTTTTCACTATGATGTTGATGACTACATTACCCAGAAATAAGTGAAAACAGACAGATATAACAAATGAAACATATATTCAGAAATTACAAATACTTTAGAAGTTCTTCAGCACTAATATTGTCCCACAGCGATTCGAAGTTATTGCAGTTACATTTCAGTTGTCGCAGTCTTTCCTCCGCTGCAGCCAACACACCAAAGACGTACTCCCATTCAATCTTGTTCCTGGGTTGAGACGATGGGCTGTACCATCTCCGTATGTCATGGAGAAGACTGATATCCTCCTCCTTCGACACATCCTCCTTGTTGTATAGGAGGTACTTCCATCTCACATACACCATTTCCATCTCCTCTTTCTCAGTCAGAGACGGATACTCCAAACTTGGAATATCCTCGACTGTCTTCTTCTTCTCCAACTTCACCTTCTATGGAGTGGGAGGGCAAGTTGATGTGTCCACGGAGAGAGTTACTGTTGGCGAATTCATGACTTCAAATTGTATGCTATAAACTTATAAACTTGATTTCTTAGTGCTTAAGTACAAGTAAGTAGACAATCAAATGAATAGCCAATGAATGCCGAGTATGAGAGTATATAAAAGGGGGGAAACAGACTTATTTTTCATTCTATATTTGATACGTATTGAGAATAAGTGAAGTCTCTACTTTGATAAACTATACAATTTTCTAACATTGAAGTATCATACTTAAACTTGTTTTCGTTTATTCCCCCTATATATGTGAAAAGACTTTTTCACACACATATTTTAATTTCAATAAAATTTTACAATGACTTCACTTTGTTTTCCGAAACACTTAAGGTATGAGGGATTTAGTATCTTTGACATGGATGCACTCATGTAGACTATTTGTAATTTTGATAGAAATAGATGGTATAGTTTGTTTGATAACAGGATGGTAGAAAATAGGTTGAAACATCTTCTCGACTATTCCATATAAAGCATCCTTATCATGAATGAAATCACGTAAAATGTGTTCTTTTTCCTCGCCAACAGAAAAAGGTAGAATCAAATCACTTTGAATGTAAAGGTGTTGTTCATGTTTATCAAGTGTCATTGGTGTTTCTATACCAATCGTATGCGCAGCAGTAAGCATATTTTGTAGCATTGAAAAACCAAAGAGTTTTTTCAAATTTTTACTCAATTGACATTGAATGTCATCACCCAGTTTCAGAACAACGCGTTGATTTTCAATTGAAAACGAAATGTGGTGTGTCTTTACATCATATTTACTTTTCATCACATGCTTCAACTTCTGTTGTATATAAGGATTTATTACATGAATGAAGCTTTCAGCTGTATGATATAGACGCGGCATTATATTGATAGCAACTTTAGATTCTTGATAAGACTGGTAAATTTTCTTGATGCGATCACCATAGATGTCCACCCACCATTCATCATTGACTGAATCAGCTTTAGTGTGATATTCATGAGAAGCATACACCAGACCGCTTCCAATAATAGGTGTATAATGTCTTACAAAATGACGCAAGGTTGGAGAGAAATAAACTGTAAGTTTATCATTATATTTCTGAATGACCAACTTATTTTTGTCCGCCATAATTTTCTCTCCATACTTCTTACCCACAGTCTCATTCCATCGTTTTACTAACTCAATAAGTGATGAAGGTTGAACACCACGCCTTTTCAAAATGATGCGTTCTTCACATTCTACAACATCTTCATCAAATATTTTAAATTTATAATGAAATTTATTGATTCGATTTGAATAAACTTTTCTAACATTTGCAGTAGCAATTGACGTTAGATGTAGTCCATGGCCAAAACCGAGATGCGGATAGAATTCATTATCCAACCTCAGTGTAAGACCTTTAGTAAAAGAATGAAAGCGAAGGAACTGTCTCCCACTCCAATGATAGATAGTAAACTCATAAACTTTCTGATCCTTATTCTTCATGATGGAAGTATTACCACTGTTGAATGCCTTAATAATTTTCTCATTCCCGAATGGTTCATAATAATCTGATTTTATCTGAATCCATTCATAGTTCCACTTTCCATCTGACGTTAAATTGTATGGGAACTGGAATGTATTATTCATCATTATTCCATCATGGGTGCGAGGAGTCAATATCATTTCTTCCAAATCATTCACATTCTGAATATTGCTATCATAGCAAATACTAGAAACGCCAACCTCCCATTCACCTTCTAAATGTAGTGGGCGATTTAATTCTACTCGATAGTCTGATGGTTTATTTTTGTGAAATTTATTCATAGAAGCATTACTGGGTAAGTAAATTAGAAACGAATCTCTATTTTCACTTTCCATACTAATCACATTGGAAAAATATATTAGCATACTTTTGCATTAACTCTTCATTCGGAAATGGAGTGTGATACTTGTTACAGCATCTTTATGAAAAGGAATCAACGCACCAGCATCGTCATAAATTGCAATATCAATTTGTGGGATGTAGTTTGATTTCAGCTTTGTATAATGCACTTTCTTGAAAGTATGCTCAGGTAAAATACTGCAGCTTTTTGGCTGGTATGGCATCATTGCTATCAATGGAGCTTCAACATCTCCCACACGTACATCTTCACCAATATTGGAATATATCTGAAAATAGTCAATACGACGCGATAGCGACATGTCTGCGCTAGCTTTGGTTACAGTACCACTTTTAAAGATATTTTGATCAAAACCCAAAATGTCCATTAGAGTTTTATCCATAATTAGTTCAATACCTTTTCCACTTATAGTGAGAGACAAAACACCTTCTTTTTAAGAAAATGAAATATGTTGCTCATTAATCACTTCATTTAAATAATCTACAACTAATTTAACTGAAGTAATAATGCGAGGCATCAACACTCTTGTTTCATGTAAGATACCACCTAAAGGCTCTATACGCTTTCTGTATAAAGATACGGTCCATTCTGTATCAAATTGATTTGACCTTTCACATGGCAAATGTTGCATGTCAAATTTTCCATGAACAGCTGCAGAACGATGTCGTCAGAACTGATGAAAATCTTTTGAACATACTAATATTAGATCATCATCATTTAATTTACTTATTGCAATATGATTAGATGATTTGATATAAGTCAATGTTGCCACTTGTTTACCATCAACTCGAAGGAGATAATTAAATTTCTTCAATAATGTTTCAGGAGTCATGTTTGTCTTTCTTGGCTTAATCACAATCTTTTTCACCAACGTCTTCTCATTTCTTGGAATAAGATCTACGTAATAAGCTTCCTCTCGATATATTAACTGTTTATGACCACTTGGGTGGTAATTAACGTTATAATTATCATAGCTTGTTAAGGCGCTAGCGAGGTAACCTAAATCATTTCTTAAACGTAGACTTAAACCAACAATCCAATCTTTCTCAACTACATGATGTACATAATTATGATCATCATTGTGCGGAGTAAATTGGACAATATGTTTACACGCTTTATTCAGGAAATCCTAAACGAATTTCTGGCGTGATAGAAGATCTTTCTTCGGCCATTGTGGAATGTATACTCAACAGCCCTTTTCACATTGGTAAGCAGCTGTGCGTCTCATATTAATAGTCATCACTTCATGATCAAAAGTATAGATACAGTTACTGTGAACAAGTTGTGTGACCCCTACTTCCCACTCTCCATACAGCTGTTGTATATTATCAATGGGAGTAGAAAAGATAGCGGCTCGATTACTAGCAAATCTATTTGTTGCTACATTGCTAAGCAAAATATGGTAATATGACATTTTCATATTCTGGTGATCTATATATTGCCAATTTGCATAACATCATGAAGACTTGGATTTTGGATTCTCAACAATACATCAAAGTTGATCGCAATGGAAACGTTCATTTCAAAAATTCTCATGGAAATACATCGGGAGGAATTACATTAACATGGCGACAATTTTTAAATCTTAATGACATCATGAGGAATTTGGAATATTTTGAAACGCTAAATTTCATCTCTTAAATCAAGTTTGGCTTCAACATTACAGAAATGAAATTCAAATCTGTCATTCTGATTCCTCAATCTATTTTTCATTTCGCAAATACAATTGGGAAAAATATAAAAGATGGATACATCGCTCCATTATGTCATTTATTCGTCGAGAGTTAATCGCTTTGCTATGCAAATCTTAATCAGACACCACCTTCAACACAATGTTACGCTCCATCATGAAGAGTTGGAAATCAGATTCCCTACAACATGTTGAGATTGATTATGATCAAAACGTTTATTTCAACGACTATACCGGAAATATGAGAAGAAACTTTGCTTTATCATTTCGACATTTTCAATGTCTAAATCATATCATGAAGGACTTGAAATACTTTTATATGAAAAGACATTCACGCATAGGAAATTCCATCTGGTTGCGGCTAAAAAAGCAACGAATACAAATCTATCATTCCCAACTTTCTATCTGCTTCACATTTCATGAAGGTAGTTGGGAAAAGTATAAAAGGAAGATACATTGCTCTATTTACTCATTTCTTCATCATAAGACGTCATCGTTGCACCATCGTCAACATTCTCCGCCGCATCAGACTCTATACCAAAATCGATCTCGCAACATTACATCAACAAATTCAAAACAGGAAGTATTATCCGGGTCGACCGCAAATGTTAGTGGTGAAGATGAGCAATTTACGGAACCTTCAACTCTTTCCAAATGGGACGGTACAAATTCTCGGCGCCCTTTCTCATTCATCGGCGCGGTTAATGCGCTTAGAACTGCAGAAGCTACTACGTCGGATATGGAAGAGGGAGAAGTGTGTGATGTCGAATCTGACTGTGAACAATATGGTGATCTCTACTCAATTGAGTGAAAATGTATCGTTTTCGAAGATTCATAGCAGCAGCTACAATTTGTGTTATGAACCAAAACTTTTTCCTGCAGCTCTCATTAATTGTTGGAATCCTGTACATATTGCAATCTTTCACAACAGTAAAGTTATCATTACTGGACTGAAATCAGAAGTGCAAGCAGATACAATCCTAGACCGTTTAATCGAATATGTACACACCCAGCGGATTGTGAAATAAAAACAATTTTTGTTCCAATATGATGATGTTTTATTTCAAATCATTATAGAACATGCAAATCATTTTTTCATTAGAAGATGGGTTACATGAAAACTTTTGAATAACAGATTTAAATCGACGTACATGCAAACGTTTTAAAATGAAGTACAATACGAAAGCACCACAAGTTGATGAAAGTGGATGTTGTAGTATGCGCTCATTTATTCCTTGATATTGACGAGTATGTTTTCTCAACCACTGCTGTGTTGGTATATTTGAAGGTTGAGCAAGAGAGTCAAATAGTTCACCGCGTCTGTCTTTTCCAATAAAGATAGCTTTTCAATGTTCACCTTCTAAATTCTTTGACTGAGTGTTCAATACAATAAAGATGGGATACTGTTTTACTGTAGTTGGTAGGGTATCTAGCGAATAGACATTATCAAAAGCTTTCAACGTAGCGTTATCTGCATTACGCTGTACTTTAAGTTTAACATCGTCAGCATTCAACCAACTCATTAACGATTATAGTGAAGAATCACGTCACGATACTTAGTTATTTCAATATTTGAATCAAAAACTTCATGAATCAATACATTGATCGTCGCAGCTAGCGTTGTTTTAAAATCCAGATCCAAGCAAATATTATGAGGAGCGTTAGCTTGACGATAAGGTGCACTAATATCACTGTCGGCAGTCAAATCAAATGCATAAGTAGTATAACCATTCTTTAACTGTTTCATTGTAAGCCCGTTGGTGTCGTCTGTGTTGTAAAAGCCAAAGACATTCATGTAGTCAACATAGCTGTGCAAAAATTGATAAGAAGAGAAGTCTGGTTTATAGGGCGGTCCAGGATGACTGACACCATTTACACGTAAAGCAATTTCGCTCAAACTGTTGTGTTTGAAGTTGAAAGGATTCTTCTTGATATTGCCATTGAATGCATCATTTTCAACCATTGCTACCATTAGGAGTTTCGGTGCTTCTGATGGAAATAAACCATCTTTCATACCATCTTTATATAGAAATAAACCATCTTTAGGAATAGTAAATGTGAGAAGCTTTGTATGTTGAATGGGATAAATAGCATTGCTACGGTTAAGACCCTCAGCATGTCCTCTAATTACACTTGGATTAGCTACCACTCGACGAATGTATAGCGCAATATCTTCCACATGAATTTTAAAACTGACAACTTTAGCATATGCATTCAACAAAAATTCAGGCTTGTTCAATGTAAGTTTGACTCTCATGCTGGTATTACAGAGTAAAAACTTTGACTGTCTGAAGAAGTCAAGATTTAGTGGACCATATAGCTTACATTATTTAACTATCTTTAATCAAGGCAGATCTCTTTACAAAACCAGTGTTTGTCTCACTATCAAATTGTGTTGCTTCATCTCTATACCATCCCATTGCTTCCATATGACTCTTTTGTGCTGACGGATGAAGCTGTGATAGGGCATTGAAATATGCTTTATAGGGATAATCGCTTTGTCCACCTTCTACCTGTAACTCTCCAATAGTTAGAGAAACATCACGAAATAGTGTTGCCAACGGAAAATTGTTCAGACCAACTTTATGTGCATCATCGATGTTAGTACCATCTGCTTGCTGAATTCTGAACCGCACATCAACTATCGCATAACTTAAATCAATGTAGTCATCACTAGCACCAGGAATGACAAATTCAATTTGACCAGTATTCTCAGCAGTTCGAGGATGATAATCTACAATACTTGAACTACGAATATCTGTCTGTATCGCTTGTTGATCAAACAAACAAAAATTTGAAGTTTTGCACTCCATGATTAGAAGTTATGACAGCGACGTCGTTTAGCGCGCGATGAAGGATTAGAGCAGGCACGGCAGTTGCGTGAATGCCTTTTCCTAGATTTGCGTGAAGTTCGCCTCTTACCAGCTCCGCGCTGTTTTCTTTTTCTTCCAACATTCATTCGTTTAGGTGCTATCTTTCGTTGTGTAGCATTAAAAGTTTGTTGTAATGTTCTTAAACCGCGTTCCTTCCCACGATCTAGTAAACTACTCTTTATATTCTTTCCACTGGCAATATCATTGACAACATCACCAGCAAAGCCAACAGCATTACTTAAAACAGATCGTTTTAAAGTTTTTCCGACAGTAGATAAGAGAGAAGATACAACAGATTTCAACGCGCCAAATATACTACCTCCACGTTGACGGCGAGCACCACTAAATTGTACCCGCGCCACTTACATAGGAGGGCCGTGAATAAAACGATGCAGTCGGATTCATTACTTAAATCTTGAACTCGCAAGTTATAGTTTTGCATAAATCACTTGCTATCACTTTGATGAAAAATGTCTGCACGACGCATCCAAGAGTTCATACTTGAAGGATAGACGAGCCATTCAACAAGACACCATTCTTCGCCTTGACGTTTTTTGCAACGGATGATTTTCTCTACTAAATATGTTTCACTTTCAGTGACTACCTCAATCTCATCACGGTAAAAGCTGCCATCTATTTCTTCATTATCGTAATCCTTTAACTTGTAGGTTGTGGGAGAGTCTTTTTTATTGATGTTTGAAACTGTAAAAATTTCTTCTGTCCAATTCGGGAGATAACTTTTGGCAAAAAACACTCTTCACTTTTGATATGCGAACTTTATCGCCTATTTTTACATCACTTTTTGCATTATTACGCTTACGTTGGAATGTTTTACGCACTTCATCTACATTGTCAGCATTCACATCTGCTGGTCTGAGTCCAATAGAGCGATGTACAGAGTGATTGTAGGCATGTACCGTATCTTGTAGAATCTTTGTCCAATTTTGTGTTGAGTTGGCAGTAAAATGTCGCCACAAGCAATTTTTCAATGTGCGGTTAAAACGTTTAACTAATGCAGCCTTATAGGCACTCTTTACACTAAACAACTCAATGTCATATCTCTCAAACAATCTTCCCACATGCTGATTTTCGAACTCTTTTCCTTGATCACTCTGAATTCTCTTTGGAATGCGACCCTCTTGGAAAATTGACTGAGATGCCTTTGCTACTCGTTTACCTTCTTTAGTTTTTAATGGTTGAGCCCATGCATATCGCGAGAAAATATCAATTACTGTCAAAATAAAATTATTTCCCGAGTTATGTTTTGAAATAGAGGCAACGTCACACAAATCTGCCTGCCACTGTTCATCAATGTCATGAGTAATATAATGACGGGTACGGTACTTCTTTTTCGCTTGTTTGTGGAGTGCATGGGTAGCCTGACCCTTTAACCATTGTTTAACTTGTGATTGTGGAAGACCACTCGTTTTTGACAATTTCTTTATAGATGCAAATCCTGCTGGATGTTTTACATCATAGTATATTGACTTTAAAAGTTCATGTGATGACGACTGACTCTTCCTCCTTCTTCTCATGTTTTTGTTTTCTTGTCTTTTTACCCTTACAACAGCCACAAGATTTTGCAGATTTACGTTTATGTTCACATTGCTTAGGAGTCTCACTGTAAGAGCTGGCACAGCAAGTACATGTTACATCAACATGCACCTCCGGCGGTTCATTACATGGCATGCAACACATCTGCTTCATATTGATAGTCTGAGAACATATATTTCTTTGGTGGAGATCTTCTACGTCTATCTCTTTCTCTTGTTTGCCTAGAGGGTGAAGATCTACCTCGTTCTCTTCCTCCTGTTTTCTTAGTAAGTGTGGAAGGAGATGTAGAAGGTGAACTCTTAAACCAATTTCTTGGCATTGTAACACTCCTCATTTTAGGAACAGAATTAACATTTGAAGTAGTACCAACTTCTGAAGTAGAATCAAGTTCTTTCAATAATTCATTATTCAATGCAAATTTTGGAACATTATGCTTTTTCAATAGTTGAAGAAAATATGGCCAACCATGTGGGACATAACCTTGTCGACGTTTTCTACGCGTTGCATACTGAATCAAGTCTTCATAACGCGAAGCGCTAATAATTTTATCATCATCTGTAATGATTTCACCTCTATCATTCACATTGAGATATGGTTCAATGCTGTTGAAAAGAGCTATTGCATGTGCACGAGATGCTAAAGGTGTAGCACTCGAAACAGAGTCACGCATCTTATTCTTCAAACTTTTCAATTCTTCAACAGTTTCTGATTGTAATGAAAATGCGCGATATGGATCTTTAATATGTGCATTTTCCTGATAATCCAGCTCTTTCTCATAAATTTGATTTGCTAGAGGTTGCTTTACTTGCTGTAAAGCAGTCAATTGCACATATTCATCCTGAGGAATGACAATCATGCGAGAATAAGAGATCATAGTTTGTAGATAATCATAGGCTTTTTCAAAATATCACTTCGAAATCTAAATTCTTCCGGACACTCTTGTGTAAAATCAATAAATAAGTAACCGTGTGGTTTTTCAGTAGCTGCTTGAAAAATTTCAATTAAGGCTTTTGAACCTCTTGGTGCGACTTGTCGCGCTAAAATTTCAAATTGACTTCTATCTCGTGGATTCTTAAAGATAGCGTAATAGTGCGTATTCAGGTTTCGTGGGCGGGCTTCTTTCCCATCAGGAAACAAATTTTGCGTGATATAGATTATAAAGCACCTTTTGTGATGTGCTACGCGGGTGAACATATCTGTAACGTCTTTAGAATTCTTGCTTTCCTTCAATAGATCATCCAATACAACGACATCGTTGGACTCTATCTTATCAGCTCGAATAATTCCTTCATTTCGAATAAAGTTACGACGTTGCAATTCCTGAAAGAGTGACGTCTGATAAATACCATAACACCAAATCACTCGATTGATGGGTTCCCTAAACAATTCTTTTCTTTTGTCTGGCAAATTCAGAGTGAAAACAGTTTTACCTGCATGGGATGGACCTGATACAGTCACAACTTTATCACATTGAAGTCTGAAATCCATTTTAATACTTTGAGATTCAACATTTGCATAATTAACGCATAGAGCCAAAGATACTACCCAATACGTTGCCCACTACAGGAGCTAACATCGGAAGTAGTGCTGAAAGGAAACCACCCTTTTGTGACAGAGTTTTCCTCTTTCTTTGAAGGGTGATTTTAGGATTGGAGATGAATCGCAATTTTGTAGTATATCGCTTAAGTAACTTTCGTTGTTGTGGTGATAATTTCTTTGTCCTCAAACTTCTCACATGAGAAACAATTTCTCGAATAAATTTATCATTAGCATGTCGTATAGCATTATATCGATGATTTCCTTTCATTCGTTGAAGAGCTCGAATGGCTGTAGAAAATTTTGAAGACTTTCGACTTTTACGTCTCGCCATTTTTCTCTTTACCATTGTCGCAACTTGAGTTTTCCATATTTGCATAGGTACTAACTTTTATGGCAGAAGTGACACTCAAAATGAGCTATATCACAGTGGCTACATTGACAGAGTTGAATACAGCAGCGTATGAAACAGCGCTGGCAGAAAGTATGCTTACATCTCTTAAAGATGCGTTTTTCACTTCCATCCTTTCGCTTACATATATCACACATATTTTCACTCTTACTAACAACTTCTAAAGCAAGTCTTTTTGATGACATGAACTTGCCAGCCTTTTCTAAATAATAGACGCATGTACAGAAGGAATATACTTCGAGAGTAAGTAGACATAACTCGAAGACCAATTGTGCTACGATCAAGTACCATTGCATCTTTAAGTTTCTTTTATAGAAAGTTGAATGCGAATATGTGAAATTGCTTCAATCACTAGACTGCTACCATGATGGTTAAATGCGTTAAGACGTTGAGCAATTTTCCCCATATGTCTTTCAAAAAATTCTTCAGGATTACCTACAACAACTTCCATTGAATAGGAAGCAAAGTGGAAGAAACGATCTTCTACCTCTTCTTTCCCAAAATGACTGAAATGAATTTTCGCAACTAATCGCGCCATTACAATTTTATCAGTAAACGTATCCATTAACTTCAAAAATAGTGTGCTAGTATCACCAATAACTGATTTGATGTTAATCTCATCTTTATGAAATGTTATCACATAATCTTGAAGAGTCCCTTTTAAACTTTGTCTATGAAAACGCAATGTTCCACAATCATTTGAGAAAGACATTGTCATCCTGCATCTATCCCTCCAATTGCATGAAAAACAGCAAGTCTTTACATAAAGCTTTAATTGAATGACTTCTTCAAGCATGTATTACAAATTTTGGGTTTGAAACAAATAAAATAGATACAGTTGGTAACTATCATACAGAGAACAATGAAATCCAAACCTTACTTTGGCAGTGTTCAGGTAAGGAGGAAAAGAACATTGATTATGAATGTAACTACTACAACGAACATTTGAAATGGGAACACTCAGTTCCTTGAAACATTTCGTAACTTCATGATAGTGTTGATTAATTCTACTATCCCAAGGTGGAAGTAGAATATCATTAATGACTAGATTAGGAAAAAGCTTTCTCTCCTTGGAGGGATCATTACAAAAGATACGTACAACATTGAAGGCTGCTAGCCATCTTTTGAAGTCAATAAGAAGAGCACTTTCACTAGGAAGACCAAAGTCTTGTAAATACTGTTGTAAATAATGTCCATGAATATGTTTTCTCGCCCACCCATCAGCTTTGGGATCACACTTGGCATGATGATGATAAACACTAACAATCTGATATGAGCAATTGTCCATGGCAATAGCACTGAGCTCCTGTACAGGATCACCCTCACAATCCATAAAAATGATGGTGGATGACTAAAATGAAAATTACATAGTTTTGCTCATCGGATGAAAAATCCTATAACATATTACAATATGAAGAAGTGCAACGATGCTGTTCACGACAAAATGCACAAATGACATGATGACAGCGAAGAAGTAAAATGTATCTGATAAGACCACGTCTATGACACTCAAAGCACATCAGCGAATTGTCATAAGGTAGAGATAGGAAAGGATTAGCGATTCTCCTTCTTTGATTTGCGTTTTCCGGCAACATTCTTCTCTGACTTGTGCTTCCCACCGCTCTCGTTGAGAATTTGATCAATAATGTTATTAACATGTGGCTGCTTCGGTATATATAAGATGGATTGAGTATGCATTGCTATAGAGGCCAATCTATTATCCTTATGATAACCATAATATATTCCGCTTATTGTGAAACGAATATTCCAAGTGCCTTCTGCGAGCTCTTCACACCTGATGGGTGTTATTTGTTCTCCATCCTTTCGATAGTAAGAACACCAATGCGATAGTGGTAGAGAAAGTCGTTCACCTTCCCATATCTTTTTACATGGTGTATCCTTGTCATCTCTCGCTCTCCACACTTCGTCAAGGGGAGTAGGGATATCCATATTTAGTGTCACAAATTCTTCAATAATGTCAAGCTGGCGACGTATGTACGGAGCTACAGGAATGATGACATAGTCTCCATACTGATTCATCATTAACTGACCCACCATTCATCATTGACTGAATCAGCTTTAGTGTGATATTCATGAGAAGCATACACCAGACCGCTTTCAATAATAGGTGTATAATGTCTTACAAAATGACGCAAGGTTGGAGAGAAATAAACTGTAAGTTTATCATTATATTTCTGAATGACCAACTTATTTTTGTCCGCCATAATTTTCTCTCCATACTTCTTACCCACAGTCTCATTCCATCGTTTTACTAACTCAATAAGTGATAAAGGTTGAACACCACGCTTTTTCAAAATGATGCGTTCTTCACATTCTACAACATCTTCATCAAATATTTTAAATTTATAATGAAATTTATTGATTCGATTTGAATAAACTTTTCTAACATTTGCAGTAGCAATTGACGTTAGATGTAGTCCATGGCCAAAACCGAGATGCGGATAGAATTCATTATCCAACCTCAGTGTAAGACCTTTAGTAAAAGAATGAAAGCGAAGGAACTGTCTCCCACTCCAATGATAGATAATAAACTCATAAACTTTCTGATCCTTATTCTTCATGATGGAAGTATTACCACTGTTGAATGCCTTAATAATTTTCTCATTCCCGAATGGTTCATAATAATCTGATTTTATCTGAATCCATTCATAGTTCCACTTTCCATCTGACGTTAAATTGTATGGGAACTGGAATGTATTATTCATCATTATTCCATCATGGGTGCGAGGAGTCAATATCATTTCTTCCAAATCATTCACATTCTGAATATTGCTATCATAGCAAATACTAGAAACGCCAACCTCCCATTCACCTTCTAAATGTAGTGGGCGATTTAATTCTACTCGATAGTCTGATGGTTTATTTTTGGGAAATTTATTCATAGAAGCATTACTGGGTAAGTAAATTAGAAACGAATCTCTATTTTCACTTTCCATACTAATCACATTGGAAAAATATATTAGCATACTTTTGCATTAACTCTTCATTCGGAAATGGAGTGTGATACTTGTTACAGCATCTTTATGAAAAGGAATCAACGCACCAGCATCGTCATAAATTGCAATATCAATTTGTGGGATGTAGTTTGATTTCAGCTTTGTATAATGCACTTTCTTGAAAGTATGCTCAGGTAAAATACTGCAGCTTTTTGGCTGGTATGGCATCATTGCTATCAATGGAGCTTCAACATCTCCCACACGTACATCTTCACCAATATTGGAATATATCTGAAAATAGTCAATACGACGCGATAGCGACATGTCTGCGCTAGCTTTGGTTACAGTACCACTTTTAAAGATATTTTGATCAAAACCCAAAATGTCCATTAGAGTTTTATCCATAATTAGTTCAATACCTTTTCCACTTATAGTGAGAGACAAAACACCTTCTTTTTAAGAAAATGAAATATGTTGCTCATTAATCACTTCATTTAAATAATCTACAACTAATTTAACTGAAGTAATAATGCGAGGCATCAACACTCTTGTTTCATGTAAGATACCACCTAAAGGCTCTATACGCTTTCTGTATAAAGATACGGTCCATTCTGTATCAAATTGATTTGACCTTTCACATGGCAAATGTTGCATGTCAAATTTTCCATGAACAGCTGCAGAACGATGTCGTCAGAACTGATGAAAATCTTTTGAACATACTAATATTAGATCATCATCATTTAATTTACTTATTGCAATATGATTAGATGATTTGATATAAGTCAATGTTGCCACTTGTTTACCATCAACTCGAAGGAGATAATAAATTTCTTCAATAATGTTTCAGGAGTCATGTTTGTCTTTCTTGGCTTAATCACAATCTTTTTCACCAACGTCTTCTCATTTCTTGGAATAAGATCTACGTAATAAGCTTCCTCTCGATATATTAACTGTTTATGACCACTTGGGTGGTAATTAACGTTATAATTATCATAGCTTGTTAAGGCGCTAGCGAGGTAACCTAAATCATTTCTTAAACGTAGACTTAAACCAACAATCCAATCTTTCTCAACTACATGATGTACATAATTATGATCATCATTGTGCGGAGTAAATTGGACAATATGTTTACACGCTTTATTCAGGAAATCCTAAACGAATTTCTGGCGTGATAGAAGATCTTTCTTCGGCCATTGTGGAATGTATACTCAACAGCCCTTTTCACATTGGTAAGCAGCTGTGCGTCTCATATTAATAGTCATCACTTCACGATCAAAAGTATAGATACAGTTACTGTGAACAAGTTGTGTGACCCCTACTTCCCACTCTCCATACAGCTGTTGTATATTATCAATGGGAGTAGAAAAGATAGCGGCTCGATTACTAGAAAATCTATTTGTTGCTACATTGCTAAGCAAAGTATGGTAATATGACATTTTCATATTCTGGTGATCTATATATTGCCAATTTGCATAACATCATGAAGACTTGGATTTTGGATTCTCAACAATACATCAAAGTTGATCGCAATGGAAACGTTCATTTCAAAAATTCTCATGGAAATACATCGGGAGGAATTACATTAACATGGCGACAATTTTTAAATCTTAATGACATCATGAGGAATTTGGAATATTTTGAAACGCTAAATTTCATCTCTTAAATCAAGTTTGACTTCAACATTACAGAAATGAAATTCAAATCTGTCATTCTGATTCCTCAATCTATTTTTCATTTCGCAAATACAATTGGGAAAAATATAAAAGATGGATACATCGCTCCATTATGTCATTTATTCGTCGAGAGTTAATCGCTTTGCTATGCAAATCTTAATCAGACACCACCTTCAACACAATGTTACGCTCCATCATGAAGAGTTGGAAATCAGATTCCCTACAACATGTTGAGATTGATTATGATCAAAACGTTTATTTCAACGACTATACCGGAAATATGAGAAGAAACTTTGCTTTATCATTTCGACATTTTCAATGTCTAAATCATATCATGAAGGACTTGAAATACTTTTATATGAAAAGACATTCACGCATAGGAAATCCCATCTGGTTGCGGCTAAAAAAGCAACGAATACAAATCTATCATTCCCAACTTTCTATCTGCTTCACATTTCATGAAGGTAGTTGGGAAAAGTATAAAAGGAAGATACATCGCTCTATTTACTCATTTCTTCATCATGACACGTCATCG
Source organism: Prostheceraeus crozeri (assembly GCA_907163375.1). Lineage (NCBI taxonomy): Eukaryota > Metazoa > Platyhelminthes > Polycladida > Euryleptidae > Prostheceraeus > Prostheceraeus crozeri. The sequence continues at coordinate 67,509 of CAJQUW010016530.1, read as the reverse complement.
TTGCACCATCGTCAACATTCTCCGCCGCATCAGACTCTATACCAAAATCGATCTCGCAACATTACATCAACAAATTCAAAACAGGAAGTATTATCCGGGTCGACCGCAAATGTTAGTGGTGAAGATGAGCAATTTACGGAATTTTCAACTCTTTCCAAATGGGACGGTACAAATTCTCGGCGCCCTTTCTCATTCATCGGCGCGGTTAATGCGCTTAGAACTGCAGAAGCTACTACGTCGGATATGGAAGAGGGAGAAGTGTGTGATGTCGAATCTGACTGTGAACAATATGGTGATCTCTACTCAATTGAGTGAAAATGTATCGTTTTCGAAGATTCATAGCAGCAGCTACAATTTGTGTTATGAACCAAAACTTTTTCCTGCAGCTCTCATTAATTGTTGGAATCCTGTACATATTGCAATCTTTCACAACAGTAAAGTTATCATTACTGGACTGAAATCAGAAGTGCAAGCAGATACAATCCTAGACCGTTTAATCGAATATGTACACACCCAGCGGATTGTGAAATAAAAACAATTTTTGTTCCAATATGATGATGTTTTATTTCAAATCATTATAGAACATGCAAATCATTTTTTCATTAGAAGATGGGTTACATGAAAACTTTTGAATAACAGATTTAAATCGACGTACATGCAAACGTTTTAAAATGAAGTACAATACGAAAGCACCACAAGTTGATGAAAGTGGATGTTGTAGTATGCGCTCATTTATTCCTTGATATTGACGAGTATGTTTTCTCAACCACTGCTGTGTTGGTATATTTGAAGGTTGAGCAAGAGAGTCAAATAGTTCACCGCGTCTGTCTTTTCCAATAAAGATAGCTTTTCAATGTTCACCTTCTAAATTCTTTGACTGAGTGTTCAATACAATAAAGATGGGATACTGTTTTACTGTAGTTGGTAGGGTATCTAGCGAATAGACATTATCAAAAGCTTTCAACGTAGCGTTATCTGCATTACGCTGTACTTTAAGTTTAACATCGTCAGCATTCAACCAACTCATTAACGATTATAGTGAAGAATCACGTCACGATACTTAGTTATTTCAATATTTGAATCAAAAACTTCATGAATCAATACATTGATCGTCGCAGCTAGCGTTGTTTTAAAATCCAGATCCAAGCAAATATTATGAGGAGCGTTAGCTTGACGATAAGGTGCACTAATATCACTGTCGGCAGTCAAATCAAATGCATAAGTAGTATAACCATTCTTTAACTGTTTCATTGTAAGCCCGTTGGTGTCGTCTGTGTTGTAAAAGCCAAAGACATTCATGTAGTCAACATAGCTGTGCAAAAATTGATAAGAAGAGAAGTCTGGTTTATAGGGCGGTCCAGGATGACTGACACCATTTACACGTAAAGCAATTTCGCTCAAACTGTTGTGTTTGAAGTTGAAAGGATTCTTCTTGATATTGCCATTGAATGCATCATTTTCAACCATTGCTACCATTAGGAGTTTCGGTGCTTCTGATGGAAATAAACCATCTTTCATACCATCTTTATATAGAAATAAACCATCTTTAGGAATAGTAAATGTGAGAAGCTTTGTATGTTGAATGGGATAAATAGCATTGCTACGGTTAAGACCCTCAGCATGTCCTCTAATTACACTTGGATTAGCTACCACTCGACGAATGTATAGCGCAATATCTTCCACATGAATTTTAAAACTGACAACTTTAGCATATGCATTCAACAAAAATTCAGGCTTGTTCAATGTAAGTTTGACTCTCATGCTGGTATTACAGAGTAAAAATTTGACTGTCTGAAGAAGTCAAGATTTAGTGGACCATATAGCTTACATTATTTAACTATCTTTAATCAAGGCAGATCTCTTTACAAAACCAGTGTTTGTCTCACTATCAAATTGTGTTGCTTCATCTCTATACCATCCCATTGCTTCCATATGACTCTTTTGTGCTGACGGATGAAGCTGTGATAGGGCATTGAAATATGCTTTATAGGGATAATCGCTTTGTCCACCTTCTACCTGTAACTCTCCAATAGTTAGAGAAACATCACGAAATAGTGTTGCCAACGGAAAATTGTTCAGACCAACTTTATGTGCATCATCGATGTTAGTACCATCTGCTTGCTGAATTCTGAACCGCACATCAACCATCGCATAACTTAAATCAATGTAGTCATCACTAGCACCAGGAATGACAAATTCAATTTGACCAGTATTCTCAGCAGTTCGAGGATGATAATCTACAATACTTGAACTACGAATATCTGTCTGTATCGCTTGTTGATCAAACAAACAAAAATTTGAAGTTTTGCACTCCATGATTAGAAGTTATGACAGCGACGTCGTTTAGCGCGCGATGAAGGATTAGAGCAGGCACGGCAGTTGCGTGAATGCCTTTTCCTAGATTTGCGTGAAGTTCGCCTCTTACCAGCTCCGCGCTGTTTTCTTTTTCTTCCAACATTCATTCGTTTAGGTGCTATCTTTCGTTGTGTAGCATTAAAAGTTTGTTGTAATGTTCTTAAACCGCGTTCCTTCCCACGATCTAGTAAACTACTCTTTATATTCTTTCCACTGGCAATATCATTGACAACATCACCAGCAAAGCCAACAGCATTACTTAAAACAGATCGTTTTAAAGTTTTTCCGACAGTAGATAAGAGGGAAGATACAACAGATTTCAACGCGCCAAATATACTACCTCCACGTTGACGGCGAGCACCACTAAATTGTACCCGCGCCACTTACATAGGAGGGCCGTGAATAAAACGATGTAGTCGGATTCATTACTTAAATCTTGAACTCGCAAGTTATAGTTTTGCATAAATCACTTGCTATCACTTTGATGAAAAATGTCTGCACGACGCATCCAAGAGTTCATACTTGAAGGATAGACGATCCATTCAACAAGACACCATTCTTCGCCTTGACGTTTTTTGCAACGGATGATTTTCTCTACTAAATATGTTTCACTTTCAGTGACTACCTCAATCTCATCACGGTAAAAGCTGCCATCTATTTCTTCATTATCGTAATCCTTTAACTTGTAGGTTGTGGGAGAGTCTTTTTTATTGATGTTTGAAACTGTAAAAATTTCTTCTGTCCAATTCGGGAGATAACTTTTGGCAAAAACACTCTTCACTTTTGATATGCGAACTTTATCGCCTATTTTTACATCACTTTTTGCATTATTACGCTTACGTTGGAATGTTTTACGCACTTCATCTACATTGTCAGCATTCACATCTGCTGGTCTGAGTCCAATAGAGCGATGTACAGAGTGATTGTAGGCATGTACCGTATCTTGTAGAATCTTTGTCCAATTTTGTGTTGAGTTGGCAGTAAAATGTCGCCACAAGCAATTTTTCAATGTGCGGTTAAAACGTTTAACTAATGCAGCCTTATAGGCACTCTTTACACTAAACAACTCAATGTCATATCTCTCAAACAATCTTCCCACATGCTGATTTTCGAATTCTTTTCCTTGATCACTCTGAATTCTCTTTGGAATGCGACCCTCTTGGAAAATTGACTGAGATGCCTTTGCTACTCGTTTACCTTCTTTAGTTTTTAATGGTTGAGCCCACGCATATCGCGAGAAAATATCAATTACTGTCAAAATAAAATTATTTCCCGAGTTATGTTTTGAAATAGAGGCAACGTCACACAAATCTGCCTGCCACTGTTCATCAATGTCATGAGTAATATAATGACGGGTACGGTACTTCTTTTTCGCTTGTTTGTGGAGTGTATGGGTAGCCTGACCCTTTAACCATTGTTTAACTTGTGATTGTGGAAGACCACTCGTTTTTGACAATTTCTTTATAGATGCAAATCCTGCTGGATGTTTTACATCATAGTATATTGACTTTAAAAGTTCATGTGATGACGACTGACTCTTCCTCCTTCTTCTCATGTTTTTGCTTTCTTGTCTTTTTACCCTTACAACAGCCACAAGATTTTGCAGATTTACGTTCATGTTCACATTGCTTAGGAGTCTCACTGTAAGAGCTGGCTCAGCAAGTACATGTTACATCAACATGCACCTCCGGCGGTTCATTACATGGCATGCAAAACATCTGCTTCATATTGATAGTCTGAGAACATATATTTCTTTGGTGGAGATCTTCTACGTCTATCTCTTTCTCTTGTTTGCCTAGAGGGTGAAGATCTACCTCGTTCTCTTCCTCCTGTTTTCTTAGTAAGTGTGGAAGGAGATGTAGAAGGTGAACTCTTAAACCAATTTCTTGGCATTGTAACACTCCTCATTTTAGGAACAGAATTAACATTTGAAGTAGTACCAACTTCTGAAGTAGAATCAAGTTCTTTCAATAATTCATTATTCAATGCAAATTTTGGAACATTATGCTTTTTCAATAGTTGAAGAAAATATGGCCAACCATGTGGGACATAACCTTGTCGACGTTTTCTACGCGTTGCATACTGAATCAAGTCTTCATAACGCGAAGCGCTAATAATTTTATCATCATCTGTAATGATTTCACCTCTATCATTCACATTGAGATATGGTTCAATGCTGTTGAAAAGAGCTATTGCATGTGCACGAGATGCTAAAGGTGTAGCACTCGAAACAGAGTCACGCATCTTATTCTTCAAACTTTTCAATTCTTCAACAGTTTCTGATTGTAATGAAAATGCGCGATATGGATCTTTAATATGTGCATTTTCCTGATAATCCAGCTCTTTCTCATAAATTTGATTTGCTAGAGGTTGCTTTACTTGCTGTAAAGCAGTCAATTGCACATATTCATCCTGAGGAATGACAATCATGCGAGAATAAGAGATCATAGTTTGTAGATAATCATAGGCTTTTTCAAAATATCACTTCAAAATCTAAATTCTTCCGGACACTCTTGTGTAAAATCAATAAATAAGTAACCGTGTGGTTTTTCAGTAGCTGCTTGAAAAATTTCAATTAAGGCTTTTGAACCTCTTGGTGCGACTTGTCGCGCTAAAATTTCAAATTGACTTCTATCTCGTGGATTCTTAAAGATAGCGTAATAGTGCGTATTCAGGTTTCGTGGGCGGGCTTCTTTCCCATCAGGAAACAAATTTTGCGTGATATAGATTATAAAGCACCTTTTGTGATGTGCTACGCGGGTGAACATATCTGTAACGTCTTTAGAATTCTTGCTTTCCTTCAATAGATCATCCAATACAACGACATCGTTGGACTCTATCTTATCAGCTCGAATAATTCCTTCATTTCGAATAAAGTTACGACGTTGCAATTCCTGAAAGAGTGACGGCTGATAAATACCATAACACCAAATCACTCGATTGATGGGTTCCCTAAACAATTCTTTTCTTTTGTCTGGCAAATTCAGAGTGAAAACAGTTTTACCTGCATGGGATGGACCTGATACAGTCACAACTTTATCACATTGAAGTCTGAAATCCATTTTAATACTTTGAGATTCAACATTTGCATAATTAACGCATAGAGCCAAAGATACTACCCAATACGTTGCCCACTACAGGAGCTAACATCGGAAGTAGTGCTGAAAGGAAACCACCCTTTTGTGACAGAGTTTTCCTCTTTCTTTGAAGGGTGATTTTAGGATTGGAGATGAATCGCAATTTTGTAGTATATCGCTTAAGTAACTTTCGTTGTTGTGGTGATAATTTCTTTGTCCTCAAACTTCTCACATGAGAAACAATTTCTCGAATAAATTTATCATTAGCATGTCGTATAGCATTATATCGATGATTTCCTTTCATTCGTTGAAGAGCTCGAATGGCTGTAGAAAATTTTGAAGACTTTCGACTTTTACGTCTCGCCATTTTTCTCTTTACCATTGTCGCAACTTGAGTTTTCCATATTTGCATAGGTACTAACTTTTATGGCAGAAGTGACACTCAAAATGAGCTATATCACAGTGGCTACATTGACAGAGTTGAATACAGCAGCGTATGAAACAGCGCTGGCAGAAAGTATGCTTACATCTCTTAAAGATGCGTTTTTCACTTCCATCCTTTCGCTTACATATATCACACATATTTTCACTCTTACTAACAACTTCTAAAGCAAGTCTTTTTGATGACATGAACTTGCCAGCCTTTTCTAAATAATAGACGCATGTACAGAAGGAATATACTTCGAGAGTAAGTAGACATAACTCGAAGACCAATTGTGCTACGATCAAGTACCATTGCATCTTTAAGTTTCTTTTATAGAAAGTTGAATGCGAATATGTGAAATTGCTTCAATCACTAGACTGCTACCATGATGGTTAAATGCGTTAAGACGTTGAGCAATTTTCCCCATATGTCTTTCAAAAAATTCTTCAGGATTACCTACAACAACTTCCATTGAATAGGAAGCAAAGTGGAAGAAACGATCTTCTACCTCTTCTTTCCCAAAATGACTGAAATGAATTTTCGCAACTAATCGCGCCATTACAATTTTATCAGAAAACGTATCCATTAACTTCAAAAATAGTGTGCTAGTATCACCAATAACTGATTTGATGTTAATCTCATCTTTATGAAATGTTATCACATAATCTTGAAGAGTCCTTTTTAAACTTTGTCTATGAAAACGCAATGTTCCACAATCATTTGAGAAAGACATTGTCATCCTGCATCTATCCCTCCAATTGCATGAAAAACAGCAAGTCTTTACTTAAAGCTTTAATTGAATGACTTCTTCAAGCATGTATTACAAATTTTGGGTTTGAAACAAATAAAATAGATACAGTTGGTAACTATCATACAGAGAACAATGAAATCCAAACCTTACTTTGGCAGTGTTCAGGTAAGGAGGAAAAGAACATTGATTATGAATGTAACTACTACAACGAACATTTGAAATGGGAACACTCAGTTCCTTGAAACATTTCGTAACTTCATGATAGTGTTGATTAATTCTACTATCCCAAGGTGGAAGTAGAATATCATTAATGACTAGATTAGGAAAAAGCTTTCTCTCCTTGGAGGGATCATTACAAAAGATACGTACAACATTGAAGGCTGCTAGCCATCTTTTGAAGTCAATAAGAAGAGCACTTTCACTAGGAAGACCAAAGTCTTGTAAATACTGTTGTAAATAATGTCCATGAATATGTTTTCTCGCCCACCCATCAGCTTTGGGATCACACTTGGCATGATGATGATAAACACTAACAATCTGATATGAGCAATTGTCCATGGCAATAGCACTGAGCTCCTGTACAGGATCACCCTCACAATCCATAAAAATGATGGTGGATGACTAAAAAGAAAATTACATAGTTTTACTCATCGGATGAAAAATCCAATAACATATTACAATATGAAGAAGTGCAACGATGCTGTTCACGACAAAATGCACAAATGACATGATGACAGCGAAGAAGTAAAATGTATCTGATAAGACCACGTCTGTGACACTCAAAGCACATCAGCGAATTGTCATAAGGTAGAGATAGGAAAGGATTAGCGATTCTCCTTCTTTGATTTGCGTTTTCCGGCAACATTCTTCTCTGACTTGTGCTTCCCACCGCTCTCGTTGAGAATTTGATCAATAATGTTATTAACATGTGGCTGCTTCGGTATATATAAGATGGATTGAGTATGCATTGCTATAGAGGCCAATTTATTATCCTTATGATAACCATAATATAGTCCGCTTATTGTGAAACGAATATTCCAAGTGCCTTCTGCGAGCTCTTCACACCTGATGGGTGTTATTTGTTCTCCATCCTTTCGATAGTAAGAACACCAATGCGATAGTGGTAGAGAAAGTCGTTCACCTTCCCATATCTTTTTACATGGTGTATCCTTGTCATCTCTCGCTCTCCACACTTCGTCAAGGGGAGTAGGGATATCCATATTTAGTGTCACAAATTCTTCAATAATGTCAAGCTGGCGACGTATGTACGGAGCTACAGGAATGATGACATAGTCTCCATACTGATTCCTCTTCACACTCACGTCTGTGGAAGGGATCATTCGCGTTTCCAGCGCCATAGCATGATCGAAATAGCGTATGCCTTGTCTAAATGTACGCTGTAGGGGTGTAGGATTATGTACCTGTGCTGTTTCCTCCACCGGTCTCAACTGTAGATGGCCTGATTGTAGCGAACCTTGCACCGTCTGGACATCAGCATCTAGTCTGGTAAGTGATGTAGAAGCCTGAAAGCGGAAAGATGCGATTAGGTAAACACTCAAGAAAGGAGGTGGAGGGAAGTTTTCTGACTTACCATTCTAGTTGAAAAGTAGGATAGATGAGCTGAGAGAACGTGCGTCCGTCACTTATACGATTCAAAAATAGAATGATTGTCACTCTAAAGTCTCATTATTTATACAGAAATCCATGATTCTCATTGGATGATGATCCTCATTGGACAATAACATCAAGCTGATTCCAAATCTGGCCTCCGTTTACCAATCCGAGCCTTCGTTTGCCCGCTGGAGCTGATTTTCGGAAAATTCAAACTCTGTCGTTTTTCGCCAATCTCCCAAATCTTAAATGGCATCTCACATCTAAACGAAGACAGATATGAACAAGCCAGCCGTTTCTTTCAGTGAATTTGTCTCACTCCTAGCTTTCAAACGAGCTATTGCACGACTTTCTACGATCTCTAGAACCAAAGTTGGAAGCAACGCTGCCGAGGGGGGGACGTCCCAAAAATTTTTTCTCGCCGATTGAGCTGGAAATCACCCCACAGATGTAGAATTTGACGCTGATTCCAAATCTGGTCTCAGATCTACCATTGGAGCAGCCGTTTAGACGCTAGAGCCCAAAACATCCCACATTCGCCGTTAACTCTGTCGTTTTTCGCCAATCTCCCAAATCTTAAATGGCGTCTCACATCCAAACGAAGACAGATATGAACAAGCCAGCCGTTTCTTTCAGTGAATTTGTCTCACTCTTAGCCTTCAAACGAGCTATTGCACGACTTTCTACGATCTCTAGAACCAAAGTTGGAAGCAACGCTGCCGAAGGGGGGGACGTCCCAAAAATTTTTTCTCTCCGATGGAGCTGGAAATCACCCTACGGATGCAAAATTTGACGCTGAATCCAAATCTGGCCTCCGTTTTCCCATCCGATGCATCGTTTTGGCTCTACAACCCAAAACCAGCCCACATTCGCCGTTAACTCTGTCGTTTTTCCGAAAAATGTTGAAAAATTTTTCTCGCCGATTGAGCTGGAAATCACCCCACAGATGTAGAATTTGACGGTGATTCCAAACCTGGTCTCAGATCTACCATTGGAGCAGCCGTTTAGACGCTAGAGCCCAAAACATCGCACATTCGCCGCTAACTCTGTCGTTTCACAACCTGGTCGGCCGCCCAAGTCAACACGGACAACATTCTCACCCGAGGGGGGGGGCGCTGTGTTTACAGTGGAGGTTTGCTTACTACTCTCGCTAGAGTCAGTGGCCCCTCGTCCAGGCAACCACTTCGTGCTCCGTAGAGAGTCAAGAGGAGCCACTTCGCTCTTGTTGCGTAGGAATATACATGTAGGTACACACAGTCCTCAGTGCTGCGTTCTGCAATAGTTGATCCTTTTTCGCACACAGCGAACATGTATGTCTCATGTTCCATGCCCTACTAAGGTTATAGGCTTTCATTTATTAATTAAATATTCAATACAATTTCCTTTCCTGCACCCTTTGATAAAGATTGAAATGTAGGGATTATAAAACTGCGCAGTCGGTGAAAATTGTGTTTTTTCTACCTACATCATTTCAGCTTTCTTTGAACCATGGAAGTCAGAGAGCAAGTAGCCTATTAGCAGGTATAGAGTGTCTGCACTCGTATATTCCTGAGGTCTAAAAAATATTTGTTCAATTGTTAGAAAGGTAAACTTCCGAAAATTTTTCCTATGCTTGCAGCAGCTATAGTTGATTCTTGAGATTTTAATGCTCAGGCAGTATGAAATTGATGGATATCACATAACGAAAACGAAATTTCATGAACAACATTTTAATTAAAGTCTTAATACAAGAAATTGAAAACTTGCTCAGTTTCGTGTCTCAATTTTTGAGTTTGTCAACTTAGCAAATTTAGTTTGTGCCAGTAACTTTTTTCCAACATATTAAATGTTCTGTTCAGTTTTAACTAACACACTTGACTAAATTATTAACTAGCGATGCATTACATTGTCAATAAACATCATTGTCTTGAGTTACAAGCGGTTGGAATAATACTCAATTCAGCATATTCATACACGTGGAACTTTCTCAGGTGGGATTTCATTATATATGTATAGGTCCATGTGTCTCTCGATCCAAAGGAATCCACAGTTTCATCCGAAGGTTAAGTTTTGTTTTGTTTTTTATCTGAACAGTGTTGTGGACCGCTACGTGTGCAGTAAGCTAGTTGTGATCATCGCCCTTGATTGCGACACTTAATTTGATCACAGTAATCACAGTAATCAGTTTGTCGCAAACAGAAAACCAGATAGAACAAAAATTTGTGGATTTGAAAATTTTCTTCTGAAAGATGTGAAAAATTTCATGGAAATACGACCTAAATGCGATATTTTGATTCTGTTAGTTAATCAAACATTAGCACTATGGAATTGATTAATGTCTAGAAATAGCTGTGATCAAGATTATGTAATATAGAAGATATGGTATGAAAAAGCAGTTGAGAAAATTGAGGAATTCAAGATACAAGTGAACTGTACTGGATGAATGTTCCCCGTAAATATGCCTACATATTTGCAAAATGACTAGGAAGTAGGTAGGAAGTACATAACATCCATTGTTTACGAACCTGGCATTTCGTTGCATGAAGAACCGATTGACTTCACAGTAAGTGTTTTAGGAAGCTTTCTTCATAAGATTTGTCAACATGAGTTTCAGATTCGCAACGGTTATTCTAAATACGATAAAAACGGGAAAATCCAAAAAAACTTTTTTTTGAAAAAATGGTCAACTTCAAAGGCCGTGGACTACCACGCTAATGTTTTTAATTTTGGCATAATATTTCATATGGGTTCATTTTTTCTGAGTGGAGCACCTTTGGAGGTGAGAGCTACGAAATTCAAAACTTCGATTTTTAAGGACCATCAGTTCGGTTCGACCTCGACCTCGATGAAAATCTGCTTAACACTAGAAGGAGCAGACCCGTCAATTGACGGGCTACTATCAATCTCGCTACTCTTTGATATATAACGCCTACTTCCTCATTCGCGCATGTTTTTAAAAGCGAGATAAAGTAAAATTAGGAATTTAATCCGTTTACTGGTTAAATTTTATATTAATGAAGTATACATTACGAGCGCATGTGAGCATAACAAATAATCTTTCATGTAACTGAAAGAATTATTCAACAACGAGGCAGGGGCGACGGCAGGGGCGGGCCAGGCAGGGCCGCGGCCCTGCCAAATTTCATTTGGCCCTGCCTGTAGCCCTGCCAACTTTTTGAGAGAATTTTGAACATTTCGTAAATTAACAGTGTAGCAATATTTTATTCATTTTGTTGTATTATTCTTATTTGGTATGGTTGTTTTGCAGAGAATACAGATGAAATATTTGACACGTATTTGTTGTAACGACGGCTGTTCTCACTCCATTGACAAACCAATTATTTTTATCGGTTTGTTTAAAAACGGACAATCTAAATTGGATGTCCATGACCTTGACGATCAGCTGTGATATTTTTTTTCAAATTGTTTTACACTCTTATCATCTTGCACTCTTATTAGGCTAATCATTCACCAATACCTAATTTATGCAAATAAAATAAACTCTATAACTATAAACTGAATTCGTAATTACAATTTTAAAGAAAATTAGGACAATGAGCATGTGCACGAATTTCGGTCAGATCAACCCACGAATGCCACAAATCATGCGATACGCATTTACTTCCCAATCATTGACACCGCCATTGCTGAATTGAAAATGCGATTTTCTCCTGACAATATGAATGTCCTCATGGGAATAAAAGCCCTGTGTCCAGTCAGTGATAATTTCCTGGACTTTGAGTCGTTATCTCCTTAGCGAAGCATTACGAATCAAACTTGGAGCTTCTGAAAATCGAGTTGCTTCAACTAAAGAGCATCATATCTCGCAAAAAAGAGATTTCAAAATTCAGTCCATTGACAATCTTGGAGACGCTGACTTTTGTTGATAGGTACGCAGATGCGTTCTTCGAGACAATGAGGTTGCTCAAAATTGCAGCCTCTATCCCTGTAGCGTCTGCAGAAGCCGAGCGGAGCTTCAGCAAATTGAGATTGGTAAAGTCTTACCTCCGGACAACCATGTCAACTGAAAGGTTGTCCGACATCATAATTATTGCTGCTCACAAATCGAGAGCGAAAATGATCGATCTTGACATTGTTGTTGACCAATTCGGTTCACTATATCCAAACTGTCGCATTATGCTTCATTAATTTTTTTATACAAGTATCTTTTACAAAGACATTTACAGTAGAGTTGACGCAATTATTGATTGCTTGCGTGGCAGCTAAAGAGGATTTATACCTTCTTTGTATTTCTCAAGCATCCCTCTGAATTCATGCACATCTTAGTGTATCATATCTTAACAAACTCGTTGAGTTCCCCAGAAACTGATCATTATAAAATGAGCATGAACGTGTCATGAGTATTAAATTGCATGAGTGTATTTCTTCAGTTCTCAGGCAAAAGATATTCATGAAACAGAGGGATGCCCACCTCATGTTATTGTCTCCCAATCCGGTATACAATTTTTTGGGGGTAATTATTTTCTCCCAATTCGGTCTACCATTTTTGTTTTTTTAGGGTATTTGAGATTTAATACGCGTACACACAATCTTGTTTTATCTGATTGTACGATATATCCTGCTGTTTTACCATACGCTTTGTGATTTTTTTGTTCCCGTTTATCTGGAGCGATTAGTTTCAGATTTTCATGACTTTTTCTTTCACAAGATACTGCTATTAAAAGAATTTATTGTACTTTTTTGTTTTTCTTCAAATGGTTTAATGAATAATTGCCTCAATGAAAAAAATAATCCTCTAAATATGGAACCTATACATAATACGAGGTTGGCTTATCTCCGTATTTATCATATGTAAATGATGGTGAGGATTGCGGGATATGAATTATAGGACGCCGCTTATAGAAGTAGAAATCTGCCTCATGTCATCAGAATATAAGCACGAATTGGCATAATTGGCTAAGCATCAGTAAATTTTGCTACTACCGTTTCGCATAGTGATAGGGCCACATAATACAGGCCTCTTGGTGACTTACTGTTCTCATTATATCTGTAGGGACCCCAAAAATGTACTTTTCAACATTGTTTGGAATGACCTTGGCATACATTTATGCGGCCCTGCCACGAATCTATTTGGCTCTGCCTTGGCCCTGCCGAAAACAGACGGCTGGCGTCGCCACTGCAACGAGGACATTTTTTGACGGAGCATTTTCCGCAAACAGGCTTTTTGCAAGTTGCACAGCTTTATGTGGTTCGGTTCTTGTTGTGCAGCTTTGAAGCACACGCATAAAGTAAGTATGAGCACACGTTTTCCGCGACTTGGGTGAATTTGAAGCCGATTCAATTCGTCCTCATCGTGTGAGAGGGTTGTGTCCGGTCAGCTCTTCGCTTACCTTTTGAATGAAGTTGTTAAACAGATTGACGAGCTGCAAACCTTCTTGTAAATGGTCCAACTATTCGAGAGGACCATGTCGAGCACATTGAAAAGATCATGTAAAGGCCATCGACGGCTTGCTGCTCTCGTCGAATACTTCGGTAGCATTTGATCAACAGCATCTACGGCGACTTTGTTTTTATTGTAAAAATGAAATTATTCATTGTAAAAATTATTATAAAAATTATTATTGTAAAAATTATTGTAAATTATTTTATTGTAAAAATCTCTTCGGGTTTTGCTCACTTGGTATCGCAACGTCGTCGTGAGACTGAAAAACATTTATTTAATGAATGGAAGCTAAAGTGGAGGAGCTTCGAAGTTGTCAGCGGTATCGACGATATCACAGATCCAGCTAGTCAGAAGTCTCTGCTCATGCACGCTCTGCGTTCAGCGTTTAGCAAGGAAACTCTGCGAGTTATTCTTCACCTCCCTCTGAATTCTTCAGACAAAGAGGATCCACATAAAGTACTCGATACTTTGCAACAGCATATCAACGGCTCCGTGAACGAAGTGTTTGAGCGAAGAGAATTCCATTGCCGTAATCAGAAAAGCAGCGAATCTGTCAACTACTGGATGATATCTCTACGTGAAATGACATCACTGTGCAATTTTTCCAAGTGCTATCTACTGCGAATCACTGCAACTGTGAGACCGCATCGTCTCTGGTCTAAGGAACCAAGAAACGATGGAGAAGCTACTGAGTGTTGGAAGTTCATTGACTCTTAAGCAGGCGTGTGAAATCTGTGAAGCATCTGAATCATCTAAAGCGAAGTCTTCTGTAATAGCTGGTGATTCTTCGACAGTCTTATGTTTGAAGAAATCCTTGTAAGTCAGTTGCCAAGAAAGTGGGTAGTTTGTTTTCAACGAGTGATGATTCAGGTCTCCTGATTCAAGTGTCCATGAAATAATACCAATTCGCATCCTACCTGTGGAGCTGAAATCGATGCAGTGCCTTGACATGTACTTCAGTTATTGCAAATTGAAAATAGCAACATTATCATTTACGTTTGAAGGTGACTGGGTATTTCAATGCAAACTTCACCGTGGGGAAACATTCTGCACCTGCTCGTGTTTACGTACTCACCGATCTTTTTCAACCTTTCCTATCTCGCGACGCCTGCATTCGCCTCCGCTTGATCCCACTTGGTTTCCCTGATACTCAACTTTGTGACAGTTCTGTTGGAACCATGTCAAGCAACTGTGTGGTAAAAGGAACTTCTAGAATCCCAGTCCTGATGAACCGTGTTGATAGCTGCACTGACTCTCTAGAAAAGGACTTACAGACTACATTCCCTTCTGTATTCAGTGGTCAGATAACTACGATGAAAAGCGAAACCTTTGCAATCAAGCTAAAAGAAAATGCAATACCATATGCAACAAATACTCCGCGTCGTGTTGCCGAGACCCTGAAGCCAAAGTTAAAGGAAGAGTTGGATTCCCTTGAAGCTCAAAACATTATTGAGAAAGTGACACACCCAACAGAATGGTGCTCACCGATATCTGTCGTGTTGAAAACTGATCAAAGTGTTCGTCATTGCGTTGATCTTTGAAATTTAAACAAGTTCGCTATGCGGGAGCGTCTGCAATCTCCAACCACATTTTAAATAGTTTCAATACGGCCACCTGGATGCAAGTATTACACTACTTTTGATTGCCTGAAAAGATACCATCAAGTACCAATGGAAACTGCCTCACAAGACCGTACGTGTTTCATTACGCCCTTTGGAAGGTACAAATGCCTTAAGGCATCTTTTGGGATTAGTGCGATACGTGAACATTATAACAAAAGAATCGATGGTGCTATATATGGTCTGAAAAACACTTATCACTTGGTGGACGATACCTTAATTGCCGACACAGACTATGATCAACATCGTCAGAATATCAATGACTTTCTTCGGAGTTGTGTAGAATTTAACATCACCTTGAATCCCAAGTCTGAGGTTGAATTCGCAGGTTTCCATCTATCAATGAGTAGATCTCGATCAAGTGACAAACTAGTCCAAGCCATCAAGAAATTCCCAACACAACAGTGTCTGACCGACTTGAGATCATGGTTCTGTCTGACTAACCAGATCGGTAATTCTGTTGACACTTTGTCGGAGTTGTCTGCGCCTCTACGTCAGCTGCTGAAAAAAGAATGCGAGTTTATGTGGACTCCGGAGCATCAAGATGCCTTCATGAAGATGCGGGAGCAACTGCCGAATCCTCCATTCCTCGCCTACTACAATTCATGTGCAGCTGCCATGACAGTTGCTCATCTATCCTGTGCTATTCTGATACCTTATTTAGATTATATGTGTAAAAAATCTTCAGAATCGGTGCCGCAGTTTGTGATCAATAGTCCGATTCCTTCTTTTGTCACTTTCTCCTTTGAAAGAAGTGACTCATCGATTGAAAGATATGAAGAGGGAAACTCAAACACCACTCGACTGATTGACAGAAACTGTTTGCAAGGTGTAGATGTAGAAACAGAGCAATCGGCGCCTAACTTTTCCAGTAGGTACATCAAGTATCTTCCGAGGATATCATGTCAAACAGTGTAGATTAAATGGGGACTTAAATTTCCATCATCACATCGATGCTGAAAATCATAATATCGACGGCGCCGATATGATGACAGTTTGTGACATTTTTGAAGCACAGATCAAAGTCAAAAAGTCGAGTGGCAAATCCAATAATGCTATTATAGAAGTCTTATGACAATCTATTTATCATGAAAATATTATATCCATTGAGCATCTCTTCTGCCTAGGAGATCAAAATAAGTATCTGGCGATGTGATGACGAATTGTGGTCACTTTTTTAGAGAAAATATGGAATTATTCAAGAAAAATGATACAAGTCAATGAGCATTAGTTAAACCACTTCTGATTATCAATTAACCCTTCAGGTCCATAAGGTTATCAAACACAGGAAAGTTTCGAATTCATTTCAAAATACTATATTTGGATACTTTAGGCAGTATCAACAACCAAAAGTTCGCAATTGTACTTTCACATAGAAATCGCTGGTGGTCCATTTATAGATCGCCAAGCCAAGAGGTAGTCAAAATTAGAGGTTTCACTGTTGGTGGAAAAGATGGTAACAATTCCTATTCACATTGAGACACAGATACTTTCACATGCCTCAAATTTAATATTTACGATTCGAACATATTAATAAGCACCCTCGTCGTTCTGTTGTATACAAAGGCATATGTGCCTGATTGAGAGACAGATCCAGGCGACGTTTTCTGCTGTGCACGAGTCAGACGAAGCCAGTCAATCGTCTGCCGGAATTCCTTCGATGTGATGTTGCTTTCTCTATGGATTTCTTTGATAATGTAAGAGTTGCAGATTGATACGTCAATCATATAAATAATAGGCGCAAATAGTACTTGTATTTGTCCTGGTGATCACAGTAGGCAACATGCCACGCTCAATTACGTGTAATTCACGCGTAAACTACGCGTAATTACACATGACCCTAAACATCCGTGGCTATGAGGGACATTGCTGCAGCATCTGTTATATAAGTTAGTATAGTTGGCAGTCCTGTTATATAGACTTTGCGTCTCATGTGTCTGTATGCATCAGAGGCTAAGCAATGTGATAGGACCTCAATTTCATTCTCAGGGAAGACAAAACATGCTTAGCGGTTCATCCGTGGTTCAAGCGGCAACGCAGACAACCGTAGACGACGCGCAAAGTATAAACGCTCGCCCGCGCATATTCAAACATTCCCCATGTTTTAACAGCATCAAATCAAGTGATTTCTGACTCTTAGTGCAGCGCGTATGTACGCGCATGGAAGAATAGAGTGTCTTTAACCACGGATGTTTGGGGTGCTCCGTAATTGCGCGTGAATTACGTGTGGCATATGTCACCTAGTATTTAGAATGCAGCTTGTATGAAGTAGCAAAATTCAGACTCGAAAACATTGTTTCCAATAGAGATCTTGATAAGACGAGATGTGTCTTTCATGTGTGAAATGAGACAGAGAACGAGCAGCAATCAAGCGTATTTGTGAAAATAGCAAGTTCTTTGTCTAAATAACATCTTCGAACGAAATAACGAAACCATGTCATGTTCGAAACATTTTTCTATGTTCGAAACTTGATCTATTGTGACAATAAGTGGTCCAGTATCTGCTGATCATGTGACATACGACGGCAACTTTCTATGAACTGAAGCGCATCATGGTGCCTCCGACAGTGTGGTGTCTCAAATCGATGGTACATGCAATTTTTGGAGATATATGGCCCGGTGTGTATATAATAATGCGCATATTTCGTTGAATAGAAACCATCAGATGAATCTAAGAAAGTTACATATTCAAAGACCTTTCCAAATTGTCAACAAAGTCACAGTAGAGAAAGAAAAGAGTGAACACATTTTAAACACCAGCAGTTCCTCGTAAATCTTCATTTGAAAGATGCGAAAAACGAATTTTTCCGAAGGAGGGTTCGAGTGAATGGAACGAAATCTTGGTTTCTTAGCTGTCGGGTGATGCGGTGATTTAGTACATGCCTCCGATTCCCTTTGATGTCGTGAAAGAGCTTTTTGCATGCAGATTCGCTTGATTTCTGCATTTCGGCATTTGCATTTCCTCTTGTTGTTACTTCCGCAGTAGATCTTGTATATCAATCGATGAGCTCTGATATCCACTTACACATGCACTCCTCGAATATTGTCATCAAACATGTGTTTTCCATCGACACGTGTCTATTATGTATCCACCTCATTAACGTGTCATAGTCCGGCAGCCAGAACGAGTTTCTGCCGGGAACGAGGCCGAAAGTGAGACTTTCACAGAATGATGTACACCCTATGCCTACCACGAATCGGCGCGTCTGCCCAGTTCTAGTGAGTTACTCTTCTTGTCAGAGAGGATCAGAGAAAAACACATGCAAATCCAATAGGACGCAGATTGCAGTTTTTAGCTAAAATGAAATTTTGTATGTTTTCTCTGATTAAACGAAACGTACTAAGTCCACAGTCATAATTTTTGGCATGGAATGTCTTCAAGTCATTTCCTTTCATTTTCATGCGCCCCTCTCTATAAAGCTAAACACATTTAAATTTGGCGAGCATCTTAATGTCGGCAAGCACAAGCATTTTGAGCAGCTTCATCCTCATTCAACCACATTCTCACTTACATTGCCGATTAGATGCATGATAAAAGCACATGCACATCATAGGAAATGACTTGAAGACATTCCATGCCAAAAATTATGACTCTGGGCTTAGTGCTTTTCGTCTAATCAGAGAAAACATACAAAATTCCATTCTAGCCAAAAACTGCAATCTGCGTCCCATTGGATTTACATGTGTTTTTCTTTGATCCTGTCTGACAAGTAGAGTAACTCACTAGAACTGGGCAGACGCGCCGATTCGTAATAGGCATAGGGTGTGCATCATTCCGTGAAAGTCTCACTTTCGGCCTCATTCCCTGCAGAAACTCGTTCTGGCTGCCGGACTATATCTTATGGCATGAAATATGAATTAGGCCTACAGGCACTTAAGTATGTGGAGCATGTACAGAACATTAAAGGGCTAATACCATTCAAGCCACAGAGTTAGATTCACCTGCGCGCGCTTCGGTTTCCTAGAAAGGAAGAATTGTATACATATAACCTTAATATCGAAATGGCACATCACAGAATTAGACAACTTGCTCCTTCTCGAATGGATAATTCGTGTATCGCTTGCTATTGGAAATGGCAAACAATAAGCTGGCAGCAGAGGACACCAGAGCCAGTGAGAGATGCATGCGTGCGTGCTGTGATACATGTATCACTTCGCACACACCAAAACACACATCGATGCGTGGCTTCGATTCATTGTATGCACCATACAGTGCTAGTGAGCAATGCCGAGGAGAGGATCATCAAGTGAACTAATTTTCGTACGCCTGCTACTTTCTTTAATAATGATCGGAAGGGTCAACATTATGGAGAAAACTTGTGGGCAATGATCTGAATTCTTCGAATCTGAAGGAATTTTGGCAATCGAAGCACTTTGCTGGAACTCACATTGATCCGCAAGCGACGCACGACTTTTTTCCTATCTCTGTAAGGTATTAGGAATTCCTTTTTGCCCACTTAATAGGTTCCTCAATGTGCCGTCCATTTCGTATTAATCACACTTCTAGCAAACCGAAGCAGATAAACAAAATATTTAATTCTGTGAGTCAAGCATTTCAAATGTGAAATTTCGTTTGAATTGATGAAGTCAATCCAAATTTGGAGTCGTCGATGTGGTGACGAAAAGGACGTCGATGTGATGACGGAGAAAGTTGTGGACAGCTATATATGATGACCTACCTCTGATTTCAATGAGTTTGATTTCTGAACTTCTGATATTTATTCTATTGAAGGGTGTTAAGAAATCCTTCAGTCAATATCTGCTTAATTATATACTGTATTTCTTTGCTGCACAGCAATAAAAAAATGCAATTTTCGTGTTGACATGCAAAAATGGGGTGCTTTTGAATTTCAAGTGAATTTTTATGCCATAAATCCTGCATGAAACTTTCGGTTAGAGAAGACAAAGACCATTCGAATGGTGTGTAGAACATTGATTATAGGCCAATATTTTGGCCAAAAAATACAAAAGACAAGAATCACTCCAAAAAAACATGAACATTTCTGGATTATACCATATATCATGATCTGATTCTATGTTAGTTTCTCCGAAGCAGTAAAAAATTGCACTTAGCATGTGAAACTACGTAGTACCATGCACTTAAAGTCGAAACTGCTATCAGATTGAGGGTTTAATTAATATTTTATACCAAGCTGTTACTCTGCCGAACATACTTACTGCATGCTTGCGGTGGAAGAATATAAGTTGCTTCGTAATAACTCTTATGAAAAAGTCCGAGTTTATGTTCAAATATCTAATTAAAAATAGCTGAGGTTGACTTCAAAACTAATTCCAGTGGTTTTTGCAATCATGGACATCTTGTACAATTCCGACGAAATTTCATTGATCTGCACAGTAAGTTGCCGATCGACACGTTGAGCGGTGCTTAATAAATTTCTTATCACATAACTGACCAGTCGACAAGAAATCATTATATGCTTTTAAGTCGAATCAGCAAAACTCCCCAAAGTTTGGTCGAGATTTCAAATTCAAAGTCAAAAAGTAAAGCACGCTCCAGACGGGCCTTCGGCGTCCTGCGTCTTCCATCGGTCGATGGTAACGGCCAAGGTACACCGTGTGAAGTTTTATTCTAAGATGTGAATTATGTTGAGATGTATATTGATTGCATGCATGATTCTCGAACTGCGAAGAGAGATTTTAGTCTGGAAGTTTGTGTTTCCTGTTTATTGTAGATTTGAGATGTGTTATTGCTTTTGCTTCTGCTATTGTTGTGTCTCGAGTGCTGAACAGGTTATGAATGAAGCCGACCTGAAAGTTTCCGATGTCGCCTATCCCCATGTTCATCTCTGAGATTGAAGAAAAGCGCGCTATTATTAGTTCTATTATCAATAGCCTTCCTTCATATGCTCCTGATGTCTTGTTTTAAACATGTCTTTCCTATGTAATATTCTCCTCACTGACTACATGTATATTGATATACTAGAACTCGCGACACAACAATAGCAGAAGCAAAAGCAATAACACATCTCAAACCTACAATAAACAGGAAACACGAACTTCCAGACTACAATCTCTCTTCACATTTCGACAATCACGCATACAATCAATGCACATCTTAAAATAACTCACACCTTAGAATAAAACTTCACACGGCTGCATCTTGGTCGATACCATCGACCGATAGAAGGCGCAGGACGCCCAAGACGCGTCTTGAGCGTGTTTTACTAAACTTTCTACCAAACTTTGGGGAGTTTTGCTGATTCGACTTGTGAAAATTTTTAATCACTTCGCCTTAATGTTAAGTTAACTGTGGCGCATTGTGTCATATCACTGACTTCAATTTTTTCCGTGCTGTTACAGTCTGTATCTTCCTGTGGCACCGAGCTTGGTTTCTGGTCCGCGCCTGACTCACTACAACCCTGATTGTTCTGCACTGATTTATATTGCTTTGAAGAATCAGATGGTTTCCATCTGCCACAAGTCAGCAGTGAGGCGCGCGCGTGTTTGTTGAAAATGAGGATGACCATCCAATCAGTCGCAACTGTAGTTGATGTAAACAAGAAAGTAATACATCCTAAAAGGTAGAGGTCCTCACTCAACAAAAATTCATTGTTACTCGCAACCATGGATTGAAATAAAACACCATTGACAATCGCTGATGGTAAAACAAAAATGAGGAAAATAACGTCCATTATCAACAATTGAATGGTCAGTCGCTTGTGTTGAATTTTCATGTTCTCTCGAGATTGACTGGATGGAATGCGCTGAAGTCTCCGACGAACCATGTGATAAGTTATGAGAACAGTACTGGTTATCAAAATGATACTTGGTATTCCACAACGAAACACAATGTCCCAAATCCAAACATATGGGGCGGTAGATGTTCTGACAACACACCTATTCGAATCAATCATTAGTTCTAGTCGTGCGTATATACAAGTCTGCATGGCATGGATTACAAATCCGGCAATTGTTATTCCAATCATTCTTCTTCGGGTGAACCAAACCTTCACTTTGAGGGGAAATATGACGGCAATCAGTCTTTCAACTGATATAACAATTTGAAGATAACCCATAAAACCGAGACAAAACATACTGAAAAGATACACAGGAATGCATAAGAAAATATTCATGGAAATTTTGAGTTCCTCCAAAATAATGCCGTCTTTAAAATTAATTGTATGATAGAGCACGAAACAAGATCCATACACTGCGTTAGTGACCAAAAGACTTGTTATTGCTATGCGAGTGCGTGCCGGTAGTCGCACGACTTGTTGTTTTGTGATAAATACAATGACCAGAATAATACTAAAAATTATTCCAATGATTGTCAGAGGGAGAAAAACACATACCATTCCAAATATGACTCCTTTTGCAGTAGGATCAAAAGTTCGGGATGAATTGTTAATAATTGAACTTTCTGAAATGTTAAATCCATTCATATGTCCATTCATACTCGCATCCTCTCCGACTTTCATTCAATCCGTGCAGCTGCACTTCCTTATATTGGAGACAAATTCGTCAAATCCTTCTTAACCAATGAAACTGAGAGTTCAATTTGTTTTGAAAACCAATGAAGGAGTAGGCAGTTTATGAATGAGATTCCGAATGGAAGAGGCGACAACAAACAACTCATGAAACCACAAAGCAATCTAATTCTGTACATGAAGCAGATAGGACGCCGTTGCTGAAAAGTGTGTTGAAACAGACACACCGAATTCCTGTTGCTTGAGAAATTGAATTCTTTTCCCCTCCGAAACAATCTTTCTACTATCATATTATAAACTTTAAGAGAGAATTTCAACTTGAACAACATCGATTTACTCAAATGTGCATCTGTGCTTCATTTTGTTGCATTTCGCATCGATATTCGCTAAAATATGTTGGATTCGAAAGAGATGCAATGTTTATCCCTTTCATTAGAATTTTTTTTAAAAAAAGTTTTTCTATGTATCGCACGAGGCTGGAGAGGTGCCATTAGAATCGCAGTGATCTGTTCCTTCTTTTGGTCTTAAATTTTGCCGCGCAATGAAAGGAATATATAGAAGTCCTCAGACTTGAACTTTTTAAGCCCAGCAGTTCCTTGTCAGCCGTTGACGCTGCGTTTCGCCCGTTTCGCTGCGTCAGGACGGCTCATTATGGCCCAAAATAGCTTAAAATATCTGGAATGGCTGAACAAGCTGAAGGACTGCACAACAGGATGCTCTACGTTTCCTGGCATTGTCGTGCGGCTAGTGATCATTAGAATTGCAGAGTGCCAGTTCACCTTGGCAACGAATTGAAAAATCATTCAATTCATTGCCCAGGCGAACTGGCACTCTGCAATCTTAATGATGAATGAAAGGATTAATCATACAATCATAGAGTAGGTATATTAGGCATGGTGGTAACTCCGCATTTATTAGGTCCCCAATGTGTATACACTTTCGATTTTATTAAATGAACAGGAGGGAGATACAGATGATGTTGTCACCAAATGTGAGATATGCAATCTTAGCAGTTTTGCAGAAATTACAACGGAATTGAATGATCATGAATGTAATGCAGAAGGAATGATGGCTTTTCACAGATTCTCCGCGTCATGACATTCTTGGAGATTTGATGTTTGTTAAATTAGCAATTCGAGCAATTCCTATTATTTTCATGCTCAAACTCAGGAGTATTTTCTGAAGCGTGATCATATCACAGGCAACCTGTCACTGTCTTAGCAAAATCAGATAATCAAAGATAATGATTTCAATTAACTTTGAAAGATGCAAATGCACGTCCACATCACTATTCAGATTCAAGAAATGAAGCATGAATTTAGTGAATCATGACATCATGCCGGTGAAAATTGAATTAAAAACTTGAAATTTCAGCCAAGAAAGCACGAATAATATCGCGACTTTTTCATGAAGACTTCCATTATAATGCGGATCATGAAATTCCTTTGCAAATTAGCTTAATTTCCGCTTAGTTAGGATGCCTATTCGCAAATATTTATTCCTTTTGATATCTAACTTGTTTCATACTACTTATGTAGGAGATTCATCTCGGTAGTATATAACTTGGCAAATTTTGACTTTTTCAAAACTGCTCGAATAACTTTTTGGACCACGGGAACGTAATCTCCGCAATAAACTAAATCTTTTCATATAAAAATTTTCACTGTATGCAGATAAATACTTTTTGAGTCGACACTCTACCTATATATCCCTACTCTATGCATACATACATTGAACACATGAACTTTTATTGCTTGCACTTTGTATTATAATTGCAGGATGAGTTTACATGGGAAACGCAGAATTTGCATTATGTCTGAAGTATCTTCTTGACATATCTTCGCAAACATATTGCGATACCTATCGAGTATTTTGTCAGCGACATGTGTGGGGGTTTCAGTATTCAGGTTAGGTATCGAAGCGGCACTGGTGGGAGTAGGCCTACTTACTGATGTTGCCTGCAGTATTCTGGTGTGTGTCCCTTAATTAATCTGCAGCAGAAGCAGCGGTAGAGAAGTATTGGATTCAAAATTGCTGATGAAGAAAAAACGGGAATGAAGAAATGTTGAATTCCATAAAGCATATGTCACAGAGTGCGAAAACCCTGTGACAAAAATATATTCAAATGAAAAATAAATAGTATTTTCCATGTGTATTCCATGTGTCATTGCAGCGCCATTTTTGCCTCCATTATCCATTTTATCCATCGGTTTCATTCACTCTATAATATCCATTCTCTCTTAATTTCTTTTTCTATTGATGACCATTGCCATTTTGTATTTCCACTTCTACAGAGCTGATAAAAAAACGGATCATCTTAACTTCGCGGATATTCAATCGATTCTCATGCTCTCCAATCGTGTCGTACAACAACGTGTCATACATCATCTGAGAGCTTGCATTCTAAACTTCAAAAAACTATGTCAGACTTACATTCGTTATTGTATTTGCTGAGTAGTGCTCAAAATATGAAAATCACTCAATTTACAAATTGCAATTTTTCAATAGGAAAGCATGTGAGTGTGGTGACTGATTATTCAGGCACGGGGAGAACGAGCAGTTTCGGAACTCTTTTGATACCGTGAAGTTATCACAAAATTTTGACTTTGAGCTGAAAATGTTATATTCTCACTTTTTCATCAAAAATGATCATGTTTGGTATCGTCAGAATCCTTGAGATGTAAGGAATGACAATATGCAAGTTTTATTAAAATGAATTTAGTAATCCTTTTTCAAACTCCTTCAACATTTTTTCTCATTGCCCCTAAAGTACAGAAACTCCATGTGATGTGAGCGAAGGTTCAAAACAAATAATTAGCGAAGGCATGTCATTGGTCTCTCACGGTGACTGCAGATTGTTCATTTTGTATGTTTGTGTACTTAAGCGGTTATGAGCGGTAAACTTCGGTGGTCCTTTTCTTATTATTAGCTCTAGCATGTGCTCACAGTGTGAGGTGTCTCTGTTGAACGCACATATGGATTTGTGTGGAATAAATGCTAACAATTCAGTAGCAGCAAGAATGAGTGTCATTGCACTGTGCGGCAGCAGCCTTAATCAAAATTTCCCTTTTTGCCAGTTGACGGGTCAAAACGGATCAAATTTGATTCGCTGCCCCAAGAATTAAGTGTACATTGAGTTCTCTTAAGAACAGGTTAATTCAATTACAACAACATGGCATCTGTAAACTTGCGGACTGGTGACCGCCATTAATCATCATAAATAGAACAATATTCTATTATAAATGACTGCTGGGGATTATTTTCATCATTGCATGAGCATAATTGGCTGAAGTTAAATCCCTGAAACAATTTATGGTTTGAATTTAATATAGGCCTACATATGCACCGGATTGTAAGACATCTACAGTTCATTAAAGAGTGATTTTAGTTTGTCTTGGAAGCATGGCATCAGTGTTCATTATAACTTGGCATGGTATTGATGCATGTGATTTTGCCGCTTTAGAGAGAGAGAGAGCTTATCTTGTTTTGCTTTATTTCACTTTATTTCAGGAAAACTACCATTTTAGTCACACCAGTAGTGTTATGAAAGTTCGCCGCGTCTGTCAGTGCATTTGAAGTCAAATAATTGTAAGTGATTGCTGTGTCAAAAGAAATGTGTCATACTTTCTCTCTCTCTCATTACTCAAAGTTGATAGAAAGACTAATTTTATTGCATCTGAGAAAATACTCAAGTAACTTTGAAAGTCAGCCGGATAGTTTGTATACATGTAGAGGGTATTTAACACAATTAACAGGATTACCGTGGGGAGTGAAATTTCAGTCCCTCACCCCATACCGCATACCCACAGAAAGACCTGTGGATATCCCCACAGAATACACACCGTATTACACATATAATTTACATGCTATTCATATTCATGTAGGCCTAAGATAGGTCCGATATTTCAACTTCTGTAGAACTTAAAGCATGATACGATCTGGCTGCCGCTTTTGATGATTGGATTATAACATAACTGTTTTCACTACAAGTTCCTTTCTGTCACCTTATCAAAACGTGCTATTTTTATAACACAACTGAACTCGGATGAATGCATTCGCATTGAATATGCTCTTCAATGGTTACTATGCCATCAGAGATCGGGTTCCAATCAACATCATTTACACTTGACCAAAAGTAGCGGACCAAATGGTTTCATACAGTGTAATTGCCCAGGTCCCATAACAATATTTAGTGTCAGCCTATCACCCTGGATATAATTTTCATCATAAACAATTGCAGCACTGTCATTCTTCGTAATCACATCGAACATGGACATCACAAACTGGTGCAGTTTCATACTGAAAGCGTTTATAAATTTTTGGGAAGAAACTTCCCGCAAGCGAATCAAGATGCTTTTCTGCCTTGCTATCTATCTACGTGCGAGTCAACGGAAATATCGATCTAAGGTCATCGAGCAGTGAAACGAAACTTTGTTTTGGCTATTTGACTATTATTTCTGTAGGTACATCAGTGAATCAGACTTAATTTTAAAGATCTTTGTACAAGATTTCAATTCTTAACTAAATTTAGGTACCTTTTGCTTTTCTCAACAGCTTTCCTTTCTGATGCAAATGCGACTGTATGTTTTGCACTGCATCTGTGGCAGGACGATCTGCCATTGTACTTTTTGGGTACCGATCTTCGCCCAATCAGAACACATCGGTGTGTTGCGAGAGAAAGCACGACGGATTGCTGTTGGCAAGGCAGACGTGGAATATCCAACGCATTATATGAGTCATACATATACGTAGATGGGAAAAGCAGAAATAGATGAAATTCCAATGGTGATTGAAGTTTTCGGATGACCTGTCGGGGATGTAGCGGTATGTCTTTGGTGCAACCAAACCTTTCGTTACAATGTACTTGCCACCTACTGTTGCACCACTGACGATATATAGAAAATAATTTTCAGCTGAGTAAATTGAAGCGATTTTCAGTCAAAATGGCTGCATTATATAGTCTGGGTATAGATGTTAGGTTTCCATCAATTTGGCTATGAAGTTATATTCTCTTGTGATGTCGTGCGGTACACCACTGATTCAGAATAAGTGTGCGCTATGAAGTAAGCCTAATGAAATGCGCTTCACGGGATAGAAGATAAATGAAATTTGAACTCTTTTATGGATGGCTATGGTTTTGCACTCCCCGAATGCAGAAAAAATTGTATTTGGTGCCAAATTAGACACGAATCACACCGTGACTCTTCTATAAAAGGTACATGTTGAAATATTAGTCCGGGAGCTAGCGTGAAGTTGTGCAGGGAACGAGGTAGTACATAAAACTTTCACATAGCATAGTACACATCTAACCTACTGCAAAATTCGCGTCTGCCGGATCAGATCATTTGCTTTTCAGAAATAGAGATGATAACAAAATCCTATGTATTTCCAATGGTAAAATTGTGATATCTAAGGTATTGACTCCATTTTTTCGAATTTTTGCTCATAAAAAATGTACAAGTTGGCATTTTGTTGAATTGGTTAATATAGAAATCATCTACAGATCGTGATCTTTCAAATGAGCTATCATTCAGTGACAGAGGATGAAGCAAAGTGTGCAAGCAGACACTTTTCGTTCGTGTAACTGCAAATTTTAACATAGAAATTTCAGGAAAATTGTTGATATACTTTAACGAAAAGTGTCTGTTTGTACACTTTACTTCATCCTCTGTCACTGAATGATAGCTCATTTGAAAGATCACGATCTGTAGATGATTTCTATAATAACCAATTCAACAAAATTCTAACTTGTACATTTTTTATGAGAAAAATTCGAAAAAATGGAGTCAATACCTCAGATGTCACAATTTTACCATTGGAAATACATAGGATTTTGTTATCATCTCTATTTCTGAAAAGCAAATGATCTGATCCGGCAGACGCGAATTTTTGCAGTAGGTTAGATGTGTACTATGCTATGTGAAAGTTTTATGTACTACCTCGTTCCCTGCACAACTTCACGCTAGTTCCCGGACTATATACAGAAGTCAAGAGTCCAGTTCGAAAGCTCACTTTTCTATTGAAACACATATTCAAATGTTTACAATCCATGATAACATATATATTTAGATCAGATAAACATCACAACTCGCCCTTTCTTTCGAAAAGAGTCCAATCACTAATGGAGAAGACAGCAAAGAGGCTGAAAAGGTGAACACTCATAAATCAATCACTTAGTGAGAATCACACCATCAATATACACAGCGATGTCGCTCGATTAATGAGACTCACTATCACTGTCGACATAAATGTCACTCGAGGTCATCTCAAAGTCTCGGAAGCGCGACGGCGCCCTGCGGCTCCTCTGTGGTCTTGGATTTCTTCTCTCCTGATTTCGCGTTTCACCAGTCCTTCCTGTCTCTGGTCGGTCTTCACTTCTTGCACCTTCCTCGTTTACTCGATCCCATCTCCTTTCGACGGTCGGCGATGGCCGTTCACTATCGGGTATGATCCGTTCTTCCACCTCCTCCGTTTTAGTTTCCGACATCATACGATTCTTGACAGGCAAAGGTGGTAACCTAGCAGTCGATTCATTCTTAATCCTACCCCCTTCCTTAACTATGACTGTATGTCTATCAACTTGGCTAACAACTTCAGCTGTAGTTCCTGGTGCCTCAAGTTTCTTGACTACTGGGGATCTGACAAGTACTTCTGAGCCGGGAGGGAATTGCCTATTTTCATAACGTCTATGTGCATCTGCTCTATGCCTACGCTTAGCAATGTTCTGGGCGGCAGAACCGAAGGGCTGCGGAGAAAGGTATCGGTCGCTAAGGGGTGGGAGTGAGAGGTCCTTGACTCTAAAGGCTAAAAAAGCTCGCTAGGTGTGTACCCTGTTGTTGCATGTATGTCATTTCTTATTGCCATTAAGGCGGTCGGCAAAACATGTCTCCAGCTACTGCTTTCCAATTTTTGTTCGAGTAACAAACATTTAAGCTTCTTCTGTAGCGTCCCGTTAAACCTTTCGCACAAACCGTTTGAGCTAGGCCTGTAAGTATTCGTAAATAATTTCTTAACTCCGAAATTGCGTAAATAGTTAAAAAATTCCTTGCTTCTGTATTGTGTGCCATTATCAGACAGGATAGAGTCAGGAAACCCATACCGTGAGAAGAAATCCCGAAATTTATCAATAAGCGTTCGTGCAGACATATCCCTCACTGGGTAGGCCTCAGGAAACCTAGAGAAAGTGTCCATGATTACCAAAATATATTGATAACCTCCATCTGATGGAAGTGGTCCAATGTAATCTGTTGCAATCATTTGAAGAGAGGCATCTAAAAGGTATGGCTTCAGCTGCGCGTTCACGAACTTAGGCTTAATCATTGAACATATTCTACAATGTTGGACAAAGTGTCGCACGTCTTGCCGGAGGTTTGGCCAAAAATATGTGCTCGTCGCCTTCTGTATCATGTTCTCTATCCCCTGGTATCCATAATGCAGTGCTGTCAAGAGTTGAGTTCGTTTCCGGGGAGGAATTAGGAGTTTGTCTTTCACGCAAATAATTCCATTCTTGATTGATAAATCATTCTTACAACACCAGAGTTGCTGGGACACTCCATTTGGTTGGCGACTGTCATTTCTATCAATTGCTTTGAAAAGAATCTTGATTCTGGGTCATCTTTCTGGGCCCTTCTGATAACATCAACCTCGACCGAAACTTCTCCATCTTCATCTACCTCGGCAATCGAATAAACTCGTGATAACGCATCCGCTACAACATTTTCTTTCCCTGGGATGTATTTAGCATCATAGTCAAACTCAGAAACCAACACTCTCCATCTATGAACTTTGGAACTGACGCTATCTGCTTGTAAAAGGTATTTCAAGGTTGGTGATCTGCTAACACCGTGAATCTTTTCCCAACTAAGAAAGATCTCAGTTTCTGCATGGCCCATACACTCGCGAACGTCTCCTTATCGATAGTACTCCAACGTGTCTCTGTCTCGGTGAGCTTCTTCGATGCGAATGAAACTGGCTGTCCCGCTTTGGTCATGAGGCAAGCCCCTACACAATCATTTGATGCATCTGTGCTCAACACTAATTCCTCTTCAGACCTCGGGAGGACCAGAACGCCATCAGACAATTGATCTTTGAGTTTATTAAATGCTAGTAACGTCGCATCTGTCCATGTGATTTCTTTTCCTGATGCCAAATAGTGCAAATCTTTAGAAATTGAGGCAAAGTCTCGGACGTAATTTCGGAAATAATTGCACATTCCCAGGAAACGCTGTAACTCTTTCGGAGTTTTCGGCGTTGGGAACTGCCTTATGGTTGTCGTCCTTTCTGGATCGGGTGTAATTTTCCCGTCACTGATCTTATGGCCTAGGTATGATACACTGCTTTTATGGAAAGAGCATTTCTGTATGTTCAAGCTTAAATTGCTATCTTGAATTCTTCGTAAAACGTCGGATAATGCCTTATCGTGATCTGCCTTATTCTTGGCGTGAATGAGGATATCATCAACATATACTGACACACCTGTTATATCGTGGAAGAGTTCATGCATTACACGCGTGCAGTAACTTGCGGCATTTTTGGCGGTAGTCTCCGAAACTGGTATAAATTGCCGACCGCATAAAATGCGGTTTTCTCCTTATCTGATGGGTGTAGCGGCAGTTGGTAATAGAACTGTGAAAAGTCAAGTGTAGAGAACACACAACAACCTTCTAAACGCTGCAAAAGTTCCTGTACATTTGGAATCGGGTAAGCATCACCTTTAGTCAGGCTATTCACCGGCCTATAATCAATAGCCATTCGATAGCCACCTGAGCGCTTAGGGACAATAACCGGGACATGCCTCCAAGGGGACCTAGATGCCTCGATGATACCGGCTTCCAATAGCTGTTTCACCTGTTCCTTGCATATTTGATAGTTCCGAGGGCTCATGGACCTTGCTTTGCACTTATGTGGGAGCGATTCTGGACTGACCTCAATGACTGGAGACGGCTCTTTTGTATAACAAGCTCTGCCAAGTGGCTTATCAAAAGCATCTGGAAACTCAGACAAGGTTTTTGGCAACAAAGTCAGAATCAAATCAGGTCCTTCTTCATTTAGCTGGATTGATCTGAACCTTCCAAGTAAATTCATTCCTATCAAACAGTCACAAGGTAGGCCTACTGACGAAGGTACAACATAAAACAAGATTTCAATACAAATTCCGCCTATTTTCAGAGGGCCGCTAATGGCTTTATCTAACTTCAAAATTCTGTCGTCAGGCAGAAGAGCCTGATGTCTAGCCTTTCGAATTCCCTTCTGAAGTCCTGCCTGATTTACAAACTCTTGTGACAATAAAGATATCGTGGCACCTGTGTCCACTATGCCCCAAACAGATATATCATAAAATTGGCATCAAACTTCCTTCAG
The DNA here is from genome assembly GCA_907163375.1 of Prostheceraeus crozeri. NCBI lineage: Eukaryota > Metazoa > Platyhelminthes > Polycladida > Euryleptidae > Prostheceraeus > Prostheceraeus crozeri. Next base: position 35,481 of record CAJQUW010016530.1, on the reverse strand, counting down.
CTCTCCTCTCTCAATGTCATCCAAATCCGAAATAATAAAAAGAGAGGAAATACGACTAGTCCCTGGACTGGAATCTCTCTTTTGCTGTTGCATGCGCAACAACTTAAAGCAGTTCCTCTTAATGTGACCGGGTCGCCGGCAGTATTTACAGATGATTCTCTGGTCTTGTTCACTTCGGCGTGGCGAACTAAATCTAACACTTCGCCTAAAGTCACTGGACAACCTATTCTGTGGTGACTTACTGCGGGATCTAATAGCAAGAATTCCAGAATTTTTCGGCGCATGCTCAGTTGGCTTATCTCTAGATTTCATTCCTCTATCTTGTCACTGGTACTTTCAAACGTGATTGCATGTGTAACTGCCTGGTCCAATGTCAGGATGTTAATCGACAAAAGTCTCCGACGAAGTTCATCCGAATTGATTCCTAGTATCAACTGGTCCTTTATATTTTGGTTAACTACGGTATCAATTGTCTTGTTTTCAAAATCGCATTTTTTCGCGACAATATGCAACTCATTCACGAACGACGTGAACGTACCGGTACCTTTCTCAAGCTTCCTAAAACGATACCTCTCGTAAGTAAGATTGCACTTGGGAACAAAATATGAGTTCAACGCATCTATAAGATTTCCATATGGATCTGTGCTAACATCATATGTTAACCCCGCGATTACTCTAACGGCATCTTCCCTGATGCAATTAAGAAGCAACGAGTGTTTCTGTGGAGAATCCAACTTACAACTTATTTCTACTACACTGAGGTAGTTCTTGAAATTGTCTATCCAACGCTGAAACTCATCTGGTGAACCTGATACTGACAGATCCTTTGGAGGTTTGCCTAAAACTGACATTTTCGAAAACCGGCTGAAGTTATGTCCTTCCTCATGAACAAATAATTCAATAATTCTATGTATATATATATATATATATATATATATATATATATATATATCCTATATGTAAATCAATTGTGCAGTCAGAAAATATATTCCTGCACGTGACGCCACTGTGACTCTTCTATAAAAGGTACATGTTGAAATATATAGAAGTCAAGAGTCCAGTTTGAAAGCTCACTTTTCTATTGAAACACATATTCAAATGTTTACAATCCATGATAACATATATATTTAGCTCAGATAAACATCACACACACGAATAGATGATAGAAGTCGAAGCGCATTGTGTTAGCCTGCATCACTGACACAAAATCTTAGAGACAGAACGAATTCGTATGCTAATATCTATTACAACCTCAATGAATGAATACTGAAACTTTTTCATCATATCCTATACTAATATCACCGCACCTTGCTGCTGATGTACCGGATTCACTGAGAATTTTGATGTGTCTCAATCTGGACACGTTGCACCACCGAGCACGACAGGTCGCTTACATAATAGTAAGCATTGAAAAGAGCTCAAGACTTCGCACACGCCTAAAATCTGGTTACATTACGGAATCCTCTATTTTGATAATACCGTGCAGTTGAAATAAATAATATTGAAAAATGCCTTCGGGACACAAAATTTTCTGTGGAACGACCCATGTCCTGTCTACTTCATGCGCAAGGAATAAAAGAGATATTCTGTTAGAGCCTCGTTTACATCTTGATCAGCTTCAAATAAGCCTATAGGTTAATGATTGATTGCAATTTACACCTAAGCAAAATTACTATGAAGAACGACCAACTGTCTCATAAGTCACCATGTATTGTTGTGAAACTACACTTTACAGCAGTCGCAGACTAGCGAACAAATACCGCTCAGATCAGATCCAGTCACAATAGAATGATGACGTCAGTCACGTCATAACATCACCCCATACCCAGAAAAAAATATACTGGTAGCTTTTTTGAAATAAAGATATGTATCACCACTCACCAAATCACTCTACAGTTTTTGAAATGCAATACTCGACCATCGACTAACTTTAACAATTGCTCAGACAAACGAGAAATAACACGTACAGGAGGTAGATACATGGAATCTAGAGCAGAACGTCTGAAATTTTTGGGACAAGCAAACTTAGGACACTTTTTCTGACTTGGAGAAAAATCATGATGATGATCTGGCCACTCAATAGGAATAGTTGGTTCACGTCCATACAAAAATTGATAAGGGGACACTCCTGTTGAGACTGAAATGGTTCTATTGTGATGCCAAATAGATTCCTGCAAGCAGTTGTACCAAGATCCCGTAAGACAACGAATTCGATCCTTGAGCTCACGATGTAGACGTTCACAGATCGCGTTCCCTTGAGGATGATAAATGGTAGTACGCTTGTGCTTGAAATTGAATTTTTTGGATAGCTCGTTGAAAAGCTGGGAGATGAACTGGGTTCCGCGATCGGAAAGGAAGTATCGAGGGGGACCAAAACGATGAATCCAGCTCCGAATAAGGGCAGCGACAACAGTCTCCGCAGAAATGTTTGGCAAAGCAACCGCTTCGGCCCAAAGTAGCTTCGGCCCATCTACTAGCATTGTCTATCATAGTAAGGATGTAACGAGAATTGTTTGTCGTCGTTCTCAGAGGTCCAACAAGATCAATAGAGACAACTTCAAAAGGCTGAATGTTTTCTGCTGGTATAGAGCCTGCTTTGCATTGAGAGCCGTAAGACTTCTGCTGTGCGCATGTGGTGCAGCTGTTGATGAATCTGCGGATCTTGCTATACATGCCGGGAAACCACAATCCATTACTCAAAATAGAGAACTTGGTTTTCAGAATTCCCAGATGACCGTACTGGTGATGACTTTTGATCAGTTGTTGTTCTTCATCTTCAGGAACTCGCTTTCGCATGTTGTTGGTCGAGGTAGACGAGATTGCTAAACTCTGAGCAGGCTGTTCATCCAAAGAAATATCACGTGACAAAAAATCAGCAGCAACATTGTCTTTGCCTTGTATGTGTTTCAGCTCAAAATCAAACTCTTCCAACGTTTGTAGATATCGCGCATGACGACCATTAGCAGGATTCGATTTCACCATTGCCAATAGGGGCTTGTGATCAGTCTGACACACAAATCGCCTTCCCAATAGGTATTGTTTGAATTTCTTTATGCCCCATGTCAATGCAAGAAATTCCCGATCCGTTGCAGAATACTTTCTTTCAGTTGAATTTAGCGATCTGCTGGCATAGGAAACAGGACCATCTTCTTGTTCGAGAATAGCTCCCAAAGAAGTAGCGCTGGCATCTGTGCTCAAAACAAAATTGGCATTGAAATTTGGGAACTGTAAGCTGTTTTCTGCAGTCAAAATATCTTTAATCTTCTGTAATGCTGAGTCACAATCATTATTCCAACAAAATGGCTTTGAAATGTCTACTGCGCAAAATAGGTTCAAGAATATAAGACAGATTAGGGATAAATCGTGCAAGGTAATTCACAAATCCACAGAGTCTCTCAACATCCTTATTGCATTTCGGACGACTAATCTTTCGAATAGAATTGACTTTTTCAGGATCTGGTTTGATGCCATTCACACCAATGACCATTCCCAAGTACAAAATTTCATTATAAGCAAACTTGCACTTAGAAATCTTCAGCTTCAAATTATGTTCTCGAAATCGCGTAAATACGTTCTGATAGAGTTCAAATGGTCACTGAAGTCCTTATTAGCAATGATCACATCATCGATATAGGGAAGAACGCCCGTATCACGCAGAACAATTTGCATCATACGCTGGAACAATGCAGGAGCATTCTTGAGCCCGAATGGTAACTTCTCAAATTCTAGCAACTGATGGTTAATGACAAAGGCAGTCTTCTCCTTGCTAGATTCTTCAAGGTCGACTTGGTAGTAGCCACTAGCGAGATCCAATGACGTATAGTATGTGCAATCACCCAAATCAGCTAAAATATCATCGATGATTGGAATAGGGAAACAATCAGAACGAGTAATGGAGTTGAGTTTACGAAAGTCTACAATAAGACGTAATCTACCCTGCTTCTTTCGAATGAAGAAAATGGGATTTGAGCAGGGAGATGAGCTTTTTCGAACAATACCATTTTCAATGAGCTCTTGTACTGTCAGATTTGCTTCGTCTTTGTAAGCATGAGGAATCGGATACTGTTTAGATTTGAAAGGTTTATCGTTACCAGTGTCAATTTCGTGTTTCATAACTTTGCAGTTGCCTACATCATACTCCTGGGTAGAAAAAATATCATGAAATGACTTGATCAATTTCTGTAGTTGCTCGCTCTGCTTCTTACTTAAGCTTTGATTAATGTTGGGATCAAATTCACCTTGAAGGGCCGCTGACGAAAAATTAGCCATCACACCGAGTGGAACTAAAGCGTCAGTACCAAGAATTACACGAAATGGGCAATTATCTAGAACCCAAAATTTGATTGTACATAATCTTCCACCAAACTCAATAGTTTTGTAAACGTAATCAGTTATGCGATGCATAATACCCGTAAATGAAGATACAATGTTCATTCCACGAAAAAATCTCAAAATTACACTTCGTAGCTAACTTTCTATTTATAAATGAACAGGAACTTCCTGTGTCAAACAAAGCACTCACAATTTTGGTGTCTAAAAGGACATCACGACAAGATATCATAGCTGAATTCACAACACCGCTGAAAACAGCTCCACCTAGTTTTTTTCTGCTCGACAATATTTAGCAATGTGTCCTTTTTGCTTACACAGATTGCATACACGCAACTTGAAACAGTTTCTTTTCAAATGACCCTGCTTATGGCAAAAGTCACAAATCAAAATGTTAGTGGCTGCACATACAGACTCACTTTCCACAGTGGATGGATTGTTCTCGGGAAATTGCACAATAAAATTCGCCATGTCGCGAGAAGTCGCAGTAGGATTAGCATTCATCCAAACAACCAAGGAGTTTCTGAGATCCATAGGTAAAGAATTGAACAAGCGTTGTTTCACAGCATCATCACTTAAATTCAAGTACAACGATAGTTTCATCAAACGAGATTGATTAGCAACAGCATCACTTGGCGTCAATGTTCTCAAACTCTGAAATTCCAATTCGGGATTAGATGGTCTCGTTTGTCGAAAATACTCAGCTTCAATTGCATCCAAGGCAGTTGTCAATGTAGTGCGTTTATCATTGAATTTTGGTAGGACAGGATTTAATATACCATCGTCGATACATACAGGTAGAATTGCTAACTTGTCCTCGTCCGCAATATGCTTTTCTGAACACCATGCCAAAAATTTCACTTTAAAAACATCAAATGTAATCGTTTCCGTCGTGAGGTACGGTTTCATCGTCGCCAATATGAAGAACGACCAACTGTCTCATAAGTCACCATGTATTGTTGTGAAACTACACTTTACAGCAGTCGCAGACTAGCGAACAAATACCGCTCAGATCAGATCCAGTCACAATAGAATGATGACGTCAGTCACGTCATAACAATTACATCACAAAGTCATGAATCAAAGTGAATCAAAGTGATTTGATCTACATGTAAGTGATTTATAGAAAGCCAATATTTTCAATATATATACCGGTATAAGAAGGCGTGCAAATCAGCATCCATTCAGTTTTGCAGTAAAGCGTGCTTGCAACGGTCTTCCCCTCAGACGTCCTTGACTCGCCGAAGCTATTATTCGATCACTCAAAGTCATTTACTCATGTGTCATTTCTAGTTCTAGTTGATTCAAGTGAATGTCAATAATCATGATAATCCTCTCAGAATCCCCATAGAAGCGCTATGGGAGCTGTGCGGATGACCTCAGCACCCATACCCATGGCAACCCTCAGAAGACCAAGAGTGATTATTTAAATCACCTCGGTAAAAAAATTGATCAAACGCAACATTATTCGGAAAAGTACGTTCTCAAATCAACTGACCTTTTTGTTAGTCCATGGTTATTGATTTCCCGTTATTAGCGTTAAGATTTTTCAAGAAATGCAATCGATTGTGTTGAAGTTGAACATTTTGCAGTGTAACGGCCAAGGTCGATTATTTGTATCACTTTCACAAATTGAAAGACATTTTTAGACTCTTATTCATTCAAATAGAGAAGCGTCTGAGGGATCTAACTGGCTTGTCAACGGCTCAGTTGCTACTATACTTTGCTTTGGCAAGGCTGACAGAACATCAGAATCTTTGTAGGCTGGAACGGGAGCAAATCGAAGTCAATAGAATGCGCCGCTGTATGAGCTGAAGGGAGGTCGACCCGAAACTGCACTCCAACCTCCAATTTCTGCACCGAATGCAATGAATCTGTTTTTGGGAGGCACAGCGAAATCGACAAACAGACAGTAGTGTGCTGCAAGAGCCAGAGCGAATGACTACAATATTCTGTTATTCCTGTATGTAGGCCTACAGTCTACGGGAAAGATAATCTGCACGGATTGAAGAACTATCTATTGAAATTACATGTATATTCAATAAATGTGTAGGCCTACATTTGGAATATCATGTCTTCTTGATAACAAGAACTATCAAGTTAATGCCAAGTACTTAACATGCATTGAAATTATCAAATGTGTCAAAGAGATAGGAACTATGTACAGGCCTATACCTATTATATAGCATCTCATCAGATATCTGTTCTGGCTTTACAGAGGTTCTAAGTTGGTTTGAGCTCATGGACTCCTAGATATATAACAACTCGACTGTCAGCCAAGTAAATTTCAAAATTTCAAATACATCAGAGTCTAAGATTTATGTTTATCAGCTAGTTTGCTACAAATTAGTTGATAAAATGTGAGAGTGGTAAAGTAAATACTGCGCTCATGATTGCAACAGTATGTAAAGATAAAAGAGATCATGAAAAAGAAAATTCCTATAGGAATCCATTCAAACAAGAAATCCCAGAATACGATGGCGAAGTGTTGCAAAAAATGAGCTACCAGCATATTTTAATGATATTCGCAATCAACAGAGATGAAGTGCTTTGGTTCGCACATTTGACCCAATGCTCCAAAGCTTGTCGAAGGAAAATGTAATTATGAAACATGAAACAGCCTTCTGAAATTACTGTAGTGGGGAAAATTGACGAGTGATTGGATACCAGCTCGTCAATAGGATGCCAAGGCATGAAGGAGCGTTAACAAAATGCTCAGATAATCTGTGATGAAATATGCCTATTTTATGAAGAGATAACAAAGGCATCAAGTTACCGGTTGTAATTTTCCAATGAGGTATTGGCATTCTGAATTCGCGACTTTGTTATATACCTATCATTCAATAGAACAATATGCTATTTAAAGGAATACAAAATTATACTTTTACCAGATATCAACGGTTTCGATCACTTCTCGAAAAATGTTGAACTGCGATATCCATTTAATTGAAGCCAATCATTGTGTGACTGACACTTGTATGTTTTCAATGTCCAAAAACGTGACTCGTGCGAAGTGTTCTTTAGAGCATGCTGATTAAAATTCGAAGAATTGAGGAAAATGGCTGGCTAATTCTAGTTAAAAAAGTGGTTGCTTTTTTAAGATGTAGCAAATGTCACACACATTTTAATCTGAACCTATGATATTAGCCTTCTATCTTGAATCCAAAAGTACAGAGGACACAATATTTCACGCACAACCTGCGTGCAATCAGGTAAATGAGAAAGAGCATTCTTTCCGCATTCCAGTAGTGCATTAGCGGAATCATATTTCCAATAAAACTTTTGATTGATTCTTCTGACTATACAACATTCAAAATTATTCGAACAATGGGCATGAGGTCTTACAAATGATATATGAAATCTGCTGCAAAGGAGTCGAATAAACTATGGTAGAATTCATTCAAAAATTAAATTGCAAGGACGACGCTTCTTCATAATGAAATACATTTTATGAAATGATAAAGGCATTGCTGATCTGCCCAGTGCACTGTGATTTCTAGCATGATAGGCCTACACTATACTGTAGGGAATACAGAATTGTCATATAGAGTTGGATTTCAAAGCTCTGAAATTTTCTTCTATTCTTTTGAAACCATTATTTTTTGTCTATGGTGCGATAGACAATCCTATGTGCCACACAAAATGCTAACATGCGATTCATACATGTAGGGTCTACAGGTAATTTTCAATACAATGCATTTTTCACACCTTTGAATTTCTCTTTGTACATTAGGCCTCCATCGCGTAATATTGTGAGAATTGTATGGCTGAACATCTGGCTCAAGAAATAAAATACAAATATTTAACTTCAAAAGAGCGATCTTAAAATTGATGCCTTAGAAAAATGTTTGGAGTGCATATGCCTGCGTTATTAGATCTAACCTCGAATATTTGCCAAATACACAGCTTAAGTGAGGAAATATACTCTTGATATAGAATATTTGCCATTGCTGCCCAAAATGTAAATTTTACTTATCATGCACTTCTCAATCAAAGAAAACGCCGATTGTTTCATAACATAATGTACAACAGATTGGCCCTCTGATGTACATTTTGGCTGACAGTCCAGGTGTTATATACTCAAGGAAAAAATAAAGTACCCGGTTAGACATTTAACTCTATTTCGAAAACAACAAGACAATATGCACTACTTGTGCTTCAGAGTCGATCACAGAAACAATATCAATACGCGTATAAAGTCACGAAAGGCGTACTAGTACATAGAAAACAGTCAAAATCTCGTAAAATCACCTTCAGCATCCAGTACTGCTTCTACGCGATCACGCATTGAACTGATAAGAGAAGCTCGATAATTGACATCATCCATCAGTTCATTCCAAATGACATCAAGCGTAGCAAAGAGTTGGTCACTGTCTTCTGGGTCCTCATATTCTCTTTGGAGTTTCAGTTCCATTTGTGCCCACACGTGTTCGATGGGATTCATGTCGGGACTAAATGCAGGCCAGTCTAAGGTAGGGATTCCATTGTGTTGAAGGAACAGTTTCGTCCGGTTCACCGAATGTATCGGTGCATTGTCTTGCTGGAAGATGCCACCTGCTTGAGTGATTGTATTCCATACTGGAAGAAGATTACCTTCAAGGATGTCGATGTACTTTTGGGCATCCAATCTCTCTTGAATTCTCACCAGGCTCGTATGTCCATTACTTGAGAATGCACCCCACACCATTACATGCGCGACAGATCTGTTCGGAGTACGGCAGACGTAGCGATCCGTGTACCGATCTCCTATCGATCGACGGACATACTGTACTCGTGACTGACCCAAGCAGAATTTCGATTCGTCAGAAAACACCACTTTCTTCCACCTCGTCAAAGTCCACGATGACTTTTCTGTAGCCCATTCCAATCTGCGATGTTCATGATCTGCTGTCAAGGCTGTCTTTCTAGCTGGTGTAAATGCCTTGAAACCACCGCTCAGCAATCGATTTGTTACGGTCCTTCTGGTGCATTCTAGATTTAAGTTTTGCTTAATTACTCTGGCAGAGCAAAAAGGATGGTTCGAAGAGAAAGTTAAAATTTCCTCGTCACCTTCTTCAGTTGTACTTTTCCTACGGCCACAAGAAGCTCGATTGGTTGCTTTAGCATCTCCACCAGCTGATAGCCTCTGTAGGTACTTTCTGACTGTGTTCTCTGATATCTCGAGGCACTCAGCAATTTTAGGTCTTGAAAAAATCGCATGAAACTTTAAGGCGTAGATTTGACCTCTCTGGAATTCAGTCAAATCACATCCACGTGTCGCCATGACTAATTTGCTAATGCTACGATACTGTCAATGATTGTGGTGTATGTAGCTAGCGGATTGAACAGAGTACAGCTCGGTATGCATGAAAGAACAATGAATGGAATCACAGCATTAGGCCTCAGTTACACTGAAAGCAAAGCAAACACGAGCGTCCCAAGCGTCTCGAGTAACCGCATGTCCACAAGCTATCAATCGCTCTAGTTTGCTTTGCGTGGATTATGGAAGTCTACAAATGCTGCAATGATGACTTTGTATTTGCTGCAAAACGCTTGGAAAAGCTCGCTGTGTGGTTGAGGCCTAATGGTTTGACTATTGATTAACTTCTAAAGTTCATATTTCACACCAACGAGTAGAAAAAAATGACTGAAATGATAAATTTGTCACTGTTAACATAACTTTTTCCACCGGGTACTTTATTTTTTCCTTGAGTGTATCTAGGAGTCCATGTTTGAGCTATGTATCGTGAAATGCTATGATTAGTAAGAGAGGATAACGAGCTATGTACAGTATGTAATGACGGGAGCATAGAAATTAACAGTACCATAGAAACTCCTAGAATGGAAATTGCATGAAAATTATGGCACACGCCGGGGAACTAAGTTGGGGCAACAGGCAAACTGTGCGAGCTGGTTTCCATGTTTTCTTGTTTGTATTTATATTTATCAAGCCAATTTGTGATCTTGATTCCTGCCCCTTGTCCAAGGATCATGTACACAAAAGCAATAATGAGTTTACAAAATACTGCGGTGACAAGATGAAAAAGAAGAAAATCCATTTAAATGTTCTGTACGTTCATCATTTTGAAATATCGCTCCTATGATCTACCAAGAGTATAATAAGTCACATATGCAACTTGCAATGTCAATTTACAGAACATGCATTGATTCAGCTTGAAATCAGAGGTCAAGAAACTTCAGAGTATTCATTTTACTTTAAAGAGCTTCCCTGTTCACTATACTCGTATTTGAACAATTTTCAAAATGTTTGCATGCTTTCGAATATCAGCTTCCAAAACATCATCACACTACATCACATGTGTCATTTAATGATTAATTGAAAAGTTCCAGCGACTTTGAGAAATTACTGTCGGTGAAGAAGCTTTCAATGTGTTTATTCGACAAAAGCGCTAGGTTTCTTAACCACATGAATGAGAAATCATCCAATAATTAGAATTTTTATCTATTGAATTCTTGAGATATTCTTACAACCAGTGCACCGCCCACTTTCAATTATGACTTTGAGAACCAATTTTTAATTCGAATTTTGAAAAATAGTTGTCAATGACTGATGCAAATCGACACAATATACCAACCCAGGGAATAGTAGGCTATACCACATGAAACAATGCCACCAAGAGCTTTTGAACGTTTTTGAAAGTGGTCGGCGACTAGGAATGATATATAAGGGAAGGCTTGAATTTGGACGGGGTCGACAGCTGGAGATCCACAGAGGGGCGACGTACGTGGCTAGCAGAAGGTTTACATCTACGGGTGGTGGTAAGATCTTCGACTAGTCGCTGATTAACTCTTTTAGATGTTTTTGGGGAGTAAAGTGTGGGAAAGCAATTTCTGTAAAGTCAACTCACATTTGCAAGAGCTTATTAATATCCAAAAGCATGAGAGACTAAAAGAGAAAGAATAGCATCAAGTTTGAAAGTAAAAGAATAAAATTTTATTCGATGAGATCACGACTTTTGTAATTTAGATTTTTAACAGGGATAGAGTGATAAAAAAGTTGTAGCAATTAATCATATACCGGGTAGACACGTTTATATTTTCATAACAACAGAATACTCAGAATGTCTTAAAATATAACATTAACTTTCCTTCCATTTTCATGCATCCCTGTCTATATAGCTAAACGCATTTAGATTTGGTGAGCCTCTTAATGTAGGTCAACACAAACATTTTGAGCAACTTTATCCACATTCAACCACATTCACACATACATTGCCGATTAGACGCATGACAAAAGCACATGCACATCATAGGAAATGACCTGAAGACATTCCATGCCAAAAACTATGACTCTGGGCTTAGTGCTTTTCGTTTAATCAGAGAAAACATACAACATTTCATTTTAGCTAAAAACTGCAATCTCCATCCCATTGGATTTAGATGTGTTTTTTTATCTTGTCTGACAAGAAGAGGAACTTACTAGAACTCGGTAGACGTGACAATTTGTAGTAGGCATAGGGTGAACATCATTCCGTGAAAGTCTCACTTTCGGCCTCGTTCCCTTCAGAAACTCGTTCTGGCTGCCGGACTATCAGCATACAATGACTATTTTTATATCAGAAGATTCAGTTTTGCGGAGATTACGTTCCTGTGGTCTAAAAAATTATTTGATCACTTTTTGGGAGTCTAAATTTTTGCGAATTATTTCTGTGATTGTAAGCTAGCGATTTGGAGCCTTATTAGTAGCATGAAGCGTATCAGCTATCAAAAGGACTGAAAGTAAGTTAACAAATATATTAATTTAACCGAACATTAAACTGATTATCAAGGAAATTTCATGAACCACCTTCTAGCGCAAGGCTTCATACATAGATTCAGTTCTTTAATTTTGTGCTTCTTTAGTCATATTTCAAGCTTTTTATTCAATTTTCATCGGTATGATTTTATAATTCGCTAAATGCATGTTTCATTTATTGTATCTAATACGTGGACCCATTTTCATCTTTCAAGTTGAATTTGATAATGGTCTTTAATATTTTGCTCTCTCCGTGGCAGGCAGTTTGTGATATAATTGCGCTTAATTAAAGTCTTATCGAAAAAGGCTGTGCCTTAAAATGATACCAAGTAAATTATCTAAATTGCTAATTTGACAAACGTCTCCTCCTATGTAATTCATCTAATTGCCAATTTAACAAACATTTCCTCTTCAAGGTTGTTATGACACAGTTAATTTGTAAAATGATATTATATTATTGTTTCTTCTGTATTGGTATCATTATCAACTCCTGAGATGTGTTCTATATAAATCTCTAATCTGATAATTTGCAATATCAGCACGGAAATTGTTGATTCTATCTATCCATTTCTAGGACTTTTTCTGTCGATTATCAAAATTGATATCACAAACTCAAACTGTTGATGTTGGTTAATATCAACTGACTCAGATACTGATGTTCAATTATGCAATAAAGCTACTTTGTTGTCTAGTGTCGGTTGATAATATCGTTATAGCTAGCTTTTTAGGTATACACTACTGCTTTTATTGACTGGTAGATAAGCTAGTGATGTACGGCTATAATCATGGTTACGGTTAACCGCTGCAACCGCGGTTAATGGCCGGCTACGATCGGTTACGGTTAACGTGATCAACAAATATGGTTAATCATGGTCACATTTTCAATTGGAATATATTTTGCTCTTATTTGTTTCACTTTGGAACTTTAAATGAGTGACAATTGAATGTTGTCTAGGGGTTAAACAAAACAAGATACTTAACGAAATCTGAATAATGTCAGAATCATAATAGTATCATAAAAATTAATTGTGCAAGTACGTTAGGTTTGCGCATTTGTCGTAAAATTAGAGGCTCGGTTGGATGGCTGCGTCGACAAGTAGACGACTTATAACATGATATATTACATAATTGGCTGCAAGTTCTAATATTAGCTATTGCTATGTGTGTACGTACACAATATCAAAGTTAATAACAATCCGAAACTTTAGCGCTCGATACCCGCATCGTGGCTTTCCATCTACCACGACTTTTCATAATTTACATTCAGGCCACCTTAATGGAATGTTTTCATGCACATGTAGGTTTGGACTTCGAACTATGATTAGGAGGAGAGGTCAAATCTTTCTTATGTAATCACATGTAGGCCTCTATGATGTAGGCCATCCTATGCAGCAACGTACCCTACACTATCTAAAGGTATAATCATTAGTCAGGCTGCCGTGATTAAAGCTCCTGTCAAATGAAAGAAAGAATAGCTTAATCATATAGTGTACCACAGGTTAATAGAACATGTGCTTATAGGGCTACATGATTCGCATTTGTAACATTTGCAAAGCTCCTGTCTTTCACTACTAAACTGCCTTAATCCCGATTTCTTTTAAAAGATGAAGTTTTGTATGATGATAGTTAGGTAAGGTAAACCAAACTGGCCAGACCTATTAGGCTGATGTCAGTATTTTGTCGATAAGCGAAGCATATGCATAAGACTATTAAGCAAGTTGTACACTGTAAACTGTAGGTCACTAACTTAGGCACGAAGCCGAAATTTCGTGCCAGTTAGCGCCTAGTTAGTGTCTTTCTAGTGCCTCGAGGCACCAGTAGGCGCCACCAGGCACTAATAGGCACCAAACCAAATATTTGTTTGTCCAATGAAATCGGAAGAAAATCAATGGGCACGAACTCGGCAATGAACTTCGTGCCGACTCGTGCCTTGTGTTGGTTGGTTAGAATTGATGCCTAGATTTCGTGCCTAATTCAAGCGAAATTTTGTGCCCTAGAGTTTACCGTGTAGTTTATTACGATGACCAGTAGGTAGTGTATTGATTCAACGAGCCTATACGTTCAAATGATTAACAGTCGGATATACAATACATGTGTTTCTGAGGTTAATGGTAGATTACGGTCAAAAATCTAGCGGTTACGGTTTAAAATCCCACAGTTGCGGTTTGTTACGGTTACGGAAGTTTTCTGTCCGATCGGTTACGGTTCAGAAATCTATCTAACCGCACATCTCTAATATAGACCTCGCCTACGGCTCGGTTTACATCACGCCATACCTAGTCGATAAAAAGCAGTTATAAACCTCAAAAGCAAGCTATAGCTATGTATGATGAATCAATTCCTTGGCAATTTCTTCAAAACAGCAAAAATTTGCATACCGGTATTTCACATTTAGTCCTGGGTCTCAACTTGAGTTCATTTAATGAAATCGAAGCTGTATACACATTGAGTAGGTACACTGATCGACAGATCTTGCGAAAAATAGCCCTAACTTGCGGAAGACACTTGCGATTATGCTGAACTTTTCTTGTAAGACTTTCAAGATTCTGTACCCAAGATTTTTAGTTTTTTTTACAAGTCTGTTCAGATCATGAAGCAGATCAGTAAGATCAAGCGCAAGAACGTTCGGGAGATTTGTAAGATGGATAAGACCGTATAGATTTTATGCACGTCACGGTCTGAAGATCTTATAGAAGGATTGTAGGCGAAATAAGATATAAGATGCTCTATCCCTTAAAGCGCCTAATAACCTACCGTTCCTCTACAGCCGAATAGCTATAAAATACCACAAATTTCACTTACTTCAGCCTTTCCTGTTACAGATGTTGAACAGTCCAATAAGTCAACTGACTCCCAGATCATTCCGTTAAATATTTCATGACACAGGAATCCACTGACTATCGGTATATATAGATCATTGAAACTCATCACCACGCTGAAACGAAGCAAATACTTTCTTGAGGGTTTGTATAAATGAAAATTGACAAAATTTGGTAAAAATGAATGACATTGAACTTCAAGCAACGTTACTTTGAAGCCAGTGGATAAGATGCGCAACCGGACTCACTAACGAATTAGAGGCAATGCAAAGAAGTCTGAAAATGAACGCATTCAGAAACTCACGTTAGCTAATCCCATGTCTCCATGAAGTCCTTCAGAGATCCAAGTCGCAAAATTCACCATAGCGCATCCACTGAAAGTATTTGAATTGAGACTGTCATAGGATAAACATATTGAAAGTCAAAGCATAATAATTAATGCACAGCATCACAAGATGTGATTCAGAACATCCTCACATACCAAGATGAATTCATAAAATAGTCCAACTCTAGGCCTGCTGACATCTGAAAGTAGTAAATCATATTCAAAATTTGATAGCTATAATTTCAAGACACAATTACTCAAACTCACAATTGTCCAAGTTTTCCATTTTAACTTCAGAAATTCATTTCGTAATTTCTGAAGACATACAGTATCAAAGGACGTGAGACAGATAAAGTAATACCGAAAAATACCTGTATGACTGAATATTTGTTTACACATTGATGAGAATGAGTTTTGTATAATAGACATAATAATCTCAATTGAACAGGTTCTGAAACGCATCATTAACGTTTTTCTTCTCAGTTTCATTTCAAAGCATGCATGGTCGAATTTATGACATTCAATTCATAAAAATTTGACAAATAAAAATGAAGTTGTTGAAGGATTTATCAATCAAGACACGAATGATTTTCGTCTTTTTATGCTACTTCTTGATTCGAAGTGTCCTCTCTTCCAAAACACATGTTGATTAATTGCCTTTAAAATAATGAAATAAGATAGCTTGATAGCGACATGTAAACTTAGATTTCCAAATTAAATGTTCGTAAAATCAGCTAAGACAAACCTTTTCCATGTACCGGCCATCCTTCGACTAAACCCTACCACTTGCATTGTAGTCCTACTTAATAAAACTTGCGTTAACTTAATTAAGCCTATTCCAGAAAGTGTGATATTCTCGTTGCTGAATAAAGCATATTAAATAATAAGTAATAAAACATAGCCTTCAACACAAAAAATATTCCCCCAAGAATTTTTAGAGCCAATTCACCGTAAACATCACAATTCACACGTCTGCATGATGAGCTTCTGAGGCAGATTAAATATCATTCATACCAATTATGTGCAAGTGCAAGCCTTGAAACAGTGTATATCAATGATCCAATGATAATTCAAGCAGCCAATTTCAAGATTCAACGAATAAATAATTTCAAACAGATATTTTCATTTAATGATTTGAAACTTGGTTAACATCTAGCTCAAACACAGCATTAGACAATGAGCAATTCATCGGCATCGATACGTGTAACATCATGCAAGCAGGCATAGGCCTATGTTCCAGTCTGAGTTATGGCATGTTGCTCATTGCTAGGTGCATGTTGTTTGATATGAATAAACCAATTAGTATGTATAAATATACTGTATGCGTGTGTTTAGCATAAATAACCAAAGTCGCGTCTCCTACACACACAAGGAGGAACGTGTCTGAATAGCAGCGCTTGAAGTTGTCGCTTGACTGTCCTGCTCAAGTCACGATGCAAGATCCAAACGACAACTTTCGAAAAAAAACATCTTGAGGTTTGCTGATGATCTTGTGCACGACAGGCACAAGAAATGGGATTATATCTTACGATCGTAAGATTTTTGGCAGATTCGCAAGTATTTCGCAAGATTGTCTATTACTGTACTTAATTAATACTGAGTTGGTACTCTACCTAATATACTTACTCCATGAATAAGACGCTTATCAGAGTATGCAAGTAACTGAAGCTACATGTATTACATATTATATTCTTCTGCTATTCGATTGAAGTGGAATGCAATGAAAGCAATAATAGCAAAAAATTGATGATGATTTTGTTTTCTGTTGAACATTAATTTCATCTACAGATCAAAGAAGTAAGAGAAAAATATGTCTGTATGGGTGTTATGATCATGAGCTATTAAAACATCGGTTCCTAAAAGCTAAAACATCGTTGAATTACTTTTAAGTAAATGACATGCTTCAGCTTTGCAAAAACATATGCAGCATTGACGTGCACTTGAATTCGATATCGGAAAATCCAACTGTTCACGCTTCAGTGAGATTTGCGTGTATCACATGCACAAGATCATTTTCGTCGCTGAATTAGTTTGAGCAACATGAAAAAACTTGCAAGTAGGAAGGCACGATTACTATTCAATCGTAATATCTCCACTTGTTTCTTCTTCTTGCCAACAAAGTGAGTAATTGCAATATATTCTTCATGCAAATTTTCCATGAACTGTTGTGAAGTCGCAAATTTACCAAAAGTTAGAGAGTGGATGCTTTTCCCTTGTGATTAGGAATAAAATGACAAGAATGATGAATGCTCAGTCGGTATTAGGTAAATTTTGGAAAAAATCGATGCTATTTGGTGCATCGACTGAAAGATTGTGCACAGCCGTGAATAAAAAAAGAGGCAATAATGCTGAGTTGAGATGTCAAGTTCGAGAGAGAAAAGAAAATATAATATCATCTAATGATGAAAACGAAATTTACACGAAAGCTTGGACTAAATTCTTGAGCATATTCCTGGCCTAAAGACAGCGACAGATAGTTGACATTACGAAGAAATCACAGCATCAATTAAAATAATCGTCTGCCTCCCAAAAGAGCCAATAACGACACTCAGCAGATTTTTTTTTAAATGCATGTCAATTGATAGTGCTGCTCACAAATTGCAGCTTAGAAAATCAAAATGTTGACGGTAAATCCTTCACTTCCATTTCCATTTTTAAAACTTATTAGCGTTTCATAAATATCACAAAATATGAACATACCTCCGGATGCATGATGCCTATATTTTGAATTTAATAAGTTTAGCCAACTTCATGCCTGATAATTTTCTTCGACTAAAATAGTAGACCTAATAGTCCTAATAATCATGAAGGTAGATCACTAAATCCTTCAAAGATAATTAACCTGATGTCACGCATTTGGCGCCAAGCATCGTGTACAGGAGCCTGCAGCATCTTGCATACTGAGTGGATGCCGTGTGTGTGGTGTAACTTCTTTGTTGTTCGGGTGGTTTCGAAATCAATCAAATGACATGCATGGCACCATGGATTATTAAGGGACATGGTCATTAAACTCATATTTTTGTCATTATAAATTTGTAATAAAAATGAGAGGCTTTTAGGGTAGGCCTACATTGTTTATTCTTGGCAATTATAAAATCGAAATTATAGTGCGAAAATGATAAAAGCAAGGTTCGAGGTCGAAAATGAGAAAATGAGGAATTGAATTTCATATAAACATTTTACATAGCTGTAGGCCTACGTAAGCCCCAATTTGTCAAGACATCGCGGTTGGTAGTGTTTGGAACTAATAATGCCTAAAACATGTTGTTAGTTCCTGGTTCTATAGGCATTTGAAATGCATGTTTAAAGCACGAAAGGAGCATCGCATTTTTGAAAATATTGCGATGAATTTTTAAATATGCTTCCACAATGTAGTTCTGATCTGTGTAGAGCTCAATCTATTCCTCATTGAATAGAAATTGTAATCATAAAAATTGTATACTCTGCTGCTGTCTGTGAGATGAATTTTATGTTGACGCTTGAAAATCGTATTAACTTGCCCGATTCAAAAGTAGGATTGGCTTTCTCATTTGAATCACATAGAACTGCAGCTAGACCCGCCGCTACCTTGACATCAGAATGACGGGAAACTATAATAAGAACGAACTGATGCATTCGAGGATCGACCGTGGCTGTATTTTAGAAAATATTCCGCTGATCCGCTACGCCCCGTAGATCCTCTTTGCCCCTCTCCGTCACTTCGTTCGGCTTGCTTAAGCATCGAGTAGGGATATATAGGTAGAGTGTCGACTCAAAAAAGTATCTGCATACAGTGAAAATTTTTATATCAAAAGATTCAGTTTTTTGCTGAGATTACGTTCCCGTGGTCCAAAAAATTATTAGAGCAGTTTTTAAAAAGTCAAAATTTTGCCAATTAATATACTACCGAGATGACTCGCGATATAAGTAGTATGAAGCAAGTTGGATATCAAAAGGAATGAATATTTGCTAATAATTATCCTCCTAACTAAGAGGAAATTAAGCTGATTATCAAGGGAATTTCATGATCCGCAATATGATGGAAGTCTTCATGAAAACGTCGCGAGATCATTCGTGCTTTCTTGACTGAGATGTCATGATTTTAATTCAATTTTCAGCGGCATGATTTTATGATTCACTAAATTCATGTTTCATTTCTTGAATCTGAATGGTGATGTGAACCCATTTCCATCCTTCAAAGTTGATTGAAGTCATTGTCCTTGATTCTGTTATTTTACTCTGCCAGTGGCAGGTTGCTGTGATATGATCACGCTTAAGAAGATTCTTTTGAGTTGAACATGAAAGCAATAGCATGTCATCGAGTTGCTAATTCAACAGACATTAGATCTCCAAGGATGTCATGACACGGACGATCTGTCAAATACTATCATTCCTTCTGCATTACTATCATGATCAGTCAGTTCCGTGGTAATTTCTTCAAAACCTCAAAAATAATAAAATCGAAAGTGCATGCACATTGGGGATTTGATAAATGCGGAGTTACTACGTTCGCTTAATCTGGTCTGCGTGTGATCCCATTTGGACTTCATTAATGCATAGGATGTGAGAAATGTTGTCGTCACAGAATTAAATATTTTGTTTATCTGCTTCAGTTTGCTAGAAGTGTGATTAGTACGAAAGTGACGGCACATCGAGGAACCTATTAAGTGGGCAAAAAGGAATTCCTAATACCTTACAGAGATAGGAAAAAAGTCGTGCGTCGCTTGCGGATTACTGTGAGTTTCAGCAAAGTGCTTCGATTGCTAAAATTCCTTCAGATTCTAAGAATTCAGATCATTGCGCACAAGTTTTCTCCATAATGTTGGCCCTTCCGATCATTACTAAAAAAGTATCAGGCGTACGAAAATTAGTTCACTTGATGTTTTCACAACCTCTCCTCGGCATTGCTCACTGTATAGTGCATACAGGGTGAGTCAGAATAGTGGACCCGAAATTAATACCCAAAATAAAAGTCATCACAAGTTAGATATATTTTTATAAACTCGGGAAAAAATTTCAGGAATGTAAATGTCACTTGCATTTCACATTTCGAAGTGCTCCCCATTAACATCTATGGCTTTCTGAACGCGAACACGGAAATTATTCATACTTCTCCGAATCATATCTTGAGGTATTTGCTGCAGCTCTTCTGCGATCCTGTGGCCTAAGGCATGGACACTGGGATACAAAAAACCTGCAGTTGGATAGAGCTGTTGGCGTAATGTTAGCCAAGACAGCGATGCGTGTTTTGGTGTGTGCGAAGTGATATCACAGCACGCACGCATCTCTCACTGGCTCTGGTGTCCTCTGTCGACAGCTTATTGTTTGCCATTTCCAATAGCAAGCGGTACACGAATTATCCATTCGAGAAGGAGCAAGTTGTTTAATTCTGTGATGTGCCATTTCGATATTAAGGTTACATATATCTCTTCCTTTCTAGGAAACCAAAGCGCGCACAGATGAATCTAATTCTGTGGTTGTCGTTCTCGTTCCAAGAATGAAACTTTATCTGCTCTATGTATATTGCCTTTGGGGCTTTTCATGATACTAGGTGCTAATTGTATAGCCCTGACGTCAATGTGGTTATCGCGTTTTGCATTCAAACTGAACAGTAGTCGACCCATCCTGTCCGTCTTGTGAAAAAAACCAAGACATCTTATACGCTTGCAAAAACTGAAGCATCTTGCGCAATATCTTGTATGTTTTTGGCAAGATGACTTTTCGTAATTTATCCTGAGGAAAATGAGGCGCCTTCTTCTGGAAGCATAACGAAATATCCTACAGTAAAGTATCTTGTGAAAAAAGAAGAGCTCATGATACCGAAAATTTTTTGGATGCGGATTAGTGATCGAAGCATCTCCTTTGTGTCAAGTTGTAAGTGACACACATTGATCCTGCCAAAACATACAAGAGTTTGCAAAACAAGGTGCACGATTGAAATTCCATATCACATGTTTTATGTACAATATCTTGATCTCACTGAGTCACTCTGTCCACTGAGTGAGAGCTGTTTGAGCTTTCTTTGTAGCATTTCGTGCAGCAGGAGATCGTATTTGCTGTATCGACGCTTTAAGATCTAAAATTGTGACAGATTGATGTTATCATCTCTATGATGCTGTTGTCGATGCTTCCCAATAGATGACGATGCTTCTCAACTCTTTCGAATAAATGTCTCGATGTGTAGCCTATATAATTTGATTTACACAAATCACAATGTAATTTTATTCTTTCTCATTTTCTTTAGTCTAGAGGTCGCAACTTCTATTTGCCTTGTTCATTGAGTCCTGAGATGTCTACTGATTTTCTTTATCGTAGTAACCTATTCGTTCATTTAGCAGCATATTAATAAAAATATTGGGCATTGATTATTATAATGCATAAAAGGCCCCTGAGTTTATACCATATACTGCTTTGTATTTTTCTAAACAATTTTGAGGTGTTTCCCTAATGCATGGATGCATGCCGGTCCGTCTGATGATTCTTTGCACCACCAATTCAAAACTTACATTAAGTGCATTGTGCATTTTAAACTGGTCATATTAAATGAATTTCTCACAGGCTGTTAGATTACGATCCTTCAAATAATTTCAAATTGATATACTGCAAAAACAGATTGGAATTCGTCGCATCTTCTGCTAATTAGGCGCAAGACAACAAAAATCATAGCAAGTGTTTGCAATTTGACAATATTAAATCTTCACAGCAATTAACAATAGAATAAAATGAAATAAACGATAAATCAAATTACCATGCAAAACGATGTGAGCTGACACGATCATAGCAAAATGCACTTTACAGCGATAGCTGCAATGAGGGAATACTTGTACTTCATTTTATAAGTAGTAAGGTTAGTACATTAACTGCATTAGTTAACACATTCGCAGTCAGTCTGATCATTTTAAATGTTTAAGGATTTTAGTTTCGTAAACATTCAACCCAAAGATGTAGCTAGGCTTAGAAGAAATTGTCGCAAAATTGTCGTTTTTTCTAAAACCTATTAAATCGAATCTCTTCGCTTGTTCTCAATCATCAAAGTCGGTATCGGAGTCATAAATTAGCATAGGAAATTCGGAGAAACTGAAAGGAATTGATTTGGAGACAGAGAATACAAGCGAACATCCAAATACTAAGTGAACAGATTGAAAGTTAGTGAGCTGGAAAACGATCGTAAATCTTGTGTTGCAGATACAGGGAAGTCATGGTAGGGGAACGCAGGTAAACGGCGTTACTCCTATTGCTCTGAGTTCCATTTACCGTTGTCCCACTTATAGCTTCTCATTTTACATTCGGAAATTATCAAGGGAAGTCATTTTCGCGACAATGATGAAATCAAAACTGCACAAGCGCAACCATCACACCAGGCTTGAACATCAGCAGTTTAAAAAACTTCTTCAACCTTTACCTCACTGAAGGGGGCCTACCGAAAATTTTATCTAGCTCTTGAACGAAGAAAGATGCGAACTCCAAATTTTAGATAGTTTATATTCTCCGTATTCTACAGCTTTACACCAATTTTGAATAACATCGGCTCAACACTTTAGTCACAATGACATTTCAAAAATTTGAATGTACGACAGATTTGTCGAATTTTGCACTGTTTTCGCTTTGAATATTTTCAGGTGTCCTTATTAATATTTAAACTATTAGAATTAATAATGAAAGCGTTTTCATGTCAATTTGAACAGAAAATGATAAATTGATAATTCCCTTGTAGATTCTATTTAGACTTCGATGTTTTGAATAAAAATTCAAAATTTAAAATTGTGATGAATTCAAAAACCACACTAAAAATCATCTTTTTGACCTCCACAGTGACCTTGAATATCAAAACCATGATGATATTCTGTCTCGCCATCACAGTGGTTTCCTTTGCTGCATTTTCTGTCGAAATTGCTCGAATGGTTCTGAAATAAGGCAAGAAATAGTAATCATACAAAAAAATCATCTTAGCACTCAGAACTTCACACTCGGTACTCAGAACTCAACAATTAGAACTTAGCACTAAGCACTCAGAGCTTAGCAGTGAGAACATAGCAGTTAACACTCAGAAGATAGCACTCAGCAATATGACACTCAGAACCCAAGACCTAGCATTCAGCACTCAACGCTCAGAACGCAGCACTTAGAACACATCACTCAGGACTTATCACTTCGCACTCAGACCGCAGCACATTACACTCGGAAATTTGCACGCCGAAATTAGCACTTAGAAATTGGAACTCAGAACCCGAGACTTATCACTCAAAACATAGCTCTCAGAACTCAACTCAGCACTAAGAACATCTCTCAGGACTTAGCACTCAGCACCTAGCACGTAACAATCAGAAGTTAGTACTCTGCCCTTCACACTCAGAACCCAAGACTCAGCACTCTTCACTCAATACTCAGCACGTAGTGATCAGCACTTAGCACTCAGCACCATGCACTTAACACTGTGAAGCTAGCACCTAGCACTTGACACTCAGAACCCAAGACTTAGCACTCAGCACACAACACTCAGAACGTAGCAGTCAGAACACATCAGTAGGGACTTAGTACTCATAACTTAGCACTGAGCACTGAGCACTCAAACCGCAGCACGTTGCACTCAGAAATTTGCACGCAGAAGTTTAGCACTCAATAATTAGCACTCACATCGTATTACTCAGAACCCAGAATTCAGAAGCTAGCACTCAGAACACGGCACTCAGCAGATAGCACTTGTCACTCAGCACCTAGTACTCGGCAATTGGCACTCAGAACCGAGCACTAAGAACATCACTCAGGACCTAGTCCTCAGAACTTGGCACTTAGCATTCTGACCTCAGTATGTTACATTCAGAAATATGCACGCAGAAGACAGCACTAAGCACTCAGAACCTAGCACTTAGCAGTCAACAATCAACACTCAAAAATCAGTACTCAGATCATAGCACATAGTGCTCAGCACACACAACTCAGCAGTGAGCACCCAGAACTTGAGACTGAGCGATGAGAACTTAGCACATGGAACTTGGCATTCAGCACTCTGAACATGCCACTCAGAACTTACAACTTAGATATCAGCACTCAGGAATCAGCACTTAGCACTCAGACCTCAGCACATAGCACCGATGACTTTACACTCAGCACCAAGAACTCCTAGCATTTAGCACTCAGTACTTAGCTCTCAGATCTCTGCAATGAGAACTTGGCACTCAGCACTCAGAACATGGCAGCTAGCACTGAACAATCTGCACTCAGCACATGGCACTTGGCACTAAAATCCTCAAGCACTCAGAACACAGCAATCAGAGCAAAGCACTGAGACCTCAACACGTAGTACTAAGATCTTTGCGCTCACAACTCAACTCAGCACTAAGGAAGGGAGAACATAGCGCTGACCAATGAGAATTTAGTACATGGAACTTAGTACTCAGCACGAAACACTCAGACCATAGCACTCAGCACTCTGAACATGCCACTCAGAACATATAACTTAGCAAGCAGTCAGTCCTCACCACTTAGCACCGAGAACTTTGCACTCAGCACTAAGAACTTAACACTCAGGACTTGTAGCTCTGCGCGATCAGAACTTAACACTCCGCACATAGCACTCAGATCTTTGCAATGAGAACTTTGCACTCAGCACCCAGAAATTGGCACTTGGCACCAAACAATCTGCACTCAGCACATGACATTTGACACTCAAAACCTCAAGCACTCGGAACATAGCAATAAGAGTAACGCACTCAGAACATGACACTTAGCACTTAGGGCTCAGACCGCGGCACGTAGCACTCAGAGATCAGTACTCTGCGTTTAGCACACAAAGCTCAACATAGAACTCAGAATGCTTAATATAGAACTCAGAACTGACAACTGAAAACTTGGCATTCAAAACTTGGCAGTTAGCACTCATCACTGAGAGCTTTGCCCTCAGAACTTAGTGCCCAGCACTTAGCACTCTGCACTAGGAACTTGGCACTTAACAATTAGCACTCTGCACATAGCATTCTGTACATGACACTCAGAACTCAGCAGTTGATACTCAGAACTTATCAGTTAGATCTCGGCACCCAGCTAAACACTCAGACCTGTGCACTCAGAAATCAGCACTCGACGGTTGGCACACAGAGCTCAACATGACACTCAGACAGACAGTTTAGCATTCAACACTCAGCACACAGAACTCAGTAGTTAGCACTCAGAACCTGGTGCCCAGAAATCAGCACTCAGCACGTAGCACATGGCATTTAGCACTCACCACTAAGAGCTTTGCTCTCAGAACTTAGTACTCAGCACTAGGAACTTGGCACTTAGAACTTAACAATTAGCACTCAGCACATAGCATTCTGCACATGGCACTCAGAACTCAGAAATCAACACTAAACACTCTGCAGTCAGAATACAGAAGAGCTGGGCACGCGGTCGAGACATCAGACATCATCGGTCTGCGATCACGATTCCGCGATTGAAAATTTGGCCTATCGCGGACTATTTCTTGCTGTAAGTCCGCGATTCTGCGATCGTGATCGGGCATTTACTATATCACGTCCTTTTCTTAACTGAAGGCATGTAATATGTTTGATGCTTACTGCAACACTTACTTTTACAATTAAGTTTAGATGAGGAGGTATGCACGGCATGTCATAGGCCTATAGGCATACTCTTGTTTGCTAAGTTGAAATGTGTGATAGCGTTATGGCTGTAAGCAGATGTGTGCATACATTCCCGCACTGAAGATCGTGATAATGATTCGAATACAAGTACTATGCACGTCACGATGACAAGGACTCGAGAACATGAGGATGGGTCTTTAACATGTACTGATGCAGATGAAGGAAGGCTGCTCTCTGTATGAGAATAAATCGTTCAACTTAGAGAAATTTAAGAAACTCAGTAGATTTATTTAGACTTTATTGTCGCTATCGAAGATTTGCCGCTAAATTATGCAATTCATACACATCCATATACATTCATGTGTACTGTATGTCTATATAGTTGTAAAAAGCAAACGTTAATGAAATATCATATAACTTTCTACTAGGGAATAGAAATAGGCCCTACTGTACGTCTGCAAACTGAACTCGTCAATGTTTGCCTTCAGAAAAACTAAGGACTCAAAATTTGAAGCTGTGAGGGAGGTTCTCTTGGCTATGAGAGTGTCCCCTACCGAGCTAGAAAGGCGATCAACAGCAGTAAAACTAGGCAGAGGAATGTTGCCCTTCACAAAGATTGCGATCCACGCATCTCTGTAGCCAGGAACTGCTCTCGTTTCATGGGCCCATCACCGCTTCTGAACGCATTGATTTGACGGTTGACATTTTATTATCTTTATATGAATATCATGCAGACAACTAGAAGATCATTTTAGTAGATTGAAAAAACTAAAGATGTTTTTGAACTTAAAAGATGTCGACTAAATTATCTTCAACATTTCTCAATCAAAATCGCGGAATAAAGTCTGAAGTTAAACCGCGATGTCCAACTTGGAATATAGCGCTCAGAACTGAAAACAAAGCACTCAGCACTCAGAACTTTGCGCTCAGAACACAGAACTCAGCACTAAGAGCTTTGCACTTAGAACTCAGTACTCACCACCTAGCACTCAGCATTTAGAACTTGGCGCTTAGCATTCAACAATCAGCAGTCAGCACTTAGCACTGTACACATGGCACTCGATCAACACATAGCACTTGGCACTCGAAATCTGGTACTCAGCATTTAGCATTCAGAACACAGGACAATTGGCACTCAGCACTTAGAACTCAGAACCTAGCAATCAGAACTCAACACCCAAATAGGCACTCAGAACTTACCACTCAACTTAGCACTCCCCTGTGGGAACGTCGCTCACTGATATCAAGAGATTATCTGGCGAGTTAGCGACTTTGTGGATAAATAAATTTTTTGCTCAATTTTATGTTTAGAAAAATGCGTGTTCTTCAGGGCACAGTATGGTTAAGTGTTTGGCCTAGCGCAAGCATGCCGGCACGGGGTGGGCAGGGTGGGCAAAGCCCATGCTGCCCTTTTCACAGGGTGGGCAGGGTGGGCAATGCTGCCTTTTTAGAGGAGGGGAAAATTGTCTTTTCACGGGATGGGCAAATTTGTTTAATTACCTATATTACGCTCGTATATTGCCCTTTCTTCAAGTACGATGTAAGTGACTTCAATTAGGATGTTTCCTTTAGACAGGATGGACAAGTTAATATGTGTCGCCTTTTGGTTGACAGAGTGGGCAAGTTGATCAACATGATTGCCGTTTTGTAGGGTGGGCAAATTGATCTATTTTGCCTTTTTACATGGTCGGCATAAGTTATGAATGTACATATGTTGCCTTTTTTAAGAGTACAAGGTGGGCACGTGTTTCTATGTTGCCTTTTTGCGCGGCGGCCAAGTTATTCTACTGTGTCTTGCATTTTGACATCTGCAATTTGCCCCTGTGCAATTTATAGAGGATGGGCAAATAGAAACAATGCTGACTTTTTCACAAGGCGTGGGTCTGCGGTCACATTTACAAAATATGTAATGTCATACAGTTGGGAGACTCGCGAAAAGTCGAA
The DNA here is from genome assembly GCA_907163375.1 of Prostheceraeus crozeri. Classification (NCBI taxonomy): domain Eukaryota; kingdom Metazoa; phylum Platyhelminthes; order Polycladida; family Euryleptidae; genus Prostheceraeus; species Prostheceraeus crozeri. Next base: position 7,770 of record CAJQUW010016530.1, on the reverse strand, counting down.
AGGAATAGTGAATCAATTGAGGGACACCTTTTTGATCGCTAGCATTAAGTGCTCATACGACGTGATCTGTATAATGGAGAATATTTCCAGGACTACTCAAAGATCTGATGTTAGTGCTCAAGAAGCGAATTTGCGAATCAACCTTGCGAAGCAACGATTCAAAGAAATGTGCTGCAATGACGAAGCTAGTAAGATATGGAGTCATGCAGAAAAGCTACAAGCAGAATTAGGGGACGAAATGACAGATAGCATCATGGAGAGAAAGGAAAAGAGAAAAAGAAAACTGCCAGAAATATTGTCCGAAATGACAGACCTGCCTGATGTTGATACACCGGATACGTTCCAATCTTTTTCACAGAAGTATTTTGATTTGATCAATTTGATCGACGGAGCAATGCAGAGAAGATTCTCCAAAATGATATGAAAATATTAGAAGATATTGAAATAGCCCTGATAGACTCTGTAAATGGCAAACTCGAGAAGGAATCATTTGACAAAATATTTCCAATTGAGTCCAGAGTAATGAAGCTTCAACAATCTCGCAAAGCAGAATTTGAAGAAGAACTAAAGGGTTTTCCAGTCCTCAAAATGCGAAATGAACAGATCAAACCAAGAATAAAGACGGTTACAAAGATATCAACAATTTGTGATATATTTAACGCAATGCCAATGACGAAAAAAGCTTGCAAAATTACCCACGACTTGCTGAAATATTATTGCACAGTACTCATGAGCTCAGCGACAGCGGAAAGAAGTTTCAGCGCAATGCGACGCCTGAAAACATGGACCAGAGCCAAGACTGGACCAAACCACCTTAACAATATATTGTTTGCAGTATTGCATAAGGATTACATGGACGATGTTAATATCCACACCGTTACTGATGAATTCATCAAATTCAATGAAAAGAGACTCTCATACTTTGGACATTTCTGATCTGGCTCTTGTTTTTCTTGTTTATATCAGTAGAGTTATCACAGAGGTTTAGATTATATTGTTTGATATTTTGTACATAAATAGATCATAATGATTTGATCAAATATTTTATTTTTGAATATTTTCCGTATCAAAGCTGGATACCGGTGTCGTGAATAATAATAACCTTACAGTTAAGTACACATTAAGAATATCAAGTTTCAGTCACTGTATGTAAAAGTGTATATAGAACCTACAATATATGATTCGATTTCGGTTATATCACATTGTCATATTTTTAACTTCTCCTTATTCCATAAGTCTCATATTTTCACACGTTATTTCATCGGAATATAACCTACTTATAATATTGTTAAATCATGGCATTATGTTTATGCATTTGTTAAAAGAAACCTCTATATAAGATCATTTGAACTCCGTATTCATTTAAGCAGAAGAAAAGTAATTCAAAAATCACATATAAAGTCAAAATTTTCAAATAAAAGTTCCCATACTTGAGATACAAATAAAGGTGCCAATACCGATGCGAACATGCAATCCTATGGACTACGGAACTATTCCTACCGCAGCTAATTGTTATTGCAAAGCGATGATTATCATGCTCCGATGTAATGAAATCAAGCTCGATCCACAACGTTCTACACCACGCCTAGTATGGAAATCCGCGCGATTCGCTCGGCAGGGAAACTACAGATTGTTTCATAAAAACTGGATCACCCTTAAACATCGCCTTAACTTCAACTTTGTCTAACTCCGCCAAACTTGAACGAATTTCTCTGAAATTTGGAAGATATGTCAGTTGTGCTTACTAATATCATTGTTGGAAATTTCAAGCATGAATATTGAGTTGTTTTCCTGTTATAGATAAAAAAGTAGTAGATAATTTGATCTTCATTTAGCAATGTTACACAAAATCATACCTCACTCTTATAAAATTACATTTGTTTCCTTTGTTATGTAATATGTTGTTCTACAAGCCAAAAGCTATCAAGCAAAACAAAAATAAAGAAAATCGGTCAATCAGAGCCAGTATAGCACCATTATTCATCAACAATAATGTAACTGCTACATGTGATTAACTGGACTTCATGTTCCATAGTTTCCTGACTTCGTTTCGGTGGTGTTGGCAGCACTCCTGATTGCTTTCAGCTAGAAATCTATCTCTCACCGGTTCAAAACAATACAAAGCACAAATGAACAATAACGAGATCGCATTCACAAAAGGCAAAGTGTCAGCTGGCATTTGGACCAATGGCCGCCCTGAACTTCACATACAGCAAGGAACCATGAATTCTGAACGCTATGTGAATGTTTTACGAATGAACATTGGCCAAATGACAGATCAACTTGGTGATCCATCGACTTGGTTATTTATGGATGATAATGTTACGTGTCACAGGAGTAGTAGAGTCAACTTATGCAAGTCTCAATTAGGGCTTAGGACATTATCTTGGCCAGCTCGTTCTCCTGATCTGAATCCCATAGAAAATGTATGGAGTATTCTAAAACGTAACGTTTGTCGTTCACTGCTACCTACAGATGGTGTATCACAACTTACGTCACTGTTAAAAAGAGAGTGGAGAAAGTTAGATCATTCAAAAATCAACGATATCATCGAATCAATGCCTAGACGAATTGGTAATGTCATTGACAATAAGGGTAGGGCCACAAAATATTAGCTTCTTTAGAACCGTTACTGTATCATAGCTTATCAGATTATATAAGGACATTTAAATATATTAGGGACATGAAATAACATGAAAAATGCTTTCTGTATCATACTTATGTTTTATTTAGTCAAATTTTAGGATGATCCACTTTTTATGAAACGGACTGTAGTAAGTACTTCCTGGCCTATGGTTATATAATTTAAATAAATAAAGGCGTATAAAATAGTCCAATTTCTTGTATATGGGTGTGCATATGCAAAATGCCCTTTTTTATCCTTGCCCATGCTGCCCCTTTTACGTGCCGGCATGCTTGGCCTAGCGATCTTTCGGTCCAGAAGTAGAGCCCCGTTAGTGCACGTGACATGCCACGCTCAATCACGCGTAATTCACGCGTGAACCACGCGTAATTACACATGACCCCAAACATCCGTGGCTATGCGGGATATTGCTGCAATATAAGTTAAATGTTAGTATAGTTGGCAGTCCTGTTCTATAGACTTTGCGTCTCATGTGTCTGCATGTATCAGAGGCCAAACAATGTGATTGCACCTCAATTTCATGCTCAGGGAAGACAGAACATGCTTAGCGGTTCATAGTGGTTCAAGCGGCAGCGCAGACAACCGTAGACGACGCGCAAACTATAATACGCCAGCGCGTATTGATAAACATTTCCCATGTTTTAACAGCATCAGATCAAGTGATTTCTGACTCTTAGTGCAACGCGTATGTACGCGGGTAGAAGAACTGTCCTTAACCACGGATGTTTGGGGTGTTCCGTAATTACGCGTGAATCACGCGTGGCATGTCACCTAGTGTGTCATTGGAAGTCGGAAGGAGGGACATCCGGACTAAAAGATCATAACACTCCATGAAAGTCTGGCTGTGTCAGTACCGTCCAAGCCTCCAACATGGGGGGAGCAGTGACGTCAAACCATTCATATTTATAGAAATGCGTCTGAAATCCAAACGTGGTAGGTGGCGAGTAGAGCTATACAACTGTTTGCTAACTGAGCTGATTTTTCGCCAAACGGCGAAATAATGAATATTGTGTAGCAACTAATTGAGAAGTGTAATGTTTGTATAGACCCTGTTGTCTTCATATGAAAATGCATTTTAATTTTTTTTAATCTCGTGAAAGATTGAACTAAAAAAATATTTACCCTCCAGAAATGTCGCACTAATTACTATGAAATGATTCAAATATTTGTTTTTGTTGTAAATCATTGAATGTCAGATGTTATGCAAACTGATGCAAACAGATTCTCTATTTTCTCATCATAAGCAAAGTTAGTCTGCACCATAGAGTAGGGACATATAGGTAGAGCGTCGACTCAAAAAAGTATCTGTATACAGTGAAAATTTTTATATCAAAAGATTCAGTTTCTTGTGGAGATTACGTTCCCGTGGTCCAAAAAATTATTTGAGCAGTTCTAAAAAAAGTCAAAATTTTGCCATTTTATATACTACCGAGATGACTCCTCTATATAAGTAGTATGAAACAAGTTGGATAGCAAAAGGAATGAATATTTGCTAATAGGCATCATAACTAAGCGGAAATTAAGCTGTTTATCAAGGGAATTTCAGGAAGTATTATAATGAAAGTCATTTAAAAGTCGCGATATTATTCGTGCTTTCTTGGCTGAAATTTCTTATGTCTAATTCATGAAGGCAATAGCAGGTCATCGAGTTGCTAATTTAGCAAACATTACCTCTCCAAGGCTGTCATGACACTGAGAATCTGCAAAATGCCATCATTCCTTCTGCTTTGCAATCATGATCAGTCAATTCCGTTGTAATTTCTTCAAAACTGCATAAATGTGTGTATCTCATATTTTGAAACAATTCCGATTGTATCTCCCTTGAGTTCATTTAATAGAATCGAAAGTGTATACACATTAAGGATTTAATAAATGCGGAGTTACCACTCTACCTAATATACTTACTCTATGGTCTGCACTTATTTGCTGGATAGATTAGCCACATTTGGGCAATGGTAATGAGGTGATGGAGAAAGAGCTTCAGCACTAGAGGCGGATTACTAGAGAGAAAATAACTGTCAAAAGTAAAAGGCGGCATAGAGCGCAAATTCACGACTTGTTGCCGACGAACTTCGTAAGCGAATGATGCAATTTTGACTGAACTGAACTGAACATGACACTAGCTAACAGCCACCAGCTTTTCGCAGGATTGGTTCCCACAAGGTCAGACCTCAGCACGTAGCACTCAGATCAGAACACACACAGCGCATAGCAATGACACTCAAAACCACTGCCACGCGTAATTACGGAGCACTCTGAACATCCGTGATTAAGGGCAGTTTATAATTCTACGCGCGCACATGCGCTGCACTATCAGTCAGCAATCACGTGATCTAATGCTGTCAAAACATGGGAAACGTTTATGAATGCGCGGCGAGCGTTTATAGTTTACGCGTCGTCTACGGCTGTCTGCGTTGCCGCTTGAAGCACGGATGAATAAATACATGGTAAAATCCAACAAAAGTGGTCCCTTTTTTTGTCCACTCAATTAAGATTCTCGAAAATTTGATTTCTTAATTTGCTCCTGATAGTTGCATTTAAGATAGATGCATTATGTGTGCTAAATCACAATCTAATTACTATAAGGAGATCTGTATCCTAGTTTCTGATATGAGGGCGTCGATGACACTGATGCATCGGTGATGACCGAAAGTCAATATATAGGCCTTTATATCCACATACGCATGAATTGTTATTTATTTTCAATTGCAATTTTACTTCAATAGTCATGATGAGGACATGTATATACTCACAATTTGACATCTCACAGTATTGACGATGAATTCAAAAGCTGACAATCTAGACCCATGGTACAATGTGTAGGCCGTATTAATAGCCTGCAATATACACGATTCTAAATTCAAATTTCGAAACTGTTTCTAGCTATCATATGCTGATTCTATGACAAGAGTTGATAGATGAAATCATCATGAATGTAATAACTTTAATACTTTGTGGTTACTCTCCGATATTCACATTACAGCGTCATGAAATGGAGTTCCTGTGGGAACGCATCTTGCTAATATCAACAGATTATCTGGCGAGGTAGCGATTTTGTGGATAATTTTTTTTAAAGGTTCATTTTTGTGCAAAAACTATCTCCGCATGTGAAGATGGTCATCATCTATCCAAAAACATGTGTAAAATTAAAAAACGACAGTTGGCGAAAATGTTGCTATAATTAGTTGATAGATATTTGTCTACTAATGCGAGATGATTTTTCGCCAACCGGCGAAATCGGGGATATTGTAGGAACTAATTAGTGGTAAGTAGTAATTTTTGTATATTACATGAAAATATATTGTATACTCAGTCTGACCTGATAAAAAGGGATCTTTTTTAATTCACGAAGGCTTAAACTAAAAAAGTATTTATCTTCCATAAATGTCGCAGTAAATACTATTGTATTATTAAAATATTTGTCATTGTTGTAAATAATTGAATGTCAAGAGATGTTATGAAAATTGATATACGAGGGGTGATTGATAAGTTCGCGGGCTGACATAGAAATCCTAAAGCCAGGCCATTGTTCACATGTGGATTGATACAATGGAATGTGCTGACGGCGCATGACGAGTGATCAGTCGATCCGGTGAACTGTTGGTAAACCACAGCTACTTAACTTCAGTTACTAACTTATCAGTCAGTTAGTCAGATAAGTGTTGCGTAAGATGGATCACGTTTCAAATCGAGCTGTCATTTGTTATCTCGGCTTGAAGGGACTCACACCAAAGGAGATTCATGATGATATGGCTGAAACACTTGGTGAGAAAGCTCCGTCCTGCACCACAGTCAAGAAGTGGGCTTCAGAATTCAAGCAAGGAAGAGAGAGCTTGGAAGATGATCCCCGTTGTGGAAGACCAGTGACAGTGAACACAGAAGATGTGATCGATCATGTTCAAAAGATTATTCTTGATGATCGCCGTACAACCGAGCGAAAGATTGCCTTCGAACTGAAGATTTCACAAGAGCGTGTCCATAACATCATCCATCATGAACTTGGCATGAACAAAGTTTCCGCTCGATGGGTGCCACGACTGCTCACACCAGAGAACAAACGAGCCCGCTTTCTCATCTCAAGGGACAACCTGGCGCTGTTCGTAAGAGATCCTGAAAATTTCATGGACCGGTTCATTACGATGGATGAGACTTGGGTTCACCACAATCAGCCAGAGTCGAAAGAACAATCGAAACAATGGAAGCACCCAGGATCACGAACTCCGCGGAAAGCCAAGGTCACCAGGTCCGCGGGAAAGGTCATGGCCTCCATTTTTTGGGATTCGAAGGGAGTTTTGTTGTTGGACTTCCTAGAGACTGGTCGGACAAATACGCACATTTGCTGCAGCAGCTACGAGTGCAGATCAAGATCAAGCGGAGAGGGAAGCTCGCGAAAGGCGTGCTCTTCCATCAAGAAAATGCGCCTGCTCACACCTCCGCTACCGCCATGTCTGCCATCCAAGGTTGTGGGTTTGACATCATTTCCCATCCACCCTATTCTCCTGATCTGGCACCATCGGACTTTCATCTCTTCCCAAAAATGAAATTGGAGCTCAGTGGTCAGCACTTCTCGCATTCAACAGTGACGTCATGGAGGCCGTTGAGGAGTATCTGGACTCCAAAGACTCACACTTCTATGAGCAAGGGATCCGCGCATTGCAGCACCGTTGGGCTAAGTGCGTTGATTGTAGGGGCGATTATGTCGAAAAATAAATATGTATCGTATGCGAAATATGCTTTTTTTACATCGGGCCGCGAACTTTTCAATCACCCCTCGTAAGCGGATTCTCTATAGTCTTATCATCATCAAAGAATGATAGTCTGCACTTATTTCTTTTAGGCATATGTGGGTGATGGTGAGGGAGAAAATAGAGCCTCGGCTGTAGAGGCGGATTACTAAAGAAAATAAGAAAGTCAAAAGTAAAAGGTGGCAAACAGAGCGCGAATTAGCGAATTGTCGACGGCGAACTTCGCCAGCGAATATGCTAATTACTGAACTATTGCATGATTATATGCAAAGACAGTGGAATATGCTAATTACTGAACTATTGCATGATTATATGCAAAGACAGTGGAATATTGCATAGTCTTTGATTATATATAGCTGATTATCTTCCAGCTTTTCGCCA